>OX438778.1:4321245-4811250 GCA_949316455.1 Acleris holmiana
TACTTATACACCTGTTATATGTGTTGCCCGTTAGTATGGCATATTATACTGTAAACGACTTCATTGGTGACCGAGATGTATTTAAGTAGTATCTATCATGCAAGCTATTATTAAAGTAAGATCATTTCGTAAGCTAAGCATATTTATAATATTTGTATTTTAAACACGCCCTTAAGCAAGCTGTGTATTCAAACACTACTTTTTATGTTTACTATCATGTATTTGTCCTTTATCTTTATCTTTATCTTTATCTTTGTCAGTCACCATCAGATAGATCTAACCGGACAGCGAGCCCAAAAAAATGTGTTGCAATGGATTCCCAAAAAAGACTAACACGTGAAACCGTCAGAAAAATGACACGTAACACTTCGTTTAAATTATTTGCTTGGATAAAAAATCAAGAAGATGTAACTGCATAGTCGACCGAAAAGATTTAACTGGACAAACATTCAGTGTATCTAAGGTGACAAAAGTTCAAAAAGATCTTTCAAAATACCTCTTTACGGTAAAACTTTTTGGGAAATTTAAAAAAATCAGGACAGAAATGACAAATGCCAATATTGACATTAAGCTCACAATGTAAACAATAACCATAATATTCTTCATATGTTCAGCGTACAAGAGTCGTTTTAAAATATTATGCGTGCTTTTCAAATATATGCGAAAACGTTAACCAGTTTGTCGCCGTGACCAAACTGCCGCGCCGCCTCGTGTCGACGGTATGTTGCCGTGGTCTCCTGTTGGTTACTCTCGCCGTACCGCCCCTAAACTTGATCAGTTTCCAGCAGCCGTTCATGTGATCACATGAACGGCTTTGAAACCAGCACGATGGTCTCGTGTATGATGCGTGTTCAACAAATAATCTCAACGCAGTTTCGTCTCGTGCTGCGAATCACAAACACGAGATAGCTTGAATCAGCTTATTGCTCGGTGTGTAGTGTTTATTTATGTGTGTTAATTGTATAAATAAAAATAAAATTTACTTTAATTTGAACGTATCCCTTTATAACTTTTATGCTGCCCCTTTTTGTAAGCTGATAGAACTTGCAATTTTGATAAGTTAGATCAATTTGCAAACCATATTTCTACCACTTGCTGCTACCGGATTGCGCTGAAATTCGGCATATTTATGTAAGTAAGGTGACAATGCAATATTATTATAAAGTGGTCATAGGAACTTCGCATCGAAAAAAGATAGCCCCATCGTGTTTGGGCTCGTTGGGTTTTTCGGTATAAGCAGTGATTACTGTGAACAAAAACGTACAGACCTTAACCCAAACCCTTGTAAGTAGGTACCAAAAACAAAATTTCGGCAGACACTTATCTCAGCAATAGCTGTTTTAAATATAATTTAAGGTGTCAATATACAATTTAGCCCTTGAGGATTTCCTATGGCTGCCTTCTGTCTCCATCAGCATAGCTCGATGGGACCGTTATTATTAATTATTATTATAAGTAAATAAAATATTCTCATCCAAATCGCATAAGTACGAGTATGTTAGTTACAAGTGACGCTAACGTAAGTGTGTTAAAAATACTGCACCAAGAAAAGTAAAAACAGTAAGAGTAAAAGAGATGTCTAAATTCTGTCACGGCGTAAGTAACAAATATCGCGTAGGGGAGGCCGGGGCTTGTTTTAACGAGGATAAGTATTAACACGTCAATAGCGGCCAAATTACTATAATCTAAACCTCGTTTTTTTATTCCTTCCATGGATTATGATATGATACCAAATACGTAGTGACCCATCAGTTGTCAGCAGGACTCCAAACGGAAAAGTTGTGCGCCGCGGCGACTTTTTGCAGATAAACAGAGTTTTTTACGATTGCAATTTTTTGACTTCCTCACTAATTGTTGCCACAATGAAATCACAATTTAGTGTTGAATAAAGCTTTTTTGATTAAGTAACGATAGTAATTGTTATTATCATGTTATTTAATTGCTTTAATTTTAAATGTTTTTTCTACTGTTGCAGGAGTGACCGCTACCCTGACCATGAGTTACAATTACGATACTCGCTAGAGATTCTAATGCTCTGTCCCTCTCACTCTACTATAATATTGTGAGGAACAGAGCATTCTACTCGCTAGCGAGTACGATAATTGCAACTCATGGTAAGGTTACGGGGCTAGTTTTAACAAAACCAGGGGTATCTGTGTAATCGTATAATGTGACAAAAGATTTTATTCGTGTGAAAAAAAAACAGAAAAAATTAAGATATTTTGATACTAACGTTGATTATTGTTTAACTTGGCTTGTCTGTAAGGCTGAAAGTAAATTAAAGTTACCACTATGCAATGTTATTATTTTTTAGTCATTCGATTTTTATATCATTGTCGATTATTGTGTTACAAACCCCTTTGAAGAAGACCTCTTTTTTATAATAATGGTGATGTACTTTGATTTATTTTTTATTTTAACCACCGATTAAATGGATATGAAAATAAAACACGTACGTTATGTACTTTTAAAGCAACAGGTATACTTATACGTCTATCCATTCTGTGCTACAGGTAAAAGCTTGAAGTGTAAGATTATGCCCGGCTTCCCCTACAAGAAGTCATGGGGACTTTACTTGACAGCTGACATATTGTGAACAAATTCAATTTTAAACTAACGAACAGTGTCCAAAATGTAAGCCAAGTTCGCCTACAATAACCATTCAAATATCTAAAATGAATACCACATACAAGTCTATAAACAGTACTTTATTTTCCTCAATCCTACACTTACTTGAATTAAATAAGTTATATAAGTTATAACTTAATGCCATAAAGTTTTATTGGAATATGGTCATAAAAAAATGGGCAAGAGCATATCGGACCATGCTTAGTGTAGGGTTCCGAAGCCGTTAAGTACTACAAACATAAAAATCAACAAGTAATAATTTTTTTTTATTAAAAGTCACTTGGTGCCGTCTTAGATGATTTTAGTAGGTATAAACACTTTGATTGCCTGTATCTCAAGAACCAATGATGTCTACTTAGTCGTGATAGTTTTGCTAGCGCTTAAATTAATATTTCATAAACGGATTACCTAATCGAAATACTGTTTCCACAAACCCGTAATATTTTTGAAAAACCTATCCAACGACACCTCACACTATAAAGTTGACGAGAAAAAAAATACATCCCCACGTTACGTGCAGGGGAGGTACCCTAAAAAATTTTTTTTTGTACATTTTATTGTACCACTTTGTTGGCGTGACTTATATGCATATGCATGCCAAATTACAGCTTTCTAGTACTAAGATTCTCTGCGCTAGGCTGCGGACGGACGGACGGACATGGCGAAACTATAAGGGTTCCTAGTTTGACTACGGAACCCTAGAAATTGAGTATAATGTACCTATATTTTATACTTTTTTAATGTTTTTTTCAACATAATTACAGCCTATTAGGCACATACCATTATGCTAAATTTTGAGCATGTTGGAACTATTTATCATTATATATAAGAGTATAAAATCTTTCATGATTTTTTATTTGCGAGTCCTATAATCTGTTCATTACGAAAATTCAAGAATATTCTCTGATACTTGATAGACTTTATTCTAAGCTGGGCCTGAAAGAGTTAACTAACACAAATGAAAAAAGTATTAATAAAAATACGATACGTAGAATAATATCCCGTCGATAAAAATGAACTTGGCCTGCACACTTCTAACAATCCGAATGAGGGTCTGATATCAGCTCTAGTACCAGCAAATCAGTTCATATGAAATTGCGTATGTGTGCGTTCTATTCTATACCAGCCTTCAACAAAGTACTAATGGCGAAAGACAAAATTAAAAAAAGAGTTCAAATATTTATTTGGTTACGATACGGACCGACGGACGGACGGTTTTGTATACCATTTGCGTTTTATTATAATTACTCTCTTAGTGCTTTAAGGTTTTATAAAAATACGATTAGGCTGTTTTGTAATTATTAGATCGCATAAATAGTGTGTGGTAACACTGGTTACATGGAAATATAATAAGTATGGAAGCCTAACTGATGCTGAAAATCGGCTCCACTGACATGGTGCTGACGGGGGAGCAGCTAATACTGCTCTGTGGAGTCGACTTTTTGACGTAGTGTCAAACAGTTGTTTATAATTGCAAAAATAATTCGATTTTAATGATTACCGGATTTAAATAATGCTGCAAAAATGCCAAGTAGCTTTGTGAGTTGGTGCAGGACCCACACAGGTGCAAAACAAAGCGATATTTATTTGACTACTTAGTGAGTTATTGAAATTTTCATATTTCCATACTAATGTCATGTCCGATTTTTTGCAATACATCTTTGAAAAATATGAATTACAAGCAAATGCTTCGAATGAATAGGAAATTAAATTTCATGTCATCTTTACTATAGTTACTTTACATAATAAAACAAGGTGATATCGATGGTTCCACCGAATAAAGGTGCAGTATGCCAAAAGCTAACTTTCCAGGAAAAAATAAATACCAGTAGATAGATACCAAAATATGAATTCTATTAAAATATGAATACATTAAGTATAAGTGCTAGTACCATTTCATAGCTTTTATTCTAGTGTAGTGAAGCGCAGATAGTTTGTGATATAAAAATTTACACGTTTCTAGGATTCCAGAGTCAAACTAGGAACCCTAATAGTTTCACGATGTCGATCCGTCCGTCCGTCCGCAGCCTAGCTCAGAGACTCTTAGTACTAGAAAGCTGTAATTTGGCATGAGAATATACATATTAGTCACGCCAACAAAGTCGTAAAGTTAAATTTTGAAAAAAAAATGTTTTAGTGTGTATCTCCCCTAAACGTAACGTGGGGATGTTTTTTTTTCTCGTCTACCACATAATGTGGGATGTCGTTGGATAGGTATATCAAAAATATTAGTAATGCAACCTTTCATTACTTTTTGTTTAGAATAAATACTAGTCTATTGCCTTGATTCTTTAGGACTATTATTCGACAGTGGAAATTTCAAATGTCGTAAGAGACAAACGCTTACTTTTCAGGGGAGCCAGAAAACAAAATTCCACTTTTTTTAAATTCATAACTTGGAAACTACTCATCCCATTAAGATGATTCTTGGAAGCATACTTTTTCAATAACTTCGCCTACCCTAATTTTTTAATTGGACCTCCATAAATACAGTGGTTTAGGAAATAGTGTCCCTTACAAAAAAAAATAAGAAGAAAATGTGTGTTACACCTCCGAAAACACAGTAGGTATTTATCTGACAAAATGTATTCTTTTTAGTGCCTTACAACATAGGAATTTTAAAAATATTGAGATATACGATATTGCGCTTAATGAAACAAGACGTTATAGGTACAAAAATATTTGACCGATACAACAAATACAACAAATAGATAGAAAGAAAATACTGACTTCAATGGTATATTTAGTGTAAGTACGACAAAATGTCGCTTACGACATTTGAAATTTCCACCGTCGATATACTATTGTTAATATCAGTTTTAAACAATTGATAGCTTACTTATATAAGTTTGTCTAAGAAATTTCAATTTCTTAATTTGCCCGTGTGGTTTCCGGGTTAGAATAGTGCCACTCTATGTCTTCCCGTGGATGTCGTAAGAGGCGACTAAGGGAATAAAGGCTTGTAGTACTGTTAGGCGATGGGCTTGCAACCTGTCACTAATACACTAGTAAATATCTCAGCCTACTTGTGCAAAATGTGGTTACAGAATTATTAACATGTCTTTTTAGAGTTGTTGGTATTTCTATAGCTCTGCTTACCCCACTTTGGGAATGAAGGCGTGATGTTTTGTATGTAACAATAACCAAGGCGTTCTAATTAAAAAGGACAAGAATGTAAAAAGTACAAAAGTTGTTTATTCAGTAAATAGGCCGCACGGGCACTTTTACACTTCAAAATTTTAAATTCCAAATTCTATCAGCGCTTCCGAAGAGGAGATCACTGCTGAGAAGAAACGCCTCAAGAAATTCAGCAAAAAAAACGGTTAATGTTTTGTAACTCTCAAAATTTATCAATCCATCCATATAATTAGGTCCACAGTCCTTTGCATCTATAAAAAGTCAAACTTCGAAGTAAACTGAAAAAAAAGTTACGGCCGCTTATGCAAGCCGCAAGTTCATATCATAAAATTGTTAATTTGTTGCTCCATCACAAAATAATAATGTTTTTTGTAATTGAAATAAAAAAATGTTAAAAAACAAAAAACTGCCTCCAAAAACGCATAAAATATCTTTTTTTTTAATTGTAGGCACCTACCTAATAATCGCCGTCTTCGGTTCTGTTGGGCTAACCTATTAGGTAGGTGCCTACAATTTTAAAAGATGTTATTTGATGCGTTTTTGAATGCGTTTTTTTTTATTTTAAAACATTTATTTTATTTTATACTTTTTAGTGATCACAATACGCTGTTACGTAGTCATACTTCGTAGTTGATATGAAACTTTAATTTATTTCAAGCGCCCCATACAACGCCGCGGGAAAGTCATATTTCAACAAGTAAATATTTTTCGTTGTAGTCGCTCAACTATCTAAATCGAGATATCTTGTCGCCACCCTTGAAATAGGTACTATTGAGGAGTTCCGGTAGCCATCTGTGGTCTTCATGATCAGTTCCACTTCAGCAAGTTATACTTTCTGAATGCAAATGCTAGATTTGTTACTAAAAATACTAAAATCGCTATACTATGTTTGCCAATCGCTATATTTGAGGGATTCCCTCAATTCCTCACTGATCCCCTCATCAGATTCAGATTTGGTGACAATGGGATCACCTCGAAAGTATAGGTACTCTATCAAACTAAAAAATATTTTTTAAAATCGGTCCACAATTGAGGAAGTAATCGGTGAACATACATAAAAAAAAATACATACCATGGAACGTACAATCTCCTCCTTTTTTGAAGTCTGTTAAAAACCAATAGGAAACGGCTTTCCAGTCAAGTGCGAGTCGGGACTATGCACTACGTATTAGGGTATCATTTAAGAAAAAAATTTTTTCGGGTTTCGTATCTCAAAAGCAAAAAACGGAACCCTTATAGGATCACTTTGTTGTCCGTCCGTCCGTCCGTATGTCCGTCTGTCTGTCCTTTTATGCCGCAAAAAACGTATGTTTCGACACTCTCAATGGAATCAAAATGTATAGGGTACTTCCTATTAGACCTAGAATCCTGAAAATTGGCAAGAAGGAAGGTCCTACAGCACAAATTATGGAAAAAATCCGAAAAATGTTTTTTGCGATTGCAAACTTATTTGCAGCTGTGGTGAAGCGTGGCCCAAACCAGTAAGGAAAGCCGGTCCAGTTAAGTGCGAGTCGAATAACGCACTACGCAGTAGGATTTCTTTGATAAAGTAACATTTTTTATTACCAACTAAATTTTGTTAACTAAGACCCCCGAAACTTTAAGAGATTGTATGAAATCAATAAAATGCTGATTTGTAATCTCAAACTTCTGTTTAGATACCTCGTTTAATATATATTTTATTAAAAGTATTAGCTTTCAGAGCTCATATCTAACTAATATAAATATCAAAATCAGACTTGGATGTTATTTTTGTGATATACTTACCAACTATTAATAATACATCTAAATTATTAATATCTAACGAGCCGGTTACATTTCGAATGTTGCTAGAATAAAGTGTGTAAGTGTATATAAGGTCAAAGAATAGGTTCAACCCTAGAATTCACCAGCAGCTTATTAAATTTTTGCCTATGACAGTCATGTTTTGTTATTTTTAAAAGATGACTGTATTAATCTTATATGTATACCTACTTTAAACATTTCCCAATAAAAGATGACTTAGAAAACCTTTGTCAGTTCATAACTTAGGTAATTTCTAAGATAAATACTCTATTTGAATTTATGCGACCATTTCTACCTACATTTAAGTAAACAAACAAACCTCCGTCCCCTCCACCGCAGTACAAAATCACAACAAAACTACACATACACATAACAAGTTATACTTCACTGGTTGAGGCTCTTATGCTGAGTAGGGGCCCTTTTCAACGCCATTTTGTGTTGTTTTTAGTTGTCTTTTGTTTTAATTGTATTTTTGTAGGCGTTAAATATTTTTAACCGACTTAAAAAAAAGAAGGAGGTTTCTCAATTCATCGGGACCAAGACGCCTGGATATTTTTTTTTGTCCGATTGTGTCTACTTTCTAGTTGGACCCATTTCCAGCACGTCAACATCTGATGATGAGATCTTGGAGAAATCGAAAGAACTCCTCAAATATTATAGGAATAAATAAATATACGTGGACGACGTAACAGTATTATTATGATCACTAAAAGGTATGAAATAAAATAAATGTTTTTAATCCGACTGACCTTTATTTTTATTACCTATCATTTTAAAATAAGTTATTTCTTGCATTTTGAAAACGGTTTTTAGTTTTTTCAAACATTTATTTCATTTCTACTCTTTTTCTTTAAAACATCACCTAACGTTTTGACGGAAGGAGACAATAAATTGGCAGTTAGAGTACCGTACTAGGAACCCTTATAGTTCCGCCATGTCCGTCCTTCTGTCCGTCCGTCTGTCCGACCGTCTGTCTGTCCATCTGCCAGTCCGTCCATCTCTCCGTCCATCTGTCCGTCCGTCCGTCTGTCCGTCCTTCAATCTGTCCATCCGTCCATCTGTCCATCTGTCCGTCTGTCCATCCATCCATCTGTCCGTTTGTCTGTCCGTCCGTCCGTCCGTCCGTCCGTCCGTCCACAGCTTAGCTTAGAGACTCTTAGTACTAGAAAGCTGTTATTTGGCATGAATATACATAGGACCTCCCCTGCACGTAAGTGAGGATAGTTCTTTTTTCTCGTCTACCCCATGGAGTGGGGTTTTTGTAATTTCAAAAATATTGCGGGAATGTCAAATATTTTTTTCGATTAAAGGCATCCGGTTGTAAAATATTAAGCGTTACATTGCTATTTTTGTTAGAGTCAAGTTTCCCTACAGCCAAAACTATAAATAATAAAAACAGAAAAATGTATACAAAAAAGTGCTTATACCTACTAAAACCATTGATTTAAATCAGCACCAAATAACTTTAAATAGAAAATTAGTTCATACTTGTTGTTTTTTGAGACGGTATTGTTGTTTGTAGTATCAGCTTCGGAACCCTACACTGAGCATGGTCCGACATGCACCTGCCCGGTTTTTCGGCGGTACTCGGTACAAATCAGTCTGGCGTGCGTAATTTTGCGATAATTGTAATCATCACATCAATCATTAATTTTTAAATCGAATATTTTTTGGCTAAAACGAGATCTAATGATGGATCTGAAAGGTCGTCACATCTCCGGTGTACTTAACACAGGCTAGCTTAATTTGAACTATTAACCTTTCGTATGTCCCGTCCGTCCTATCCGTCTGTCCTGTCCGTCCGTCCTGTCCGTCCGTCCTGTCCGTCCGTCCTGTCCGTCCGTCCTGTCCGTCCGTCCTGTCCGTCCGTCCTGTCCGTCCGTCCTGTCCGTCCGTCCTGTCCGTCCGTCCTGTCCGTCCGTCCTGTCCGTCCGTCCCGTCCGTCTGTCCCGTCCGTCCGTCCTGTCCGTGTTCATCTGTTTGTCTGACTGTATGAAGTTCACATCCATTTTACTTGGAACACTAGACACTGCTAAAAATTTTAGTAAAGGAAAAAAGTATTTTTAGGCTTAGCACCCCATTCTGTAACATTTTTTTACGCCAGTATTATAGCTCCATTACATCAGAAGTTATAACCTCATGTTATTTTGTTTATTAATATAAATATTTTTGTTGCAGTCTACTACGTCTAGGTACTTCTTACATTTTATTCTATTAAAATAAATTCTGAAGTGACGCAGTGTCACAGATCAGTAAGAGATACACGTTTTTCAAATCAAGATGTGTGTAATGTAGCTCTAAACGTAAACTGTCCGTCCATCCTGTCCGTCCGTCCCTTCCGGCCGTCCTGTTCGTCCGTCCTGTCCATCTGTCCCGTCCGTCCGTCCTGTCCGTGTTCGTCTGTTTGTCTGACTGTATGAAGTTCACATCCATTTTACTTGGAACACTAGACACTGCTAAACAGGGATCGTATACCGGTATTATTTTCATACAAAAATACCGGTAATCAATTTCGGTATTTCGCTTATTGTTAAATATTTTTGCTCTTCAAATAATTTATATAATAGAATAGTGGTATTACCTAATTTACATTCGAAAATATCAAGGAAATAATGCAAATTCAGGAAGATAATTCAATTTTAATTAAGATACCGGTATTGATCCCTGCTGCTAAAAATCTTGTACAGAAAAACAATATTTTTAGGGTTAGCACCCCATTCTGTAACATTTTTTTAGAAGCTATAATCTCATGTTGTTTTGTTTATTAATATAAATATTTTTGTAATGTTGCAGTCTACTACGTCTAGGTACTTCTTACATTTTATTCTATAGTAATAAATTCTGAAGTGACGCAGTGTCACAGATCAGTAAGAGATACACGTTTTTCAAATCAAGATGTTTGTAATGTAGCTCTAAACGTAAACTATCCGTCCGTCCTGTCCGTCTGTCCTGTCCGTCCGTCCTGTCCATCTGTTCCGTCCGTCCGTGTTCGTCTGGTTGTCTGACTGTATGAACTTCACATTTATTTTATTTGGAACACTAGACACTGCTAAAAATTTAGTATAAGGAAAAAAAAATTTTTAGGGTTATCACCCCATTCTGTAATATTTTTTTAAGCCAGTATTATAGCGTCATTACATCAGAAGTTATAACCTCATATTATTTTGTTTATTAATATAAATATTTTTGTTTCAGCCTACTATGTCTAGGTACTTCTTACATTTTATTCTATTAAAATAAATTCTGAAGTGACGCAGTGTCACAGATCAGTAAGAGATACACGTTTTTTAAATCAAGATGTTTGTAATATATGTAGCTCTTAACGTAAACGGTCCGTCCTGTCCGTCCGTCCTGTCCGTCCCGTCCGTCCGTGCTGTCCGTCCGTCCCGTCCGTCCCGTCCAGCCCATCCGTCCGTCCTGTGCGTCCCGTAACGTCCGTCCGTCCGTTCAGGCCGTTCTGTCCGTCCGAACCGAGGTACTGCTTAACATTTTGTACAAAGATCAAAACTTTTTTTTAGGGTTAGTATCCCATTCCGTAATTATTTTTTACACCAGTATTATCGCGTCATTACATCGGAAGTCATAACCTCGTATGTTATTATATTTCTTAATGTAAATATTTCTGTTCCAGCCCACTACGTGTAGTAGTAGGACCTTTTATTTTATTATATTAGAAGAAATGCTGAAGTGACGCAGATCAGTACGAGATACACGTTTTTCAAATCAAGATATTTGTATCATGGCTCTAAACATAAACTAATAACGAATTAACTCTGCGACAAAGAGATTGCATACAAATCCCACTGACGTGAATACTACTTAACTTAGCAATGTATACCGAATTGTCACCTGTCACTTATCCTCGTCAGTACGGTGGAAAAGGGGGCTGATAGCGAGTGGGATCTGAGACCCTGTGGGACATTTGCATTCTCAAGACTGCAGTCATAAGACTGCAAATACGGTGCTTATCGCTCGGATCCTGTTTTCATGTTTTATCTTTTAAGCGATCCGAACGCACCCTGCACAAAGCCCTACCAACATTAAACCCGTCCCATCTTGCTTTTTAACCCCCGACGCAAAAATAGGGGTGTTATAAGTTTGATGTGTAAGTGTGTGTGTGTGTGTGTGTGTCTGTCTGTGGCACCGTATCTCTTAAATGGATCAGCCGATTTGAATGCGGTTTTATGATTGAAAGCAGGTTTTCTAGCGGTGGTTCAGTCGTTTTTGAGATATGGAGCTTTTAGGGGGTTAAAAGCCCTAGAGGTTCATTTCAGAGCTGATATCTCTTAAACGGCTCAACCAATTTTCATTAAATCTTGCTAGGAACCATCCTGATTAGTGTAGCTTTATTGTTTTTGAACTAAAACTAGAAAGTAGCACTATTACTTGTGGAAAAGATTGCGTATATATACTCGTATGTTATCGACCATCTAGGGCAGGTCAAATAAAAAAGTATAAAAAATGTACCCCCTCTACCAGCCCCCGATTTCACCATCATGACATGTGATAGGTGACAATTTTGTATACATTGCAAAGTTAACACGCTGATACATCACTGGGTTTCATATAAGCAGCGCCACGTACACTAAAATGTCACCTGTCAAGTGTCATTGTCAGTAAGGTGAAATAGGGGGCAGGAGCGCCTGGCGACATCGGTTGGCAGTTTTACCCCTTATTCGCCGTCCAGCTCTAAGTAACCAGCTCTAGGTTCCTCGGGGGCATTGACGACAAAGGTCTTAGAGTCTCTGTTCGTATCCCAAAATAATCGTATGAAAATTGGATTAAAAGTTTTTATGAAAATACTACTATGTAACAATAAAACAAATTTAATTTTCTATTACGTGAAACAAATTGAATGTATTTTTTTTATTTTAATTGCTAGATGTGTACAATGTGATGTATGATGTGATCGAAAAGGATGATGATGGCGCTGGTGGTCAGAGCGAACATGATAGCCCACAGGTTCCGACGATGTACAGCGGAAGTCGCAGTAACGCGTTTTAGAGATTTTCAATTGCTTTATACCTACAGCCTGAGTGCTTACTTGTCACAAAGGTCTATTATATCAATGCCCTCCGAGACCAATATAACAACACGTTTAGGGATAAAGCATGCAGCGCGTCGGGCTTACTGGCGGATGCGCGTCGACGGCTCTCCGGCGCAGGCGCACCAGCAACAGCAGCATCCTGCATCATAACGGACAGACTGCACCTTTTGTACCTTCTAATCAAGCTCTAATTCAAATTGATACATCCAAAAAATTATGGCCCATTTGTACGAAATGTTTTTTTTTTTACCTAAAACGAACTACCACTGGCACCTCACCTGCATAGAATAAGTGTATAAAAATATTTTGGTTTTACGAAGGTAGTTTTGATTTGTTACATGATTTTCATAAAGTAATTTTTTCAAAGTAGCGAATTTTTACATTTCTCGTTCTTTCATAATTGTTTAATCGATTTTCTTCATGTAACGATTATATGTATATATCTAGTATTATATGTACCGATATAGAGTTAAAATGTTCGCGGTTTATTTTAATCGCTAAAATTACCAGTAGATTATTTAATTTTGTAGCATTTTTTCCATTCTAAAAACTTAAATTTGACAAAATCGACGGAGCTCCGCTGAGCGGAGTTTCTATTTCTGGGTTGTTTTGGCCCTCCGGGCCTAATATGAGACCGAAGCTAACCTAACCTACATACGCATATTATGATGCAAAAGTAATTATTGGGAAAATTTGCGATGGAAACATTGGGAACATATAAAATGTGAATAGTAAAAATTACGAATATTCAATAATGCTGTATAAAAATCGCTACATGAAGAAAAACAATAAAAAAAATGACAATTGTAAAAGAACGCGATGTGAAAATTCGCTACTACGAAAAAATGCCTTTGTGAAAATCATTAAAATCATCTAACAAATCGTGTTTTGACAAATAAGGTGTCGTTGGTTTTGTCTTATACACTGTTGCCACATCTACAGGATTCAACAAATATACCTACCTTATACTTGCCTTCGGGGTCGTGCTCCTACTAGGAGCATAAAAATATTACAATTGAATTCCTCGTTTTCATACTCTAATTAAAGTACAAGCATTATTTATTATTATCATATCAATAGTACTTCAGCAAGTTATAGGTTTAGGTCCGCTTCTGCGGAGCTCCTGTTTGATATCACTATAAGTCAGTGGTATCGTTTAACTTTAAAATACCCACTGTACCACCAGGGGTAATGCCAGGGGACGGTGGGTCTGAAGGGATATTTTGCGATAGTAAATAATAAAATCTGAAATACCTATATCTTCTTTTCGTTGCAGTAGGAGAATCAGAAATTATAGTATTCATGCTCCTACCAGTGGGAGAATCAGTACTATATTGTCTTCGAGCTCCTACCAATAGGAGAATTTAGCAGGAGCACGACCCCGAAGGGAATATTCGTATTGAAGTCTCTTTCTTTATCCTATACAATCTGTCCCTGCATAAGGTGCACAAACAAATAGGAATGAAATACGATGCAATTTCACCGACAAAAAATAATGGTGTCTATTTTTTTTTAAAGATTTGTAAGAAATCATTGATTGCTGTCAACCCTTTTACTTTGTTCTGATAAACAAAGTAAAATGTATCGCCTCACATGAGGTCTATTGAGATAAAATAAACGGTTTTTTTATCGTAGAGCATTTTCTGTGCCAATTAAATAAATAAAAAAATGTAAAAAAAAAACAAACAACAAAAGCACGTTTTTCTTTAAAAAAATTTTTTTTCCAATTTCCTGATAATTCTGATAAATCTTATTTATTCTTTAATTACTTGAAAATATGCCCATATGACCTCGTGTTATTATTAGCTATAATTATTAAACAACTCATTATCTTTAATTAAGAAAAAGAATTACGTGTCTAAAGCAAGCACGACATTTTTGATAAGTGGTCAAAGATATTATGTCGTTTAGCATGTGTTGTCTTTTTTGTATTACGCGTATTTTTTCGTACTTTTTTTATTTGGTTGACACAGGAAATGCTATAGGATAAAAAACCGTTTATTTCATCTCAATAGACCTCATATGAGGCGAGATATTTCCCTTTGTTCCGATAGGGTTGACAGCAATAATTGTTTTTTTATATAAAATTAAACAATAAAAAAAAAAAAATTTTTTTTGTCGGTGAAATTGCATCTAGTTTCATCCCTATTCATTTGTACGTCTTATCCAGGGACACTGTATTTAATTTTTAAGGGATGCCAACACGATCCTTTGCCGAAGCTTGTAGATGTACTCGTATGTGGCCGTAACGTGTATGGCGTGTAGAAGTTCATAGAATAAGAACTAAGCATAGAAGGAGCTATAAAATATGCAGTCTTATTGGAAGAGACGGTCCTATAAGCTAAAACCAATTAGTATGTTCAATATCATATTCGCAAAACACGATTTTCGCAAAACATCATATTCGCAAAACTTGATATTCTCAAAACATCATTATTAGCAAGACGGCAATTAGACAGTGTCGACGGAGCTCCGCTACCGCGGAGCTCCTATTTCTGGGTAGTTTGGCCCTCCGGGCCTGCTGTAAAACTAACATTACCTAAACCTACATACAGTTCTATAACCTAATTCCACTATTTGCAAATATCATGTTTTGCGAATATCATGTTTTACTAATATCATGTTTTGCGAATATGATATTCTGCGAAGTATGGACTAAAACATCATGATCGTACACTATAACGATCAAGGTGACCAAGGTGTTGAATACACGACTTCACAACACTGGCGTGTACGACTAGTTTTAGCGAGAGCTGGACTCTATACTCTTTCCTTTTTAACTTATTGAACATTCATATTCAAATTTTTGATATAGGTATAGATAAGACGCTTTCTTTTTAAGGCTCCTTCTATGCCTTTAATTTGATTGTATGGGTTATGTGGTTATGTGACATGTATAAGTTGCTAAGTGTTTTTTTACCTATATGTATTGAAGTTGGTATTACTATTAAATAAAAGGTTTTAAGAGGTTTGAAAGCTTTTATACTTCGTCACAGGAGGGCTAGCACAAGTGGTTCGTGACTTGTTTGTCGCTCGGATCTTCCTTTCCATCTAGTCTGTAACGATAGAGACGCACTGAGCGACAAGCGATAAAATACAACTTGTGCTAAAAATTGCATGAGAAACGACATGATATCAATATTTTATTTTAGTCTGGTTTGGATAAAACTTTATTTTATCCAAACCAGACTAAAATAAAATATTTAACCTAACCTTAGACGAACGGCTAAGATTAGGTTAGGAGCTATTAAATTATTGGTATCATAAATACGTCTTACATTGTGCCTAGGTTAACAAGAAAGAGTTTGGATTCAAATTATGGCACTGTTCGAATCGAAATTGGCAGCATGATCCACGTTTACCTAACATCTGATATTTTTTTGTGGCGGACATTTTAAAATATTCATATTCCACCTGTCGCCAATGCAAACTCTTTTTTGCCGAGGTTACTAAGCTTTTTGTGAGGCCCCGAGGCACTAAAGTGCGCCCTGTTGTGATCCTTATTAGTGCTGATAGACGAGCATAGTCACTAGAATGCTCGAGTAAATGCGCAAGTCTATCGGCACCTTAAGATATAAGTCAATTAATATCTGGGGACAATCGCACACTAATTGACCTAGTCCCTAACTAAGCTCTAGGCTTGTACTATGGATGGGTACTAGACAAAGATAAACATACTTATATAGAGAAATTAATTTCCGTTTCAAATACACGCACATTTACACACACAGTCGGAAACATACTCAATCTCATCACACAAATATTTGCCCATACCGGGAATTGAACCTGGGACCGCTAGCTTCGTAAATATGCAGGGTCGCTTCAACTTTCTTTATAGCAGCAAGTGGTAGAAAAATGGTTTGAGAAACTTAAAACAGAACTTACAAATCAACATTGCAAGTTAAATAAAAGCTTTTAATAAAGGGCAGCATAAAAGCTATACAAACAATACATTTGTAATATAGTTCATTTATTGTGATTTATATAATTTACACACATAAATTAGAAACACAACCCAACACCACACCCAGTAATAAACTTATTCAAGCTACCTCGTTATTGTGATTCTTAGCACGAGACGAGACTGCTTTAAGAGTATTTGTAGAACAGGCATCATACACGAGACCATCGTGATTTTTTCAAAGCCGTTCATGTGATCAAGCTGAGGGGCGGTACGGCGAGAGTAACCAACAGGAGACCTCAGCAACACGCCTTCAACACGAGCCGAGCCGCAGGCGCGCGGCCTACATGCACTCAGTTTGGCCGCGGCGAACAATTGGTTAATGTTTTCGCACAATATTTTAAACGCACGCATAATATTTTAAAACAATTCTTATATCGCTGAATATATTGTGAGGAATGTTATTGCTATTGTTTACGTTGTCAATTTTGACATAAGTCATTTTGGTCCTGATTTTTTAAACCTATATAAAGTATTCTAGCAAAAAGAGGTAGTTTGAAAGATCATTTTGAATTTTTGTCACCTTAGATACAGCTGAATTTTTGTCCATTTAAATCGTTTTGGTCGACTATGCAGTTACATCTTCTTGATTTTTTATCCAAGCAAATAATTTAAACGTAGTGTTACGTGTCATTTTTCTGACGGTTTCACGTGTTAGTCTTTTTTGGGAATCCATTGCAACACATTTTTTTGGGCCCGCTGTCCGGTTAGATCTATCTGATGGTGACTGTACCTATGCACTAATCCGCGCTATGAAATAATTGTTATGTGCCAAATTTCAAGTCGATCGCTTGAGGCGTTGACCCTCAAAACGAAATCAACAAACACTTTAGCGTTTAAGGATAAGGAGGGTGTGAAAAAACAGACGTATTGTCCTAGCCTCTTGAGGCCCACCATACTACAGTCCGGTAGATTTTTGTGAGTAGGAAATTGAATCTACCATCTAGGAAATAAAGTTCAATTACCTTTTCACTTAAACGACATTTTCAATTTTGAAACAAATAAAAATAAACTTTATGAGACTTAAAATAAAGTTTAAATTGAATTGCTTGGGTTATGTATTTTCTATAGCACACCGGGTCTTATATAGCGGCAACCGGTTATCAACATTTAATGGAAACTTAATTTGATACGCTACCAAAGAAAACGGCACCAGGTACATGAGGTAAACTAATTCAACAGCAAAAACACTTAAAACGTACTTGAAAAACATAGTCACCACCACCAATCATAATGACAAAGACATTTACTTGGCAATAATTTGTTTTCGTGTCGGTTTTTCTCTAAAGGGTTCTCAACAAAAAACTACTGTAAAAACTGTATCTCACATACACCTGACCGGTCAACAACCTCTCTCCCCGTTGGGTATCGCCTGCTAAAATAAACGGCTCGTCTAAAATAACTTTTGTTTAAACATGGAAACTGCTAACATCAATATTATCTGACGAACCACAGATTCGCTCACGCGTGAACATTATTTATGCTATGTGTGGCCCTTAACCAATCGCAACCACCGATTTGCTTGGTTTTTCACAGAGTTCACAGGGACCCGCCCACCCATTCACCGATAAAAGCCTTTGAATGACTAACCTCTCAATAGAATACCGCACAAAAAAAAAACTCTTGGAAATAAATAATATAGGAAACCTTAACAGCTTAAGGACAGATAACCCTTATAAATAGCGCTTTAAAACCCATTCGAAAGCCCATGAATGGGATAGCGGGCCGGTCCCCGATTTTAACCGATGAGAGCGTAGGTATGTAATTTTTTCACTCTACCACTTGACGTAATCCCAACATATCGTTTGTCCTAAAAACTTTTTTCAGCAGTGTTATTTAAGTCTGTGTCAATTGAACTTGCAAAATATATAAACAAAACCAAACGAACCTTTTCACCATGATTACTCGATAATCACGTACTTTTAAAGGTCAAGTGAGATCTTTGCAATGATTTATACGCTAGATAATTATTTTCATATTAAGTTTAACATGAAATAACTATCAACTATACGTTATTTTTAATAAAAACACGCTGATTGAATATTTGAGGTTATGGGTCAAACAGTACTGATTTTAATTTGTTAGCATCTTTTGCAAGTTCAATTGACATAGACTTTAATGCTGCATGTTCAGTTTTTTGTTTTCATTGCCAATTTTTTTACTTACCCTAAGATACATTTGACGTTTGATACGCTACAACAATTTTCCATTTTACTGTCTGACAATATCCCAGCTTATCATTTATCCGAAGATCTTTTCCCGGCATAGTTTCTAGCCGTATTTACGGTGATCTATTGCAAGTCGGAAGTTTTGTAGCTCCATTATTTTTCGGGCTTAAGATAGATAACCGCTCTAGATATATATTTTGAATTTTTTATTCCCAATCCCAGTATGGCGTCATCCGAAACCATGGGAAATTCAGGTAAGCTGTCTTAACAAACGTTAGGTTGTTTGTTGTTAAAACATTTCTGGGATAGTTTTTTTTGTCAAGAGTGAGTTGTGCGTAAAAAATAATAAAATTTTCAAATGTATTATTTGTGTAGTCCGTCTAAATCGCTAACTCCATCTCACCATTTAACCTGCCGTCCAGTAACCGATGAAATGACTAGCATACAGGCATTCCATTTTAATCCTCAGGGTTGACAACGCATTTGCAGTTTTTGGAGTGTCGACATTGCAGTGTCTATCGCCTCAGAATCCACTTACCATCAGGTGGCCTGTGTGCTCGTATGCCTTCTCCATGCCATGGAAACACAAGTAGAAAGATCTTACCTGGTCGTTAAGCTGCAGGTCAGTGAACCCTGGGATCTGCTTGGCCCAGCCGATGACACCGACCAGCTCTCTGTCATACAGGTCTGCGAGCAGCGCCAAGGTGCGCGCCGTGGGGTCGGTGACCCCGGGCGGGGCTGCGGCGCACGTCAGCAGCTCCGGCTCGTACGAGGTCAGCACTTCGAGGACCTGGAGAGGTCAGAATTGGATATGGGTGAAGTTTGGGTCGCAATCATTTACTTTTGATAGGCAGCGGTCGATGACGTAAGAGGCGACTAAGGTTATAAAGGCTGGTAGTACTACTAGGCGATGGGCTTGCAACCTATCGATTGTGCAAAATGTGGTAACAGAATTATTCAATATTTTTTATTGAGTTGTTGGTAATTCTGTAGTTCTGCCTATCACACTCTGGGAATGAAGGCGTGATGTTATGTATGTATGTTTGTAGGTAGCGGTCACGTGGGAGTAAATTCATCAAAACAGCTCCTAAATTGATTAGATATTTAACTAATTGTTCCGAAAAAGAATTAAATAAATAAATATCTGGGCACAGTGTTACGAAAATTGACCTAGTCCCAAACTAAGCTCTAGGCTTGTACTATGGGTAAGATTGACCCTTCGAATTTACACGTTAGGAAATCAGATATTCGACTTTAACCCTTAATTTGGCAGTGTGCCTTGTAGGGCACATACCATAATGTTCACTTTTTGCTTTTTTTGGATTGATATTTTTTTATGCTGGTTCGAAATCAAATAGGGTTTGAATTCACGACTTTTTTAATTTTTGCCAATTTAAGGGTGATGGTAGTATCAAATATATTATTATTAGTTAAAAGTAAATACCGTCGTATTAAAGGATTCCCATCGCCTGTTTCTCGCGAAAGAAGGTATGTAAGCGACTGTCTCCAAAATATTAATTTAAAACTACTATTTCAAACTGTAAGTGTCACTTTATCTAGCTATAAGTCTTAAATTTACTCAAGCGGAAAAGCTACCCCCGATTAGAAACGCGTCACTTTGGGTTCACTTTGACGACACGTTGGCCTAGTTGGGAGTGACCCTGCCTCCGAAGCCAGCGGTCCTGGGTTCAAATCCCGGTAAGGGCAAATATTTGTGTGATGAGCGCGAATATTTTGTTTCTGAGTCATGGATGTTTTCTATGTATTTAAGTATTGATTTCTCTATCTAAGTATGTTTATCATTGTCTAGTACCCATAGTACAAGCCTAGAGCTTAGTTTGGGACTAGGTCAATTTGTGTGAGATTCATCATCATCATCATCATCATCATATCAGCCGAAAGACGTCCACTGCTGGACATAGGCCTCCCCCAAGGCTCTCCACTTAGACCGGTCTTGTGCCTTCCGCATCCATCGCGATCCCGCGATCCTTACGAGGTCGTCGCTCCATCTTGTTGGAGGCCTACCAACAGCTCGTCTCCCGGTCCGTGGACGCCATTCGAGAACTTTCTGGCCCCATCGGCCATCAGTCCTGCGAGCAATGTGCCCCGCCCACTGCCACTTAAGTTTCGCTATTCTTCGGGCTATGCTCTGGGTTTCTCTGCGGGATAGAATCAGAAATGATGATATCCGCAGTAGAACTAAGGTTACCGACATAGCCCGAAGAATAGCGAAACTTAAGTGTGAGATTGTCCCCTGATATTTATTTTTATTTAAATAAACGTACACCCGAACCAAATGTCAACTCCCACGCATTAGAGATAAGTAAGTAGTACCTTGATGTCGTCGAGGTGCGGGCGCGGCGCGGGCGGCGGCGCGTCGGGCGCGCGGCGGTACTTCTGGCGGCCGCCGCGCACGCGGTCCAGCCGCACGCCCTCGCGCAGCATGCCCGTGCGCAGGCACTTGCGGAACCGGCACGCCTGGCACGCCTTGCGCCGCCGCTTGTTGATCTCGCACTCGTTCGACGCGGGACACGTGTATTCTATGTTGCCCTGGTGCCGGACATTACGCTGTTTAGCTTTTGCACGTTTGTTAAAAGGATTTCGTGGCCAACTGACAGGTACCGCATAAATTTAACACAAGATACTACAGGAGTACCTGGGGTGGGATTTTTTTACGGTGATAACGATATCGTCTTTGACGTGTTTCCGTATTGTCAATGTTTCGATAAATCTCATGTCATTTACAATAATGGTGACTGTGACATAAACGATTACAAAACACGTCAAACACGATATCGTTATAACGCAGTAGAATAGAGGCCCAGGAATCTATTAAGAAAAGTTTTTACTTTTAGAGACTAAAGTGATACTTTGCTCCATAGGGACTAAAATCCTTTTTTTTGTATTCTATTTTGAGCAAAAGCCGTGGAAAACCATAAACAGCCAGATACATGTTGCCATTTGATGATGTTTCCCTTGTCGTCGGATTGCGCGGTGGAAAGCACGCTGGGCATACAACCACCGCCCCTGTCTTCGTTTGGGAAAAAAATGCCTATGGACTAACCCCAAAAACAACCTTCTTGTTGTCTCTTTCTGCATTAAAATGACGAGTTGAGAGTAAAAATGATAGCGCTATTAAGTTATAATTTTATACGATTTTAATTTAGTCCCTCTTTGGACAAGTTCGAAATTCAACCCCAAAAAGGAAAATTTGGGCCGGAGGATAGTGGAAAATGAAAACTACCTGTAATCACCTTAACGGTCCATAGCAGTTACCTTCACATAAGATAAAACATGGAGCTAACAGAAAGACGAAACAAGGTCTAATTTGTAGCGGTAACTAAACCAAAAGCAGCATCAGTCATTGTGAATGTTCAAATGTAACGCTATTTAATTTTTATAAGGCTAATATATTTTGCACTTGTAAACCCTTTATGATTTTAAGTGGCTGTAGCTGCTTTAATAGGCCGTGTACGAAATTTTGCCGATTTTTCTGTTTTACGTGACTTTACAGTTGAAACACTTTACTTCTGCAAATTTTAATGCGTTACACGAAAGATAAAAACAAAAAAGTAGTTCACACATTCGTTGAAAACCAACTTTTATTTTGCTTAGTCGACCTGAAACCGGCGACTGTTTTGTGAATTTTGCTAAGAGGTTTAGAATATCGCATATTCACGAATCGTTTCGACGTCTAAAAGGTATGAAAAAATTACAATTTAATGCTGTAACAGTCGTATAAAATATTTTCTACCACCTTTGTATATTTTTTTTGTGTAAAAGAAATATTAACTTGGTAAAAGTTTATAGAAAATGGGCAAAAAAGTGTTCTTGATTTCGGTTAAGTACTTAAAACACTCGTACATAAAATTAAAATAACAAAAACAAACATCAGTTCAAAATCAATCCATTACTTACCTTAAAAGAACATCCAAAAATAAAATGCAATGTATAACGTTTTAAAACAACTTAATCTCGCATTATAATACACGTCAAAAATAAAAAAGTAACTCATTTATTCGATCATAACATTCATAACTGAAATGATATTTCATGATGTGCATTAAAACTTATAGAAAAGTAGTATTTTAACTGTAAAATCACAAAAGAAGAAAAAGCGGCAAAATTTCGTATACGGCCTCTTAATTAAGTAGCTAGTGTTACCAACCGCCCACCATTTATTCGTTGTACTGTAAGTAGATGTAGAGTACTACACGAGTAATTGAGAAATGAGCGGTATCACTTGTGATTTGTAACGATGACAACCTCTCAACTAAACTATACCGATTCACAAAATTATCTAGCAAATTAAAGAGCTACACACCTTTCTGCAGTAGTCAGTAACAAGAGGGACGCAGCAGTACGTTGGAATAAATAACAGATAACCGATAAATATCAGAGGACAATCTCACACCAATTGACCTAGTTCCAAACATAACATACCTACTTACATAGAGAAATATGTACTTAAATATATTTAAAACTTAAGACGGGAACAAATACTCGCGCTTATCCCATACATCGTTATCGCGGGAGCAAAAACAAATCTGTTATAGAACACATTTAACAGAATGTCTGTTTAATAAAAAAGGAACATTATGCCTACGCATTCGAAACCTCTAAGAACTTCTTCATATCTTGCACGACTTTTTCTCTGGAAAAGGCATAGTTGGTCAACGAAACTATTATAATGAGCCAGCAATGTCTTCAATTTTTTAAACGGTTTTATTTAGCTTTACCGCGTATATTTGTTTGTTTGTGGCTGTTTAGCTTAATGACATTGATATTAGATGATTCATAAAAGGCTTTAAAACCCGTAATTGATGATGATATCCCTAAAAGGGCACTCAAGAGGCACCATGTGTCTTTGAGCAAAGTGTGGAATACCATTAAGGAATTACTATTAAAAAACCTCGAACCGGAATAAGGAGGGAATTACGCAATATATTTTGCATATTGTTCTCCATACAAAAAAAATAGTTTCAACTTTTATTTTTGAAGGCACCTAGTCACACCTTTCCTATAGAGACGCGCCACTAAGCGAGTGTCACTTCTGTTATTGGCTATTTGTTATAATCTTTGAGTACTGTCAATCGTAATTGCTCCCGCGATAACGATCTATGCTTATCACACAATCCCTTACCGGGATTTAAACCCGGGACCACTAGCTTCGTAGGCGGGGTCACTACCACTAGGCTAACGTGAGATGGAGATACCTCCACAGGTTAGCGTATTGCGGCGTCCTTCTTGTTAGCGACTAATTTAGGAAGGTGTAATAAGCACTTATTGTTAAGCGATGCTAAAATCGCGTAGCTGTCAAAAATAATCCATACAAAAGCTCCGGGTGATAACGTTTCTAACCCCCCAAATCTAATCCGATTTTTGATTTTTGGATATTTTGTAGATATTATGAAAATCTAGGTCTGTACGTAGGTACGTTTCCGCTTTTCTTTTTGTTTTTTTTCAACAAATAGTTTCTCGGAAAGGAAAACGAACAGACATAGTTTTTCATAATATCTATAACATATTCAAAAATCGTAAAAATCGGACAACGTTTAAGGGGAGAAAAACGTTATCGCATTTTGTATGGAATTTATTTGCATCACAGTCCTCTTAGTCAACTCTAACCTGGATGGTCCTTTTAAAGAACGCCTTGCACGCCTCACAGCTGGCCACACCATAGTGGAACCCGCTGGCGACATCACCACAGACGAGACAAACGCGCCTTGGGGCGTCCTCGTCTCGGGCACTGGGAGCCGCCGCGGTGGTCGACGAGCAATGCTGCTGGTCGGGGCTGGTGTTCCCCACGATACCCTCGGCTGGTGACACGCAGAACTTAACTTCTTCTTTCGGTTCTAGGTCCAGCTGGAAAGATTGGTGAAGTTGTAGCATGTTTAAGCACTGTAGTGCTAAGCCCCCAGGTCCCTGTTGAGAATGGAGGCAGAACGCCCCAGGATGTAGTTCATGCTTGCATCCCCCCACACCACCACTTTTACAACATGCTTAAAAACTGGTCAAGTGCGAGTCAGACAAGCGCACTGAAGGTACCGCCACACGGAAGGTATTATTACATTCCGGTTTGAATTCGTTTTCAAATCATGAGTATAATATATATAATCATACCAAACTACACACTAGATACAAACTACATACTTGTATATTTTGCCGTTTTTACGATACAACCAAAATAAAAAACACGAATGTATCATTTCATCGAATTTAATTTTAATCGAACGCTATTTTCTGCTGAAACCATAATGCTTTCAGGGTATCTTAAACATTAATTACGTAGGTTAGGTTAGGTTAGATGTTTAAGATACCCTGAAAACATGGTTTCGGCAGAAAATAGCGTTCGATGAAATGATAGACACCCCGAAATAACACATTCGGAGAAATAAACAACCGCTATATATTACGGTGTAAATACTAAAGCTCTTTAGAGTTAGAAAGGTCAGTATTAGGACAGACGGTATTAGGGACCCGTTGGGCTCCCTTAAGGCACGGAACCCTAAAAATAAAAAGGGGTTCTTAAAGCCTTTTAACAAAGTGGTTATTTCGTTGACAGTGTTGTTTGAAACTATATACCTACTGTGTTAATAATTTATCTATGTATCAGTCATCATCCAGCCTTCATCTCGACATTCACTCCTTTAATGAATATAATCTAAAAATAAATATGACATGTACACTTAGAAATATTTGGCGTGGCCTTGACTGACATGTTGCAAGTCTAAACGTTAGGTATATCTTGTAAAAAAAACTAAATTTATCACTAAAACGCACAAAAAAAGATCAAGTCTGCGTGTAAAAACTCCGATAGGCGTGGTTAGGCTCTTCATGGAAACAATTTTTCTGCCACACCGACTGTGTCAGACAAATTGGGCTCCATTTTTTGTCGTCGAACAATGAGGTACTGATGCACTTGGATCAGTTTTTGCACGAAGGCCAGTTTAACTGGAATCTATAGGTTAATATAGTAGCCTTGTAGCTTATAAGTAGAGTATTTAATTAATTAAAGGCAAATAAATGATATGTGCGTTAGTTATGACCCATGTTATGCCGTTAGGATAGACTGAAAATCGGAATTGCGGTCACTTAAATTTGTATTAGTTAGGAAAACAAGAAAAATCACAGGACTAGGACAATGTCACACAAATTGACCTAGTCCCAAAGTAAGCTCTAGGCTTGTACCATGGGTAGACAACGATAAACTTACTCACATAGAGAAATATATAATCATTATTATGAAAATCAATTTAGTCTCATCATCATGGAGTGCCATTTAGAAAGTAAAGTTTTGCAGTCGCGGCGTGTTTATGGCGGATTTTAGCCAGTTCTTAGATAAAATTTACGGAATTAAAATATTTACTTTAGGATACACCGAACTTAAGAGCAGAACAGTGGAAAATAACCAACACGCTCGCGACTATCATCTCCTAACTAAAGTGTATTGAAATAGCACAAATTTTACACATAATTACAGTTGCGTTACAAAAACCCCGGTCACGGAAAGACGACTCCACTGTACTGTTCAGTTACTCATAGCACTTCACTTCGTACTAATGTCCTACCTCAATGTTGATGCAAGGGAAAACAAATGAAATAGATGAAAGAGAAGTAGTAGGTATCGAGTAATTCTGAGTGTGAATAAGACTGCATGCATACGCTATCGCTACGCTATCGTTTTCATCGCCTCATTTGATGTAGGATTAACCACCTTATTTAATGAAATGAGTTCCTCCTCCACTGGTGTTCTTCTTGTAACCACGGCTGTTACAACACAATAAAAACGCCGAGTTAATAGTAATTTATTAGGCAATTAAGTCCCGTTTAACGGGTATCCAAACAAAGCTGTGTGCAGCCGAGTGGTAGGCGAGGAAAAAATCCACCAATAGGAGAGCTGCGCTGAGCGACGCTAGGGAAACTAAATAGTCCAATTAGTTGATTTCTTCCTCATGCACTTTGTTCTGGCGATTCATAGTTATACTCATATAGTATTAGTATCTCCCAGCTAGTGCCTCTCCTGGCTAGTAAAACTTACTTCAGGATGCATCAGCATCGGGCGAGTGAGGAGCGGCGGCGCGAGCGCCTGCGGCTCTGTTGGCGAATACTGCGGCGGGGGCTCTGCCTCCTGCTTCACACGGCGCAGCAGCTGATCGCCTGTGCCGCTCACCGCCGACATCATAGACACCTGGAAGAGAAAACCAAGGTTACAATTGGAGTTCTTTGTACACTGGTGCGCTTAGACTTACTGACGGCATAGACTAGTGCAGTTTACAACTAGGGCATACTTGTACACTGCTTTGGAAGCTGCTGCTGGTGCTGTTAATCATTATATCAAAGACAGAGGCAATGCATAGAGGCATTCCATGTTAGTCCTCAGGGTTGGCAACGCATTTGAGATCTTAGGATTATAGTCTTGAGAATTTATTTATCTATGGGTCTCAGATTCCACTTACCATCAGGTGGCCTGAGTGCTCGTGTGCCTTCTCATTAACATGAAACAAAAGTCCCTTGGAGGAGGTAGGGAGGTAGGCAACTTTTGCAACAATCTAGAACGCTAAAGATACCTTAAACAGTACACTACGTCTACAACGTACGTTCTTCTTACACTGGTTTAGAAGCTTACGTCCCAGAAATCGTGAAGACTTGGGACAGCTGGTGTACTAAACGGTACATGTCGATGATATTTAATGACTAAAGCATCTGCACACTGATCCTAGACCAGCCATCATTGTAGCTGAACCACGTTCATTGGATTCATGGAACGCTCTAATGAACTGAAATATAGTTTCTTGATGAAGAGAGGTGTCATTAATTAAATACAAGCAAACAATTACATACAGCCCCGCCTAATGATAAGCGTTACCGTATAACCAGTTCAGTCATAAACACTTGCATAACAAAAGTTCCATGGGAACATTAGGAAGAATGAGTTCAAAGGGGAGAAAGGATCTGGGCAAACAAAAAAAACAGCGACTGCAAATTTCTGAAGTATCCAGAAACTAGCCGCAGTATGACCTTCCGACTATAACATCGTAGACACCTGAACCAATACATCAGCCATACAACTAAGGATCTCGAGTTACTGGTCCACCTGTTTAGACGACACACGTGTCAACACGCATGCAGCCAAACACGTGCTTAGTAACAGTTGGCAGGGTACGACCAATCAACATTCATTAATACGCGTTCACTGCAAATACAAGGCATAGGGTGAGCAATGTATGTAGGTCAATAAAGAGACGTCTGAAACTACGAGAGGTTGTAGTTTGATCTTAGGAATATTGACGTCGATGTAAAAATGAAGAAAAACTTCATTAACAAACACAACTAAATAAATGCAAAAAAAAACTGTAAGGAACACGGCTCTGAACATATTAAAAGCCTGTTATTTTTATTCTTAAGCCATATCACAAGCGATATAATCATAATGCACTAATATATCAGCACAACGTCAACTCAACCAACGTAACGCAACGTGAATCCGTTTATCGGCACAATAGCGATAAAATAAATTGGTACACATATGACACCTACCAAACAAATTGATCACGTGCGTTACCGACTTGGCTAGGTCAGGTTTGTTGTTTGAAAAATACACTTGTTTAAACTATCTAGTTAAGCTAGAAGGAAGTGACGTTCGATTGTGTAATCTATCTATAAAAAAACTGTTGCCTTATTGACAGATAGACCACGACTGACTACACTACAGCACGAAGAAGGGTGAATTTTTAAACATATTATATTCATGTACAGTAGGTTGTAATACTTGTAATGTAGAGGCAAAACAAAGAAATATTTTTGCAAAATTCAACTGTTAAGCTGTTAAGAACACATCTGAAATCAACATATCGATTACCTTACATAGACCTTATTTTATGACACTAGCATCGCATCACAAACATTCTACATCGGTATATTTATAGTAGTTGGCGAAAAAACAATTTTATCTGTCTACGATAATACTAAAGTTTCAAGGATGCACATTTAAGTTCAATATACTCTTGACATTGCCGGGTGGCAATGATAAAGAAAAAACGACGCGGTGATGCAACTGTTTCCTTCATATGTAGGTAATCGTATTGGATATTGGCACAAGAGCATACTCAACGAGATTAAAAAAGATTCGAGCATGTTTTTCCAACATTAACGTGATATAAATGTATTTTTGTGTTTAAACACGTTATTTTCAAACAAAAAACAAAAAAATACTAGATCTCAAATGATACCTACAGTAATGTAATGATATAATACAAAACGCCACAAGAACATTCAATTACCCATTTCTTAAGAATGTACACATTTTATTATTATGACAGCTGTTGGCCACTATCAAGCAAAATCTCGAATATATTTTCGCTAATAACATAATAAAATGGCGAAATAAATATTAATGCATTCGGTTTCCTCCACAGACAAAAACATGGCAGTGTTCACACGGCACGAGGTGTTTCAACACCTCTTCAAAGAATCTAAAGTCGAATGACACATTATATAGATAGACCCCATATTAACTAGTTCATACTCCAGAAATTGATTAATCGTAAATACTACAAATTGGTTAGGGCGTTCTGACTCCGTCCAGATAAGTTGCGTCGCATCTGCAAAAAGTGACCAACTCTTTTCTCAAGAGATACATACAGCTTAAGTCTCTGCTTAATTTTTGAACCGTGAAACGCAAGGAATCAATGCTGTAAAACTGTTAACAGTGTCAGCAGGTCGTCGCATGTCACAATAAACATGTTTCGAATCCTGGTCGCGGCACCGCGCACTGAAGTCTTTAATTTAGGGCTTTGATCAAAGCTACCGCTATTGGTATAATCTGATGTCCAAAATCAATATAGCATCCGGGCTCTGGCAGCGTAGAAAATGGGCCGCAACAAGGTTGCCGTAGGTCACGGCGGCAGCAGGTCGGCGACCGCGCGCCCGTGGCCTCACCTTTGTAGATAAACGACTAGCTTAGGGTTGGCACTCACCTCTGGTACCGTTGTGTGCGTGACTACAGACACAATGTGCGTGAGTTTACTGGTGTGCGTTTATATTTTCGACGTTCCTAGGGATCGGGAGTGTTATAGTTTTGCGTCTGATGTCTTTTAAAGTTTCGGTCAAACAAATCAGACTTCGTGAGAACCTAATTCAAATGATAATTTCACAAAATGAAATGTTCAAAACAATTTATATTGCTCGAGTGAGTTTTAGTTAGGAACGTCTTTGTGCCTACTCCCAAAAAAAAAAAAAACCCGTTTATTTTTCTAAATGTTACGCAATTTACAGGCTACTGGGCTGCGGAACTCTTCCCATAAATCATTATAAGTCCCTATTAGTAATCACACTTTGTTTTCTCTTATCGTATCGCTGATGTTATTATATTTTTTTACGGAAAAATACTATTTATATTTGTACATTATTTATTGTTTATTAACTTTTTCTTCATGTTCAATAGGTATACAATCCGAAAAAGTTCACTCACCTCAACTTTAAAAACATTATAAAACGTTCACTGCCAAACATCGCTTTTAAAACTTGTCAATTAGCAGAACTGTCAGATTATTCATTTAAATTCAAGATGGCTGCCAAAAACCGCGGAAAGTGCTTCAACCCTAACGCGTTTAGATAGTGCCAAAATAAAACTAACCGCGCTGTAGTCATGCGTTGAGGTAGGCTAGGTAGGTAACGTTTCGGTTGCGGAACTCGAAACATTTCAAGGACTAATATGAAATTAATGTCGTGAGGCCCACCATACTACAAAATAGGAGATTTTTGGTGTGGGAATTTGAATCTAACATTTAGGAAATAAAGTTCAGTTACCTTTGCTCTTAAATGCCATTTCCAAATTCGAAACAAATATTAAATAACTTTATACTCATTCAAATATAAACTGTACTGCCTTCATTATGCACCTATCGCACACCGGGTCTCACGAGGTTCAAAACTAAAAGGGAACTAAGTACATGAATACGATTAAATCCACCTGCTAATGGAACAAACATCCTCTGCCTAGCCGACGATAAAAAATACTGTTGTATGCTGCTGTATATATATTTATTTATATTAGGTATCTTAACTTTTTTTTTTACTTGTATACACATTATTTAATTATTTATTAATAAGTAGGTATCTCTCAAATTTATTTTTCGCAATTAAACTGTCCCTTCGCTGAAATGTCTGTTGTATTCTCATCAGGGCCTCTATTCAGGTGCGTTAAAACGATATCGTGTTTGACACGTTTAAGAATCGTTTATGTCACAGTCGCCATTATTGTAAATGACATAAGAGTTATCAAAACGTTGACAATACGGAAACACGTCAAATACGATATCGTTTGCCGTGCCCAGCCCTGCTTGGAGTTTGTGCTTTGTTTTTGTTTTTGTTTTGTACTGTTAAAATGGATTCACTGAAAATCAGCTTCGAGGCACTTCATGTCTTGACACATGCTGAGTGGACTCCTCTTTGAGACCACCCTTAACTGTATTACTTTCCTATTCTTATTTTTTTCTTATTCATTCATTTTCTGCTTTATCAGTACCTAACATTTTTTTTTTTTTATGTTAAGGAGATGGCACACGAGCACTCAGGCCACCTGATGGTAAGTGGAATCTGAGACCCATAGACAATTGAATTCTCAAGACCATAATCCTAACACCTCAAATGCGTTGCGAACCCTGAGGACTAAGATGGAATGCCTCTATGCTAGTAATTTCACCGGTTGTCTTATCCCCACACCAGAACACAACAATGCGAACACTGTTGCTTGGCGGGTGGTTAATGGATAAGATGGTGGTAGCGATCCGGACGGACCCAGCACAGGGTCCTACCACCACTCAAATACATAATTAAATTATATGTAGTTTGTTTTATGATTACGCTATGCATGAGGAGAATTTTGTTTCGATCAGGTGTAGGTACAGCTGGAAACGCAAGCGAAGGGTACCTATATATAATATCACTACATAGTATAAAACAAAGTCGCTTTTTCAATCCCTATATCCCTATGTATGCTTAAATCTTTAAAACTACGCAACGGATTTTGATGCGGGTTTTTTTAATAGATAGAGTGATTGAAGAGGAAGGTTTGTATGTATAACACTTTAATCCGGAGCGAAGCGATGGCGGGTCGCTAGTAACTTTATAATATAAGGGTATGAAGGTTATAATACTAATATTAGTAGTTTTAAGAACAAATTGAAAGAGTTTGCTTTGTCGCTACAAATAGACAGTTGCACAGATAATTTTTTGTAACAATCTGATTTTGCTGAATCTTTATCTATTAAGTTTATTTTTTGATTATATAGATAATAACAACAATGCGCGAACGCTAGATCTAACTTTTAAAATTTCTAATTATATTATTGTTAGGTACTTTGGGTTGTACGTCTTTGTTTTAATTTTTGTAAGTTTTAGAATTAGTTTTAAGCAGTGTTTTGTTACTGTTACATTTCTCTTGGTGTTTTTTGGCATCTAACTCTCTCACGGGTCCAGCTGAGAGTCAGCGCTGGGGCTCCGTGCCCCCATCACTCTGAGCTGGCGCACTGTTTCGGCCATTACCTATGTTTTAATTACTTATAATGTTACTATTGTTTTTATTTCCTCAATTGTATGTGTTTTTAGGGTTCCGGAGCCGAATGGCAAAAACGGAACCCTTATAATTTCGTCATGTCCGTCTGTATGTCACAGCCATTTTACTCAGAGCCTATTGGCACGGCACTATAGAGATGAAATTTTGAGGATAGATGTATTCTATGAACCGCTATACAATGATGTAGTAAAATTAAAAAAATATATATATTTAGGGGTGGCACTCCATACATGTAACTAGGGGAGGAATTTTTTTTTTTTTTAGTTTTATCAGCGTGTGGGGTATTTTTAGATAGGGCTTCCAAAATGATACAGAGGTTTTTAAGTGACTTTTTTACGTAAGTGAACAGTTGGCGAGATATACGCTTCTAAAATCGTAAAAGTTCTGTCCGGGTGGGTAACTTTTGAACTGTTAAATAGAACATTGTAATAAAAATTACAGTAGTAGAACATACGAAATACTTCCAACCAAAATTGTTTTGAACACGATGCGCTGTGTAGTTTTTGAGATTTTAATAAAAATAAAAAATTAATTTCAACCATGAACGTTCATCCCAGCTACGGAACCCTTCACTGTGCGTGGTCCGACATGCACTTGGCCGGTTTTTTTTTGGTTTTTGTTTCATATTTAACTAGCCGAATAAAGGATTCTATTCAATTCTGGCGGCGGAGGCGGTTTTAGAACTGTACGCTTAGCACAAGTTGTATTTACTCGCTTGTCGCTCAGTGCATCTCTATCGTTACGACTAGATAGAAAGGGAGATTCGAGCGACAAACATGTCGCGTACCACTTGTGCTAGCCCTCCTGGGCCGCCTCATTCGCAATTGCGGTGCAGTCCAACGCAGAGGCAATGAAGTCAGTAATGTTATAATTTGTTTCATCACACTTGCGCGGAAAGGGTGTAATTACACGCAGGCGTATAGAGCAGACCTATAGTTGATTTACCTCCAGCGGGAGTTACGAATTACTATAACTCCCGAGGGAGTTGAGTTTACTTTTAAAATATAGTACCCACTCGTACCTATGTCATTTCAGACAAAGGAGGTGTAAAATCAGCCAAGGTGTATTTCCTATATTCAAAACATGGCTACAAACCAATTTTACTAAACATAAAACTGCACATTTAACTGCATTATATTCATATTTTACTATTATTTCAGAGACGTTTGCAATTACTTTATTAAATTTAATTTTGAAAAAGGTACAATCTGGCAGTATGGCCTGTCAAGTTTGAAAACTAAATGCAGTTCTTAGCATTATCTGTGGAAGACTATATTGAAAAAAATTGACATGTTGTCAATCTCATTTAGCGAGTCAAGTGCCTTTTTTTTATTGTTGTTTTATTGTATAATCTGTCATAGTTTCCTAAGGAACGTGATGAAAAACATTGTCTGTATCAAGGGCAGTAAGGGGATAGCAAACTTGAGTATAGTTGCCGGCAAACTTCTTGAAAATGTGACCTTGACTTGACTATATTGAAAAAAAAAATGACATGTAGACAATCTCATTTAGCGAGCCGAGTGCCATTAATTTTTTTGATTGTTGTTTTCTTGAATAGTCTGTTTTAGTTTCTTCACAAATGTGATGAAAAACATTGTCTGTATCAAGGGCAGTAAGGGGATAGCAAACTTGAGTATAGTTGCCGGCAAACTTCTTGAGCATGTGACCTTGACTTTTCAGAGTAAACTAAACTCTACTTATATGCGCTAACCTTCCCCTACTACATAACTCTATGTTCAAGAAGTTTGCCGGCAACTATAATTAAAAGCCCTCCGCCTTCGGCGATGTGCTTCTAATACTCTCGTTAGTAATCCCCCTTGATGCACAATGTACCTACATACATACGAGTATATGAAGGGAACCGCATTTAAATACCGACCGTTAAAAACCGTGGCCCTTTGGGCAATGCCACCTCCGCCCCGCTACCGATGTGCGATTTAACAGTTTTGCGTTACACTAAGAATAATAAAACCCAAGGTTTCCTTTGTAACGAAGTCAAAAATAATCACACAAATCTTAAGCAACATAACGTGGTTCAATAAGTCCCGAGACTAAACACTAAAACGAGTATTTTTTCTCATTTTTTTTTCTCATTTTTTTTTCATCAACGTAGTCTTCTCCAAGAGCGATACAGTACCTCCAACGCTTTTCTAACTTTTCTATCCCATGCGTGTAGAACGATTTGTCTTTGGCTTCAAAATAAGCCTCCGTTGTTGCGATAACTTCACTATTTGAGTTAAATTTCTTACCCTGGAGCATTATTAGAGGTCTGCAAACAGCCAGTAATCACTGAAGGAAGCAATTCGAAATCCAATTCATTAATTTTGGCCATCGTTCTCACGTACTTGTGACAAGGCGCGATGTCCTGGTGAAACACCACTTACGTTTTGTTCATTTGAGGCCGTTTATCCGCAATTTCGTACTTCAATCGCTCCAATAAGCACATGTAATAGTCACTATTTATATTTTGCCTATTTTCAAGGTAGTCGATGAAAAGTATTCCATGTGCATCCCAAAATATAGACGCCATCATAACCTTACCGGCCGATTTCTGAATCTTTGGCCGCTTCGGGGGGGCTTTCACCACTCCGCTGACTGCCGATTGGATTCCGGAGTGAAATGGTGTATCCATGTTTCATCCATTAAAAAAACCTTTTTATTACGATTCATCAGCGCCAAACATCGCTCTGAATCATTGATACGTTGTACTTTTGATCAGTTGTAAGCAAACGCGGCAGTCGCGGCACCCACTTGGAAAAAAGCTGTTTCATGGCCAAATTTTTATGTAAAATTGTGAAAACACTACTAGCTGAAATCTTCACTATATCGGCTATCTCGCGCACTTTTACCTTCCGATCTTCCATTACGATTTTTAATATTTTGTTGAGTCACTGCTTCTTTGGACGACCTGAGCGTTCCCCGTCTTTTGTGTCCATGCGACCGCGTTTGAAGTCGGCATACCACCGACAAATGGTTGCTTTACAGGGAGCTGATCCCGCATAACATTTTAGTATGTATATGCTCTTTAATTTCGATTTTTTTATAAATTTTTAGTATTTGTCGTTTTGGCTGTAGGCGGAGGGACACTTGAGTCTAACAAAAATTAGCGCTTTAAAGCTAAATATTTCATAAACGGATTACTTAATCGAAAAACTGTTTTCACAAACCCATAGAAAGATTTTAAAGACCTTCCAACGACACCTCACACTATAGGGTAGACGAGAAAAAAAATACATCCACACGTTAGGTGTAGAGGATTCCCAAAAAATATATTTTTTTTTACTTTTTATTGTACCACTTTGTTGGCATGACTAATATGCATATTGATGCCAAATTACAGCTTTCTTGTACTAAGAGTCTCTGCGCTAGGCTGCGGACGGACGGACGGACATGGCGAAACTATATAAGGGTTCCTAGTTTGACTCCGGAACCCTAAAAAACCTAACTGTTTCAATTGAACCGCCGTTCTTACTAAATACAATGCCGATACTACCTACAAATACCTATCTATTCATCGGCTAATGCTTTATCATGCTAAACAACACCTATTGACGGCAATGACTCGAAATAATCACGACCTACCTCAACGCGTTGTGGCACGATATTTTACTTCGCGCTATCTTGCGCTTCTAGATAATAGATAAACTGGTTACCGTCTTGGATAAAGGCGGACGAAAAATATCGTAAGCTTGAAAACGTTATAAAACAAACATTTATTGCTTCTTACAAAGGAAGGTGGAATCAAAAATGAATGAGCTGCTGCTGCTTTGTTAACACCGTTTATTTATTCAATTTATGTCAACTAAGAAAGCCATCTTGGTAGGTTCTTAGCATTTTAAGGGCGTGTAAGTTTAAGCTAGGTGTAAGCTACAAAATTATTCACTTAGTTTCTTATGATTATGACGTAAAGTTTACTTTAATAGTCAACTAGGTAGGTCACTATGAAACACTGCATTTGAAAACTTTGGATACCCTTCGCTTGTCATTATGCGGTTAAATTGTGGGAGCATATCTCTATGTAAGTTAAAACTTCGATTTTAGTAGGCCACAGTTCTTAATTCGTCTCGAGTCCATAAACATTTATCGCCCACAACATTTGTCACTTTTTCTTTAAAAGATTCATTGAAGTAGGTTTGCAGTGTGACTTGTTTTTTTTTATGTTTAAGAGAAGGCACTAGCACTCAGGCCACCTGATGGTAAGTGGAATGAGACCCATAGACATTTGAATTCTCAAGACTATAATCCTAAGACCTCAAATGCGTTGCCAACCCTGAGGACTAAGGTGGAATACCTCTATGCTAGTAATTTCACCGGTTGACTTATCCCCACACCGGAACACAACAATGCTTGGCGGGTGGTTAATGGATTAATATAACAAATTATAACGCGCAAACAAATTATCAAATAATGTTAAAGACAATGTAGGTAGGTAAGTGACTAATGAATACGCAATGTATTACATACTTGAACGCCTTAGTTATCGTAGATATTTTTCTCTTAATCGTAACATGATAAAACACCTTATAACATAACACTGTGTAAGTCCAACAAACCTTAGCGAACCGCTTCATTATTTCCTTAAAAAACTTTACATTTTAACGAATCCATGTCGTCACAACAACAAACCCAGTGCACTCAATTCTGTAACTGCACGTTGCATAATGCATAATATTATTCTGTTCACGCCGTCGCATCTTTTTAAAGCATTCAGAGCCCGGCTACCGGACTGCCATACTAAATTGACACCAAGTGTAGTCCCTGGCAACGTTGGTACTGAATAAGCGCGCACCTTAATTCTGAATTGCATTTGGCACCAATAATATTATCGCCTTTATATCCTTCACTTTGCCGCACGTGTGTTAGGTCTGGGATGAAAAGGTCGGGTGGAAATCATTTTAGTGATGTTAATGACTAATAATGACATAAGTAGCGACCATAATAACATTAATAACTGAAGTGCCATCATCATCAAGGCAGCCAAAAGACGCTTAGACAACAAAGCTGGGCCCTATGATAAACCAAGTCGAATGCATCCTGAAATTTTGCGTTGTTCTGATAACCATGTGAAATCGACGCCAAAAGGAGTAGGCGGCAGTGAACGAGTTTAATATAAATGCAGGTCTGTTTAACGATTTGTGTATGGCATAGTAGGTATATACAAGAACGTCTCAAGGCCACTACATTAGCGAGTTGGAGTGACGTCACTGCCGCATTTTTAATCAATTGAACAATGCAATTTCATTACAGACTTATATAAATAGACGAATACAAAACAGCAGATAACCTGTTACCAGAAAATAAAGAGAAATGACTACTTCCGTTTCCTTTTAGTCTCGTAGAAAAAGAAAGACACTCTGAGAGATGTATCTTAAGAGGCAATGACAAAAGACTGACTGAATAACATTTCTATCCAAGGCTATACCAATTTTAGCGAAAATGTTTTCACAAGTCCGGAAAATCACCGAGTTAATTATATAAAAACCAAGGGACGCCTACGCAATTCCTGTCAAAATCTACTGTAGGTACGTTAAATCTGGGTGGATTTCCAAAGATAGACACGGATCATTAAGGAACTGTTATGGGTGGGAATACGGTGGGATCATAGGAAAATTTTCAGAAAGATATTTCATGTCATTAGAATATACATAAAAAGAAAGCATGTTATAATGAAACAACCTGAACATACTCCTTGCGACTCTACTTTGAGTAAAGAATATAATATAAATGTTAAAACATCAAAACTAAAATTCAACAATAAGTAATATTCTAATCCTGTCTCCGTACTTAACTACAGTCAACAGAACATAATCGTAGAAGTAAGAAACTCCCAGAAACAGATACAAATTAGGAGCAGGAGCCAACATAACCACAGCAAGATATAGGTAGGTCAGGATTCAGCCCAGGCGATGCGAGGCTGTCAAGGTAAAAATAGGTAGTAGGGATTAGGCGTAGGAGGTAGCGGGGCCCGGGGGAGGTAGCTAGCGGGGTACAGGGGAGGGGGGTGCGTCTAGACGTCGGCCTTGACCGCCGAGCTGTTTCGGCGCGAGCGAGGTCGGAGCGACCCACAGACCGACTGTGGAGCGACAGAGAACGGTGATCACTTTGTTGAACTTATCTGTTTAGACTAAACCAATCTAGTTCAGTTTAATCTAATAATAACTAGAACATTCCTTAAAGGAGCTGAATCTGATGAGAAAACCGGCTAAATCGAAATGGAAAACGCCTCGAAAATAGGGCTAGACGCGTACCAATAGTTAATAACCGGCCCGGCGGAACGCAATGCCGTCACAGCTGGGTCTGCGACCCGGCGTCATTGCGCCGACATTGAGCGCAGCCAAATAATGCAGATAGCGAAAGGTTGATGACCGACAACGCCCAATATCACGCGGGCGATCAGGCACCTGCCGGTGCGTGCGTTATATAATGTGACCTACCCCAAATGTGCGAAAATTGACTCTTAGACGTACTCTAGAACACTTCCCTACATCCTTTGCCTCCTCGTTACAGCAGAATAACTCTGAAATTTTAGGAATGTTTCAAGAACAATTCAGACTTGCCAACATGACACAGTGCCACGAAGACACGCTAGAAACACTTAAGTAAACCAAACCAAGTTACCCTTGAAGACATTAATTGCTTTAAACTGAATAGAAAAGGAGTCATTACAGAACTTCTTGCTGTTCTAAAAGGACTTCTACGAGTATTTTCTTAAGGTATCAGTGTTAAAAAAAATAGTAACATGATGAGGAGAATCCAAACATGACTTTCTTCATAACTTGAGAAAGAAGGGGAAATATAAAAGTTTACTCATCATCCTATTCGTAATACTCGTAAAGTAGAAGCCTTTTTCATCTCACGATCGGCTTTTGTTCGGCAGAATAAACACATTATTGCTTATAGGCTAGCCTATCCGCAAACTGCTCTCGCAGCTTTCGGAAATGATCGGTACGCAGACGTCGGAAGGGGGGGACGAGGGGGCCGAATCTGCTACGGGGTGACATTGCGGGAGCGACGACCTCGCGCCCGGAGCCCGACCTACGCCACGGCCTACGGCGCGCCGCCCCAGCCGCGGAAAACAAGCCATCCGCTCGCGTCTAGAAAATATCTAAGCTCTGAGACCAAATTAACATCTCCTGTGAAACATGTGAGCCTGGTATTTGGCGGAACGCTTGTCCACTTGTGGAACAGTGATATTAAAATTATTTTTAACAGAATCCGTTATAGTACAAGAAACCACGAGGAAACAAATTTTTGTGTCCATAAGCAATAAAAATAATAATAGGTATACTAAGCCTAAAAAAAGATCTTTCCACGGGTTTCGGTTATGTTATGTTACATAATAAATGGCGTTTGATATTTTTACCGTAACGAGATTCGGAGACGAGGACCAATTTGGTTACAAAACGGGCCGTGACGACACACCACGTGCTTTAAATTTAAAGACAAGAAACGTGGATGTGATTTTATAAGGGATACTCATAAAATAACTTTGTGATCTCGGTATTTGTGGAGAATTCTTTTGTGCCGTCACATTTCATTGTAAAAAATATCCGTAGCTTTACTTATGTACGTAGGTTACATTTACGTATAACAGATTCCAGAAACACTTATTAAATTTTGACTAAACTAAAAAATATTCTACGACAGTTTTCAAGATTATGACAGCCTGTTCTAGTTTGCAAGAACTATCGTATGTAACTCTCTTAGAAAGTAAATTTCGGCAGCACGAATTTCACTCCCTATAAATGAAATAAACGTAACCATTACAGTTTATGTGGAGTTCTCGCTTACTTTGTGATGAGCCTGTCATCTTTGTTAAAATATCTACAAACTTTGTTGAATTTTGATTTGAACGATACATTGATTAACATTATCATCCAAGTCATCGTTGAAAAGGTAACTAACTATCAATCATCAATGATTTTCCATATCTATGCAAAGCTGATCCTTGATCTCGAAGTTGATTTATATCACCGTCTAGGTTCTTAACAGATGTCTGCCGCACACAAGGATCTATGACTCACAATCACCGTGTGAATTCAGTTTGCATTCGAAATTAGCACCGATAAACAACAGGGTACTAAATATTTGAAAACAGGCTTCTTTGTTCACGGAACAAATTCGTTTTATTAGAAAGTGTGATAAGTCTGGCAACGTTCTTCTTAGCAATTCAGCGACGGCGTTCGGTTCAGTTTCTTGTAGTTTTCTGTCCACTTCTACAAAATACAGACCCTAAATTCAGGTATCTTTCTGAGAAATCATTCATTACATTACGTCTTGTACAAGGAAATTTAAGGGTGACTCGTGGATTAACCATTCACTGTCTAGTATCTAACCATTATCAATATCAAGACAGACCATACAATCTATATATTTATATCCATATACAAGTTTTTTTCTGCTAAATGCCTATTCCTTTGCCGTTTTATTTCCATCCCGCTTGTTTAACTTCTCGATTCTACTGCATTGCACCGACATATACATATCTCTGATACTCCTCAGACTATCGTTAGCAAAAGATAGAAAATAGGTAGAACAAGCGAAATAATTATATAAGAAGGATCCAATAAAACCTATCCCTAATTCCCAGCTCAAGCACAACGTCATTGCACGTTACGTTGACGACTACTGTTCAAAACTTTCTGCCAAAGTAGACAGCCAATTAGTCGTTTTTAATAAAGTTAAAATAAAACATTACCCGAGAGAAACAATGTTTCATATATATCCCGTTACTTAAGCAACGGGTCAAGCGTTATCGTTTTAATTAAACATGAGATAATTTGTTTCATAATTGTCACGTTGTGTTACGGATTTTATTGTGTATTAAATACGCAATAGTGAGGAAGCATGTGCAGGAATATAATTGTACACATTGTCTGGAGGAAGACAAATAACTACAAAATGATAGAAGTTATAGGTCATTTTACAAACAATTATCACTACATAGTATAAAACAAAGTCGCTTTCTCTGTCCCTATGTCCCTTTGTATGCTTAAATCTTTAAAACTACGCAACGGATTTTGATGCGTTTTTTTTAATAGATAGAGTGATTCAAGAGGAAGGTTTATATGTATAATACTTTAATCCGGAGCGAAGCGAGGGCGGGTCGGTAGTTTAGAATAAAAGTGAAGACACATGACGTGATTGTGTGATATTTAATGTAGTTATCGATTATAATAAACTTTACAGATCAATTTCCCAGAATCGTTATTTGCTAATAGAATTTCAACTATCTTTGTTCCAGTCGCACTTTTTCCATTCCAGGAATGAAATTATTAGTGTCGACGGAGCTGTAATTTCTGAGTTATTTGGCCCTGAAGGACCTTCAGCATAACCATCATTACTAAACCTACCTAGGACCTAAAATAAAACGGAAAATATGATTTAAGGATAAATCGAAAAATATGCGAATCGAAAATTCACATCAAGAGAAAAATATTTTTTGGAAAATTAATATAACAAGCCCGTCCAAAATTTCTTACTCCGTATATTTGTTTAGAATGCAATTACAATGCAATTGAAATTAGTCAACAAATAGGTACAAAAGCTCTAAAAGAGTACTTTTGTGTTACGAATTTACTTTAATCTGTGCTCAACTTAGAGGTGATTTCTCATCCTTATAAGAAAGTATCGACAGTCAAATATTTGTTCTCTAAAAACCTAAGATTGAACCGTCTGATATTTTCATTAGTGATCGGCCCTTTTTAAGCGTATGGGTCATACACACTCTTAAAAACGAAAGTTGTCTCTCCTGTGGTCAATAGTTAAGAGCTCGTGTGCATATAAGTTATGTATTTATATGATAGGTCTAAAGCAGTCCTGACGGTGTTTTTGCGGGAATGGGCTTAGCCAGAAAATCAGGCCTCAAAACTTTCGGTGTGTCCACAGGAAAGACGGTAACCTAAATCTCTGTATGACCCGTATGCTGCCTACGACGCTGACAATCTCTGACCGTTTTATCATTGTATAAGTAAAAAAAAAACAGAGCGGATTGCACAATTTGCCCTGATACATTGGCCTCTCGGTAATCCCCCTCTATCCTGTATATAACGAAAGAGACGCCCTGAGCAACAACCGAGAAATAACAAAGGCAAACCGCCGTAAACCGGAAACCAAACACGTGTAACTTATCTGCGTTTTTTGTTATAATACGTAGTGTCTGTAATTTCGATGTGGGCAGACGATGGGACGCTAGTTTCAATGGTGACTGTCAGCAATCAATCGGAACAAACATAATGCGGCGCGGCCCTTATCATGGTCCTTTATCGCGGTGGATAAAGCATCCGTCACTGTCGCACTAACATACTGGTCAGAAAGTGACATGTTTTATCCACGTTTATACACAGCGATAAACACGAACTACTAGATCTTACCATTCCGCAACGCATAACAACTGACATGGGTACCAAAACCACCCGCTAAATTACTGAACCTGGCGAGCTATTATGGTCGTGTTTATCGCTAATAATTCGAATATTCGGCTCTTTCTAATATTCGAATAATGCGGCGAATAGTATTCGAATATTCGAATATTTATGGTTATTTGGACAGACGGATGTAACATCGCCCGGGGATGGTCGGCTGTCTCTGTCTCACTCCCCGATCCCATTCGCCCACCTCCCACCTACTCTGTACTCTTACATTATACTGTATAACAAAATTCACATATATCATTATTGTTTCGTGTTGATTACATTAATAATTTAACACATACATATATTTTACCATTTTAATCATTTTCTTTTAGTTATGTTGTTGATTCTGACTTTTTTTAATTGAAGTACATAATCTTTGTGCAATTGATACCAAATCGTTGCTGTTCGTACATTCAGTTCTTTTTAACACAATAATATTTAAATTCAAGTTTTTTTTTTATTCATTCTATAAAGCCAAGGACGTATTATTTATTTAAGATGTTTATGTTGATTTAATAAATAAAAATGAGTATCCAAACCCGTTTTTCTTGAATTTTTAGGATTATTCGAATAGTATTCGAATTATTCGAATGTGTCCAAATTAAAAGTCGAATATTCGAATATCTGAATCTATCGAATATTTGCAAGCCCTAGATCTAGTAGAGGTAAACCTATTACAAGGTCGAACTTTCGCTCCTACCCGTTTCATTTATCCGAAAATGTATAAGTTAGAAATATAATTTGCTCAGAATCCATTAATTTTTCAAAATGCTCATCGAGACATAGAACCTTTAGATTAGGTTAGTCTTGTAATAATCCAGAATGTTCCAGAAAAGGTGAACGGGTTTCAGAAAAAAAGCATTTCTAACTTATGAAAATTCGACCTTGAGATAAGAATAGGAATAAATTTATTAAAACCAAACAAATAGTTTCAAACACAGGCATTATCCGGTGGATACTAAACTAGGCTAAGCCTGAATCATGAGATCCACGAAGTCGGTTGACAAACTGGTAACGAAGTTCTAGTAAACTTGCAGTTTGGAGCCCTTTGGATAACTTTAATGTCGTTTTATGGTTTGACTAGGTTATATATATATATATATTTCTTATTTGTTTTATGGCATCGAGAAGGCAAACGAGCACACAGGCCACCTGATGGTACTAAGTGGAAACTGTGACCCATAGACATTCGCATTCACAAGACTGCAAATGCGTTGCCAACCCTGAGGACTAAGATGGAATGCCTCTATGCTAGTTATTTCACCGCCTGTCTTATCCCCAAACCGGAACACAACAATGCGAACACTGCTGTTTGGCGGTAGCTTAATGGATAAGATGGTGGTAACGGACCCTGCACAAGGTCCGACCACCCGCAAATGTGACTATGACTTGCCACGCTTAATTTTGGGTATCATATAAACCTTTTCAAAAAAATTTACATCAAACTTTTCTAAGAGCGACAGGAACACAGAGACAGACTCTGTGAACGCAAAACTTGTCAACAACTTTACATACGCGTATATAGTAGTAGTATATTTTACCTACTTGAGTAATAAACACCTACGCATAATAAATATGCGCGCAGGTCAAACAATAGGTACTACGATTTAATAGTTAGATAACTATAAAATCGTAGCCAATGTTGTAAACTAGAGTTCACATTTTATCACTCGAAATCAAAGCCAAGATACTTATCAATCTCATCCCATGGTTTTTCCATGGTATTACTGTAAATACTTTCTGTGTCCCATTGATAAAGTAAAAGAGTACTAAGGCTACCTAAAGCTAAGAGGAATCGGAAGCCCATGGTTGAATATTGATTTACACTCACAAGATCGCCAATGCGTTGCCCAACACCTGAGAACGAAGTGGTATGGCGTCTATACCGTTAATTTCACAGCCCAAACTTTGCTTTTTGGCTGAGGTAAGCAGGTAAGATGGAAAAAAAAAATACGTACAGAACGGTACGTGAGGTACGCTACGATCCAAGTTTTAGGTGCACAAAAGTTCAACGCTTGTGTTTCTATCGTTCATCTCTGCTAAGCCATTATGATTTTGACGTCGCTGGGGATTCATCTTGCATAAAGTACCTAGATATTTGTAGGTACGTTAAAAATATATATATAGGTATGTGTATCGATAACATATCTAGTTCGACCAGTATTTTATAGCAAATTTGGTTAATAGGTATACTTTATACCGGATAGTTTTAATAGGTGCCGAGGTGAATGCACCATCGTTCGCGATGACTTTTACGTTACAGACGTGCATTGATGGCAAAAACCACACAATAAGTACATTTTATGTACGTATATATATGCAGTCTCTGTCGAAGAATTGACAGATAACATGTAGGTACAACACTTAGAATAGTCATACATATTCCAAAGGGCGTGTCGCCAAGGATATTCGTAACATCTCAAAAACAAATTGGTTTTTGACGCCAACTGATTTGCATGATAAATATAAAATACTTGACCATAATTACATAAATATTAATAATAATGCAGTTTTCAACATTTTTCTTATGGACAAAGTGTCGCGTGGTAGTAAGTAAACAAGATGTTGCCTAATAAACAAGATGTTGCCGACATTTAAGAAATTTAAGTAAAGCCTGAGAGACTTGTAGGGAAAGTCATCAATAGTAGGTAGTTTAGCAATTTAGGGTAGGTGCCTATATCTATGAATCTTACAAAGCACCGGGACTGTTTAGCTTTAACCACTATACTCTAATAGTGGAACCCTAAAAGTAATTTAAGATATTACGTGCCACAGACTCGAAATTGGTCAATTTCTAAAGGTGTCAGTTGGTAGCCGACTCCATGCTGCAGTAGACGACATGTCGCGACACTACTGGTTTCTATAAATTTCTATGAAATTCCCTTCGTATCTAGCGACACGAAGCTAGCGACGCGTCCTCGAGCGGCAGATCAGTAGTGCCGCTGACGCCGGAGCAACGACGACTTATTTTTTTTTACATTTTAACAACAATACTCTCGGAGTTCTTTCATATCGCTTTCAAATAATTATTGATCAGTATTAATTAAGTTCCTACACTTGCTCTGCATTTCAGCAAAGGACGTGTGGCGTTCCGTCTTTTCCTGTATAGGTAATAAAAAAAAGTCCTCATCGTCTTCCTCATCTTCTAATAAAACATATACAGGGTGTTAGGTAATGAGTGGATAATCCTTGAACTACGGATAGAGGGCACTTAGGACGTTATGAAAAAGCTAAAATAGGTCTAGTAAAAGTCGCACGGTTTTCGAGATATTTGGACTTTTAATCGGATTTTTTGTCATTTTTCCTTATGTCCATGTTACAAAAAACCCTTAATTTCATGTATTATTTCATATTTTTTTCACTTTTCTTGCATGGTTAGAATCACTATGAACTAAGGAAGTTTTTAAAGCTACATGCCAAGTTTTCTTCATGACAACTTTTTGAGTAAACTCACTAAGTTACTTTTTCCATACTAAGAAATCCCCGCGTTTGTTTTTCACGTAGTATGGAAAAACAAACTTTGTGCGTTTACTCAAAAAGTTGTCATGAAAAGAACTGGGCATGTAGCTTTAAAAACTTCCTTAGTTCATAGTGATTCTAACCATGTAAGAAACAACGAAAAAAAATTGAATTAATACATGAACTTAGGGGTTTTTCGAAACACGGACATAAGGAAAAAAGACAAAAAATCCGATTAAAATGACCAATATCTCGAAAACCGTGCGACTTTTACTAGACCTATTTTAGCTTTTTCATAACGTCCTAAGTGCCCTCTATCCGTAGTTCAAGGATTATCCACTCATTACCTAACACCCTGTATAAAACTGCGATCAGTATTCTCGAACACGTCAGACATCTTGTTTCACGGAACACTCGGAACCAACAGAACTAACTGGATGCCGTCTTCAAAATCATTCGTTCTGGTTAGAAATCATGACTGCAGCGACAGGACGCAACGACGTGTTGTGGCGACATGACCGGACGACACGTCGTCTGCTGCTGCTGCGTGGAGTCGTCTGCTAACTGACACCTTAAGGTATTCACAGGCGTGGCGTGGTATTTATTAAAGTCACCTTCAGGACAGTTTTAAAAACAATTTTTTGCGATGCACTTTTTGCTGTGGTTTTCGATGGTAAACATAATAAGGTCAGCTGTTTCTTCTTTTTCTGGCGCCTCTACAATTACTGAAGGCTATCTCTGAATATTTATCCTTGTCCTTTGCGAGAAGGAACAGCATCAGCAGCAATTGCGACTTATACGTATGGAACTTTGTCAGCTTCAGGATTTCTTTCTTCGGCTGACACTGCGCTTTTCCGCTACTTTTCCCATCATTCATACTCATACATAAATTAAAGTAGGCACCTAATAGGTAAGCTGAAAAATGCTGCATTCGTTGAGCACATGATGTTGATGGCTATTAGAGCGGTTAGCATTTCGAATCACACGAATATCACTATTTGGGTAATATAATATATCTATAATAAGTATGTATAAAAGTGGATTCCTATTTCCTTTGGTCACGGCATCACGCGTAAACCACTGAATCGATAACGCTAATTCTTTTTTGTTGTGTTTGTCATTGTCAGGGAAAGGTTCTCATGAAAGAAAAAAGTGAAAATTTGCAGCGGGACGAAGCCGCTAGCGTGTCGCTAGTATACCTATATCAAATCAAATCAAATCAAATCAAATCAAAATTTATTTACTTGAGATGCGGTTACAGTGGTTGATAAGTAATATACATAAGGTCAGCGCTCTCGCCGGCGACACCAGCATGCAAATGTGATTGTGAACTTAAATTATATACCCTTAATTATTAATATTACATGACATTCCATTCCATTAATTATTTCTTACAGATAAAAAATCCCTGACAGAGTAAAATCTTTTTTCTAGTAACCATTTACATAGCGTACTAACAAATCTATTGTATGGCAAATTTATTATGTCTTTCGGAATGTTATTAAAGATGTTTACAGCCATGCAGTAACAATTTCTTTTCCGTAATATTGATACTGTTTTCTGCTGTACTAGTTTTCTGGGATACCTGGTGTTGAAGCTACAAACATTTTTGAGTTGAGTGAATAGATTTAAATTAAATTTTACAAATTTGTTCATTTCCAATATATAAAGTGATGGAAGAGTGAGTAGCTTCAACTCATCAAATAACGGTTTGCAAGAGGTTAGTGGTGGCTTATTACAGAGGGCCCTAATGCACTTTTTCTGACTGATGAATAGCCTGCTAATATCATAGGAGTTTCCCCACAGCAGCAGTCCGTACCTGAGCACTGACACCACGTAACCGTGGTATGCTTGGAGAGCCGTTTCTTTATTTGCTACTTCTGCAAGCCTTCGAATTGGATAGACAAAACTATTAATTGCTTTACATTTCTGGTCTATTTGAGGCTTCCAAGAAAATTTACTATCTAGTATAATACCTAAGAATTTGTGCACGTCAGTTTCGGATATAATAGTATTCTCATATTTGGCATGTATGTCAACACCTCCTTTTCTATTATAAAATTGTATATATTTTGTTTTATCCAAATTAACATTTAAATTATTCGATTTTAACCATATTATTACATTTTTTATTAAATTATTAATGTCATTGTTGTAGGTATTTAATTTTTTACATGGGATTACTATTGCAATGTCGTCAGCAAATAAAACACATTTATATTCAGTTACATTAGGTAGGTCATTGATGTACAACAAAAACAGCAACGGGCCCAAAACACTCCCCTGTGGCACTCCAACGTTGTTTTGTTCGTAGTTAGACCTATTTAAGCTAGATAGTTTATCCTCAAAGCTATCAATTTGAACACACTGAGATCTATTACTCAAGTAGTTCCTCAGCCAATTTAGAGCTACACCTCTTATACCATACATTTCACACTTAAGAAGAAGGCGTTCATGTGAAACAAAATCAAATGCTTTACTCATGTCGAAAAATATGGCTGACACAGGGTTATTCTTATCGACGTGCTCAATTATATTACCAACCAACATAAAAGTCGCTAATGAGGTAGATTTACCTTTCTGGAATCCGTTTTGCTCATTTTTAATTAAATTGTATTTATTACAAAATCCTGTAATCCTAGCGTGCATTGCTCTCTCGAAAATTTTAGACATAATAGGTATCAAGGTTATTGGACGATAATTGTCTAAATCCTCCTTACTTCCTTTTTTATGCACCAGCTTTATGACGGAAAACTTTAATTTTTCGGGAAATGTGCCTTGTTTGAATGATAAATTTACTAAAAAGCTCATCACAGGTGCTATTAGAGAGGCACATGACTTTACGATTGATGTTGGTAATTCGTCATATCCCACGGCGTTAGTATTTTTCAGAGATTTTATTATTTTAGTAATTTCAAGTTCATCACATGGATATAAAAACATTGTTGAATAACAAGTATTCATATGTATTAATGGGTGATCCCTGTGATTATACTTATTTTTAGTTAGATTTACATAATATTCATTAATAACGGTGGCGATTTCTTTTGGGTTTGTAAGTATTTTGTCGCCCGTTTTAATCTTTTGTAAATGTCGGGGTTTATTATTTTTGTACACTTTATTTTGAATAAGGTCCCATGAAGCCTTGCATTTATTTTTGGATATGTTAATATAAGTGGTATTTTCCTTTTTCTGCGAGTTGCGAATACATTGTTTGAGTATTTTCGTGTAGTTATAGTATTCCATTTTCGCTGCCGTGGATTTGACTGTGTAGTAATTAAACCGTAGCTTTCTTTTAGTAGAACATGATTTTTTTATCCCTTTAGTAATCCATCTAGTTTTCTTTTCTTTATTAGACAATTTGATGACATTCTTCGGAAAGCACAATTTAAAAAATAGTACAAATGTGTCATGGAATTCGTCAAAAGCGGTATTCAAGTACGATTGTTTAAAAACATTACTCCAAGTAAGGCTTTTCAAACACTCACAAAATTTTTGAACATTATCCTGACCCAAATCCCTTTTTGATATATACCAATTTTCAATTGAAGGCTTTTTATGTTCAGTATAGAAATTTAGTGTTTGCCCTGTGTGATCGGAGAGGCCTAAATCGTGTATGGTAGCGGTACCATGTGGTCCGTTACTAATTATGTGGTCGATACAAGAGTTTAATCGGGTTGGTTTGTCTATATGAAAGTGAAAGTTATAAATAAAAGGTAAGCCCTAAGAATAGTCACACGTTTAAACATTCGTAAACGGAATACAATCGACAAAAACTTTCCGTTATGCTTTATATAAAACTAATTCGCTGCCGTAAAATCTAATTGCAAATGCAACAAAAAAGGCACAACCTCGCTCGCAACACTTTAACATCTGAAACACGTTACGGCGCGTAATCCTACAATTTATGATCATTATAAATAACACGGTAATGACCACATACTCTAAGATTAACGAGTTAGCAATAAAAACTGGACCCTTACATTTTGCTCCAACAGATATAAGTTGGAAAACTCGGAGAAGAGACAGGATACCTGGCTGACCGCCATGTTTAATTCACACACACAAACGCTTTATGTACATTACACGCACTTAAACACATTTACTACCGTTAATTACCAATTTTAGCAAGCAATGCGTGTCAATGGCAGTGAATATGACACAACAGTTATCGGATTTATACTAAATTCAAAGTAACCAGCGCGCCGGCGCGGGACGTCTGTCACGCACTGTCAGCATCACGCAGTGCGTACGCGCAGACCACGCCCCCGCCCCACCAGCCAGCACGAGGCACGCACGACTCAGGACATTTCACATTGGTTCCCTTTCAACCTAAGGGCATTGCACTATAAACAATCTTACTGCACTACATTAAAGTCGAATTTCAATGCAATGCATGCTGCAACCGCTTTTCATATTGAATTTAAACGCGCCAATAGGGGTGGAGGTTTTCCGGTCATGTTGCCAACTCGGCCCTTATTGGTGCGCGTGCGCATGTTGACAGTTTCCATTAATTTTCCACTATGTTTGCGTTCTGTGCGTGTTTTAGGTTATCGTACGTTAATTAGAGAGCTTTATCGATGTGAAATAACCTACTTTTTGTTTTAATAGGACAGAGATCATTTTAAAAGCAGTTATTGTTATCAAACAGCAATAAGGAAGTTTTATATTTGGTAAACATATTACATTTATGTTTCATTTTGAAGAATAAATGATTGGTGCTAATTAGGAAGTAGTTACCTATTTCTAATTGGAACTATAAATTTGCATTACATCAGCAAGATAATTTATAAATGTAGAATCTTATGAGCTACAATATTTTCGGTATATTCCTTTTCGAATAAGGTAAATTCAAAGACAAGGGAATTAAAATTACTTCTTAAACTAGCTTCAGCCCGCGACTTCGTCCGCGTTTATTTCGACTATCGTAATTCCCTCGGCAACTTAATTTTCCCAGGATAAAAAGTAGCTTTTGCTATCCAGAGTTTAAGGGTACCCTAAGGACCAAAAAGTTGGGCGCGCTAACACACTAATTTAAAAGAAAATTAGCCGTACAATTATAAGGATAGGTACTTTTCGTCGCACAACCAACCAGCCGTTGCAGCGCGAAACAAAGTAATACACAAACCTTCGCATTTTTAATATTAAATTAAATAATTAGCAGGATGACCTACGCCACTTGCAAATATTCTGGAATTAAGTTCCCGGACATGTTGTTAAAGTCAATATCTGGGGTCCTAGTGAAAAAGGGTATAAGTCTTCTGAACATGAAGTGAAAAAGGGTTTAAGTCTTCTGAACATCAAGTGAAAAAGACCTCAAGTCTAGTATACTCCGTTCATGTATATACCCTTTTTTACTATGAGTTAAGTCGACTTATACTTTTTTTCACTAGGACCCCAGAAATTTGATCGTAAAGATTTACGAAGAAAACTAAAACAGTCATCACGTTGCTCGAAAGTTCAGGGCTCAAGTCAGCAAACTCAGCTTTAATAGGTACTTGTGGATCGAGTAGATCCTTAAGGTACAGAATAACACCACAACAAAATCATTTTAATAGATTACTATAAAGTAGATAGGTACTAATTAAATACATGGACGCTAAAGACAACGACCTTTCAGGACAGTCACCTGCGTCCTTCCCTGATTCATTCATGAATATTCAAAGGTACTTAGCAAATCTCAAGGTTATATAAAAAAGGAATTTATTCATGTATTACATCTTGCCAATATTTCTAATCTTTATCCCTCTCTCAGGAGACACACTTTTACAAGTCCGTCTGCGAGGATGACTAGCATATTATTTTACCAGTGACTCGTTTTTCACAAGGTAGGTACCTAATTTCCTCTTCCCAGTCAATAACGAAAGAGACGCGATTGCGCGATAAGGGAGAAAATACAAATTACACTGTCCGTAAAGCGTTTCCCAAGATGCAGCAAACTGTAGAGGAACAGAGTCGCAATTTTTATTTAAAGCAACGAATGATTCTCATTAACACTCCAACCTGTTCTTTTTCCACCGCGTTTTGCGCAGTGATTTCGCCAATGTCAAGTGAGTAGAGTAAAACAGTAAACAGAATAAATCATTAGTAAAAAGACGATCATCTTTCAATCGGCCATCTTCCCTCCCCGAAGGTTACCGGAAGCCACTCACCACTCCGGAGAAATTGGAAATGCTTTTGATAAAGGAGCAGGAAAACAGGAGGAATTTGTAACCGATGCTACTGTAAATAGTTATAGGCATTGTAATACCTATAGCTATAAGTAAATTTCATATGAAAATCTAGTTACTCACATTACATACCGACAAGGTCATAACAAGACATATCAAATCTGGGATCATTGTCAAAGCGCACCTACTTATATAATATCAGTAGCGACCGGCCAGCGGCTTCGCCCGCTGCAATTTTTTTTTTCTTTCATGTCACTTTGGGGTATGAAAAATAGATGTCGGCCGATTCTCAGGTCATTATTCTACGAGCCAACAAGTTAGATAGGTACTTAACTAAGATGTTAGTTGAAAATACAACTGAACTTGCATCTAATTTGGTTGAGATACTTATTTGTATCATCTCTAACAGAAAATCTTGCTTAGTTGGCTCTTGTTTTAAGTATTGAATACGGAAGCACTCAGAGGACCGGATCAACATAGAACCGACATGCTTGGGGAAAATCCGGGATAATTGCCACACTTATTGAATTCACTCTAAACGAGTATATATCAGTACAATAAGTAAAATATTTTATTTATATAACTATCCGGTACTTTGGGTTTTTATCTACAAATTTATGGAAAGTAATAAACATTATCTTTAATATTTTAACTTCTGTATTTTGGGACATCCATCCCACACAGGGGATATTTGCCTAATCCATATAAATAACGTTTGGAATAAGAGAGAAACAATGCATCTATCCCACAAAAACTTTGATCGCATTTTGCTTCCCCGTGCAATCACACATCCTAGAGACATGCGACACGGTCAACTTAGTGGTGGTTCATCCGCGAAAAAAAGTAAGTACAATCAGGGCAACTATACCCCTGGGCCCTGGTTAACTATCCTGGATTTACCCTAATAAAAGGGGGACCTTGGTTACGTCAAAAAGTTTTTGGTCAAATGTTTCATTTCCCAAGTTTTCATTTGCCAACCCGTACCAACGGCAGGCTCCCTAATAAAAGATCTCAGATATGTAAAATAAGCAGTTCCTAACAAACGACCCTGAGTGTAAGTTCCTCCGGATGAGCGAACGCAGACACGTTGATATTTCACGCTCATGTACGCTAACGCGTCAAGGTGAAGCCTAAAAAACTGGAAAGTCTAAACCTATATATTTGATACAAAATCTCAACCGATATTTTAAATTGGCCAGTCTTCGTCCAACTGTTTAAGAGTCAGATTGTAGAGAAAAAATTGATAGTAATGCTGATCCTACTTTTTAAATTATTATTAGGTTGTTTATATCCGAGCACTTTAACGAGCGAAGTCAAATCAGATGAGATTGAAACGCCACAATCATCTGAACCCCTATCTCCCCTTCCTTAAACCTATTTAACGAGTTACGAGCATATATACCTACGAATTTTATGTAAAAGAAGTCTTATATATCATTTGCACATAACAGAGTCATTGTTTTTAAGTATGGAATTGATAAGCTACAAATGAGTTCCAACTTAAAATTTTAATTAACCTACTGACCGATTGGCACACATAGCCAAAAAACACGAGTTTTTTTTTTAAGTTAAACCGTCATAATTGTCCAACTGATAAGGATAGAACTAAGATGGAAGCGGGATAGAACTGCACTGGAACTGGAACAAGGAAAAATCCTGGTGATTCTAATAAGATTGTAATTGTTGTGAATAACTAGATTTGTTAGAATAGTGCCATGCCCGTGTGGTTGCCGGTTTAGAATAGTGCCACTCCATGTCTTCCCGTGGATGTCGTAAGAGGCGACAAAGGGAATAAGGGCTTGTAGTACTATTAGGCGATGGGCTTACAACCTGTCACTAATACACTAATAAACTTCTTGGCCTGATTGTGCAAAATGTGGTTACAGAATTATAAACACGTTTTTTTAGAGTCGTTGGCATTTCTGTAGCTTTGCCTACCCCACTCTGGGAAGGAAGGCTTGATGTTATGTATGTAACTAGATTCATTTAGTTGAATCACAAAAGAACTTGTTTTTGCTACTACTAGCCTTCTCTTGGATATTACCTAACTAATATCATGGCTATTTTATTCAATTTGTTATATTTGTGCGTGAGGAATCGAGTGATGTAAATATCAGATTTGTGATTTATTCATTAATGGAAGCCTTAGAAATCAAAGGTGCTGTATTGATGTTCGACTTGTTTTCTTTTTGGAATTATTTCGAATAAGGAAAAACATTTCATAGGGAACATTTCCTGTAAGGAAGAAATCGATATCACAGCACATTATTATCATCAATACAAGGAAGAAAATCACTTGACTAGTTTAAACAACTAGAACTACATCCCATTTTGTTTATTGCGTGGTTAATTTTTAATCTTGGAGAGTTTACTTCCACTTAAAGTGCAAGAACAAAGCTCCTTCCCGTCCTTCCTGCTCTCTTTAGGTACTATCTCAGCCAGAAAAGCTTGTATCTAAGAGTTATATCACTAGCTCAAGTTAGCAAGGCAGTTTCCATGCAGAATATATACCTAATTGGAAGCAGACATGTAGACCTTCAGTAGAAGATGTTTAGACGTATTTTCGGACGATTCTCATTACGCCGGGCCCTAGGCTGTCTATGTATGTGTTGTCATAGGGCAGGCACCGGCGACGGCGCGGCGGGGTTTTTAGGCTGTAGGGTTGAAGCTCTTCTTCGTGAGAGGTTGCAATTATATCTTTGTTTGCAGCTAAAGCAATCAGAGTCGTACCTTGTCTGTTCCTGAAAACTACTTTCTATTGATGACAGATTGATAAACTCAGACCACATTATTAAACTGATCTCGAGTAAGATTCTCTAATGACGCCCTCTGAAAGTCTTCCATTACGTTTAATTTGACGTGTCTTGAAATATTAATAATATGACCACATGTCATGTTTACTTTAAGAAATTGAATGCTCGCCCAAAACAAAAGATATTCGGCTGTTCTATCCCATATAATGATATATTATGTATAGAAATCCACCAAAAAAGCTGATCTATGAAACTACCAACGACGTGTTCATGACAGAGCAATCTCTAAACGACAACAGAACTGATCTAGCACAACCCTAACAAAATAATAAATTACTAAGCAGCCGGTGTGGGAGGCCATTCGTGGAATAACTCTTGTCGGCGTATGCGTGAGCTTCAAACGAAGGCGCGCTGGTGTGCGTGCCGCCGGTTCATTGTCAAGGCCAACTCCAAATCTCCCACTCGTCCCCCCTACCCCCTCCTCGCGGCAACCGGACAATTTTTTGGCGTATACATTCTGGTGCTAGCTCAATGCTGTAACAGCTCAGATAATTTTCGCACACAGGCTAACCAATGCAGCAGTGTGTAGCGCGCTAAATTACTTCTCACCTAGTTTTTACAAGTATGTTTACATATTGGAAGCTGTGTGGACGCAACTGACGCGATTATCACGTATTTTTAACGTTGCATATCGCATTCCGCCGGTTTTTATCAAATGTGCGCGCGGAAATCTCGATGCTATGCAAAATACAAGGTTTTTTTAACGGCTTACTACCTTAAACTGAAATTCATAGGAACAGAGCTACCCCAAAAATAGCAACTTTAGATCCCGTTTTGCAGCATAAACTTCTCTTCTTTCTCTTTTCTCAATTGATACTAAGTTCCTCTGCTTGACAAAGGCGGCATCCGCAACATTTCTGATCTTCGTAAATCGATTTGAGAACGCATCCGAACGAACATTGTGAACGAACGAACGCATTCTTCTGTTGAACATACTGGTAAATTTCGGCTGTTAGGTAAAATTTAAGATACCATAGGTTTAGAAGTAAATAAAAAATGACCTGTTATCAACAAAAACATACCTAATTTAAACATGAATAGTCAAAACATTTTCATCGCGAACACGAATTAATCCAAGGCCGAAAGCGAATTCGGCGCCCTGACAAAAATGCAATAGATAGAGCACAGTTTGGATTACACAGACAGTATTCGCACAGGAATATAATGTAGACATTTTTAACAATTTACGGAAATGCAAAGAATAGCGCGCTCGTCCACTCTTATCTTGAGATTCTGCCCTTGACCGAATAGTGTAACTTAACCTTAGATAGATGCAAAAGGAAGCAACGGCACTTCGAGATAACGCCAATGTAATTTCATTGAAATGAGAATTAAACAACGTAATATAATATAACAAGTATCATTCAGTGGAATTTCCCCAGAGGCTAATCTTTACGTATCGAGGTTTAGAACTCTAATATTCAGGGAAGCTAACGCCAAATTCGTGATTGAAAATCAGTCTGGTGTCAGTATGGTTTATGATTCGAAGCAAACTAAAGTTGGACTATTCAAAGTGCGTCCGAATTCAAGAAATTATAGTAGTCAGAACACTCAGAACAGAAAATACCAGGGTTATTTTAAAAAAAAAACCTACTAAGGACTAAAATTAAGAAACGGTAACCTTTACATGTGAGTGACGAAATTTAAGTATATAAAAGGACGACTAATTTTCGAAACTCACATGTAAATGTTACAGTTCTTTAATGTTAGTCTTTAACTAGGGACAATTATATAGAAAACTTCCCACTACTACTATTTTAAAGCAAGAAATTTATTTACTACATTCGTCAAGTAACAAGTTACGAGTACGTTAACCCAAATAGAAAAATAAATTTAGATCCGGCCTCAGGATGTGAAATTTTCTTTTTGTTTTTCAAGAAGACGGAAGCACATTAATTTTCAAGGTAATACAAATAAAGTTAAAAGAATATATACTTACTGGCATACGCAGCCAATTGGTTCAACGTCGGCTATCGATTATTGTTATTGATAATTGATGATACTTTTCACGGCCTTGGGAAACATCATGTTGGGAAAACGCTCTATACTCAACTGACGAATAAGATTAATAATACTACCCCTTGGGAATCGAATTTTTGCAACAGCTCGTACCTACATGAAGATATCGAAAGCAAAAAGTCTAAAAAATCGTGTCAGTAACTAAGTACGTATCGTGTGACAGCGCTGGAAGTTATAGATAAGATGCAGTCAAGGCCGACACATATCATTATCATATGCATCGTGTTGCACACAGCAGATTAGATATATAGGTAAACTTTTAAAAATTATACCAGAATATACATCCAAGATTTTCCACATCTATAAAATTATTGTATACTTAATTCATAATAAAATCAAATCATCATTAGATCCTCCAAACACAGAAAGTAGGACTGCACTCGTAACTCGCTCACTGTGTTGATGTTTTATCGTAACCTAACCTAACCTAACCCATTACTAGAAACAAGGCTCAAGGCCAAATGGACTTCCGCACGACTTCAAATTCTTTTTCCCAAGTCTGCGTTTGTGCCTATTGTTCAGCAAAAGCCTCCCCTCTCTCACTATAGCTGACAGAACACGGTTCCGCCAATCCCTCCCAAACACGTTCAGTCATTCCTCCATCTCCTAACTTCACCCCCGCCTATAATGTCCATCTAGAGGACTTATTGGTGCTGGCCCTTTTGTCATCGTCATTCAATCTGAGTCCTTAGAGCAAATGTCCATTGACCGCAGAGTGTACCATGGAATGCCTCGTGTACTCATTTGCGCTTCTGATACTTATGATATCAGGAAATAATGCCATCCAATTCCATTTCAACATGGAGTCTTCCCCAAAACGCCAGTAGTTCTAGAACGAAGCTTTATGTTCCTCCCTCATCCTATCATATTCGCATAAATTATAAAAACCTATCTCAATTCCAACCGCATGCATGCCAACATAGATACTTAATATCGACGCACGAAACCTACATATAGATATTAGGTATATGCATCGAGACGCGATAAAAACCTAACAAAAGATTCGCGTCTGTTTTATCGGCACAAAGAAACTTGTTCAAATTAAAACGAGCATATCAAACAGTAAAGAGCCTATTATGTTGCCCGGAGATAAAGAGTGGTTGCCTCCGAATTTCGAAGGAGTATATTGAAAAAAAACTGAGACCTTGGAAAGTTAGACGTTTTGCTAATGTCAAGGGGTTCGACTGGCTAATCGCTCGCATATATGAGAGCGAGGATAAGAACGTATTTGATCCTCGTTCTCGCTCGTTCTGAATTCTAACAGGGCCTCTATTCTACTGCGTTATAACGATATCGCGTTCGACGTGTTTTAGAATCGTTTATGTCACAGTCTCTAGTATTGTAAATGACATAAGAGTTATGACACAAAACGTTGACAATATGGAAACACGTCAAAGACGATATCGTTATTACCGTGTAATCCCAGCAGAGTTTCATTACTCGTGTAATGCAGAAGAGTGTTGGAAATGGCAACCTATTAACAATTTTCCCTCTCAAGATGTCATTATATATAAAAAAAAGTTTACTATCTATTAAATTTCTACATCTTAAACCTCGTCTTATTTATATATATTTTTCCTACTGCAAAATCCATTACCAGGAAAATGGGAAATCTTTCCACCACACTTATCGTTATTTATAATTCGAGGGGGTCTGAAAACCTGCAATAAGAACCACTTTCGAATTACCGATTCAGACAATACCTATGTAATAAATAGACAAAAAACACACAGCAGACTAACGTTTGAAAATAGAGTGAAAAATGCCGTTACTAGAGATTGCGCGGAATATCGATCGCGCGTTGAGGCAGGTCGCGGAAACACGTGGACCGGGATTTTCATAACCGGAAGAACTCTACATTTGTCTAAACCATAGACCAATATAATTATAGGTATTATGTTGGTCAATTGAGTGAGGACGTTTCTATTAAACCACTTTTACATGTTATTTTTGAAACATATATGCAATTAGAGTTGTTAAAAATAGTTACGGTAGGTAGGTATATCTAGAGTGTAAAAGTACCTACGGGTTCATTTCGTTCAGAAATCAAGAGATTAGTAGTAAATGATTTATAATATTATGTTCAATAACAAGTCTACAATGTAATAAGTAATTATGTTAAAACGATTAAGTAGATTTATTTACGAGAAATTAAAATATTTTAACCTTGCGCAAAAAACTTACCGGTGTGCAAAACACCCTTTCTTATAAGTTTAGGTAATTAAGGGATCATAAATCCTCAAAAACTTACGAGCCGTATTCTTTTTATTTTACAAAGTTTTACAGAATCTACCCGTATTTATACGTTGAAAGAAAAGGAAGCCGCGAAAAGGCTCTAAAAAAATTCGGCAGCTCGGATCAGTTGATAAAATGTTAGGATAGGTCAAGGCTACACTATACCGGCGAAAACGCCGGCGGCTAAACACGACAAGATAGAAAAAATAATAATAAAATGTACTTACCACCTCCTCCATCCAATCCATGTAGGTTTCTTGTGTAGCTAGGTTATGTTAGAAGTCTAGGTTTTGCGTCACGCGAGAGTACTGCGCGTCGCGGCGTCCGGTAAACGAGTGCAGCTAGTGTCGCGTGTTGCACCGAAAATTCGTTCCCGCACCCTTCCCGCGCCCGCACCTCACCCCCGCTCGCCAAATTTCGAACATCGAACACCTCAGCGCCATCTCTGCGCGGCGGGACCGCTGGTTTCCGTGCGTGGCCTTGAACTTGACTAGCCCGTCGCGACCCACATCCGCGCGTCACCCCCGCCCCCCGTGCCCGTTGAATGAAACAAATACACGCTACCTTCGCTGTCGACTGAAACGCGTTCGCTTTCATTGCGCTTACGTCACCGTCGCGCGCTATACCAATTTTAACGCACAAAAACAACTGTCACTAACATGATATTATGTCGTTATAAAAACAATGCGAGTGTCAGCCTGTACTCCTGATTTATTTATGATATGTATATGTATGACGAACTTTGTACGGGACAGCACGCACATATTGGACTGTTGGTATTGCTTGACGGCCGGTTGACGCTTACCGTTGAGCTCTACGACACAAATACGAATCGTACCTATAATATAAAGCATTGCGTTGAAAGAAAAATGATTTTAGTTTTCGGTTTAAACAATCCCTTCAAGATTTAATTGCAATATAGAGAATAGCAGAGGTATATCTTTAATAGCAGTAATATCTGCATTTTTATAACCGTTTCATACTATCACAAAAAGTTTTTGTACCTAATAATAATAGATTGACCTAGTCCCACACTAAGCTCAAGGCAAAGAGAACTTCCTAGATTCATGATGTGATGAGAGAGGATATCCCTTCACCCCACTCAAGAGGTTCTTTATGCAATGCTACCGAGCCTGCATTAGCTAGCGGCAAGCAATTTGAGCACATGCAAGTTTTTAATTAAGTTATTACCTTTCATAAAATTCGATAGTTTGATATAATAGCTCTGGGCAGCGCTTATTGCAAAATACCTTTAAAAAGCCAATTATGTAGACGTTTTAAATTTAAATTTCACATTTATTGTTGTAGTTGTAAGATTCTAAGGCCCTGGGCTTTGTTATTGTATCGTCAAAGTTACAATAGCTCTTATTTACTTGACAGTAACGGCGGATTTAACAACAATACAATAACACGTCAAAAAGCAATAGGTATTGTATGAGCCAGTAGAACAGAAGTCCTGTAGACGGGCCATTTGCTGATGAGTACGGTTCGAAAGTGAACATTTGCCGAGGGAGTCAAGGCAGAAGGCTACTTACCCAGGATCCATTATTTCCACTAATGACGCGGATTACCGGGAGCTTTCTAACATTTTCTTTGCTTTTCATACTCTTTTTAAAACCGAGAAGGCTATATAATAAGCCAGCGGGCCTAATATGGTTATGTTTATCGATGTGGATAAAACAACTGTCACTTTCTGACCAGTATGCGAGTGCGAGAGTGCCGGATGCTTTATCCACCGAGATAAAGGCGACCATAATACGGGCCCAGGATACATTCACACGCCCTCTTTCTCATTCCCACTTACAAAGTCTAGTTCGATCATTATAAAAAGTTAAAATAAAAATAACTTTATTTTAGACAAGAGTGTCCCCCATCCATCAGCGAACACGTCAGCATCTTGTATCTCAGACAGAAATTCATTTAGTAGCGCTATTGCCGCCCGCTGACCGTTGTACAGTTTCTGGCTCTAGGAGTCCTTAGTTCTGGTAACGCCGCGAACAACTGTTGGCGGCGGCGCGCACCTGCCCGTACATACTGTTGCAGGATGAATAGAGTCAACTGCCCTAGAGCCAAGGGATTATTAATTCTATTTTGCAAGAGAGAGCAGTAATGTGCAATCAAGTGCATCTTTTCCCTTTGAGTCAGGGTTTCAAGTCCAAAATCAGTGTTCTTCCCCAAATCGGGGAGCACGGTTGGAGCACGATTCGGGTTGCACGGCTCGGAAAGCCTGCCCTGCCGTGCTAAGGCAAATGGCAGTATTTCAGCTAGAACTCTTGTAGCAAATGCAACCTTATTACTAACAGGATAGGATTGAATTTTTTTTGGCTTTAGAATCTGAGATACTGCTTATTGGCTTATGAGGGCAGTACCGGTGACCAGGATCCGTTGACTGGGAACACTGGTGCAACCCCCGACACCAGGGTCCTGATACCGGTAATGAGGAAAATGTTCCTACGCTTCGAGCAATCAAACCACACCAGTCGAACTGACTTTCTTCTGCTCGCACAAACGGAGTTCTCTCATAAATTCCTAAAACTTCTTTGAGTTTCACTTGCCACCCGGACGTGACAGTGTCTTTTCAACGATGGTGGTAAAGACACATCGTGGGTTTTAGTCGGAAGGAGTCCGACATAATTCACTCATCCCCAGGCGGTAGGTATCCATCAGGATTTACCCACTACAAAAAAAAGTAATCTTACTTGCATAGTAACAGTACGATCGATTGCACAACAACCCGAGCCGTTAACAAATCCGACCATGAATTCGAACTTCCTTATTAAATTAAACTCGAAAAATAGATCCTAATAATTGCAATATAAAGAACTTGCATTTATTTCGCCTATTGAAGTACTTCCTGATATTGGCGTGGGGACGTTTTTTGCGTAGCACGCCATCTATACTTTGGCGGTGACACTACAGCGGCAGGCGCTAGGTTGTTTGCGGTGTAATTGCATTGAGTCCATCTCTTTCAGAGGCTTTGGGCGGTCATAGCGTCTTTAGGGTTCCGTACCCAAAGGATAAAAACAAGACCCTATTACTAAGATTCCGCTGTCCGTCCGTCCGTCTGTCACCGGGTTGTATCTCATGAACCGTGATAATAGTTACAGTTGAAATTTTCACAGAAGATGTATTTCTGTTGCGGCTATAACAAATAAATATTTAAGGGGCTCCTATACAACAAACGTGTTTTTTTTTGCTCAATATTGGTAACGGCATCAGTTATATACTCACTTTAAAAAAACATTCAAAATCAAAATGATTATTCAGTAAATAGGCCACCATAGGGCTCTTTTACACGTCGGTAATATGAGGTGAATTTACTAGCGCTTCGGATAAGACCATCATTGCGGAGAATAAAACTCCAGCAGAAAGTCATTTTTTCAATCAAAAAGTACTTACAGTAATAGTTAAAAATAAGTTACATTACAAGTACTTAATAAAGTAATAAATAATAATTATTAAAAAAAAAACACGTTTGTTGTTTTTAGTTAACAACAGAAATACATCATCAGTGAAAATTTCAAATGACATGAGATACAGCCTGGTGACAGGCAGACAGACAGACAGTAGACTCTTAATAATAGGGACCCTAGGGTACCCTAGGGTACGGAACCCTAAATACCAACCAAAAACATAAGGAAGATTATCGTTCCCCAGTAGGTACCTTGTATGATGTATAATACATTATTGCTGGTGAATGTACAAGCCTAGAGCTTCGTTCGAGACTAGTACAATAATAATTAGCTTTTCTATTTATTTTTATTATTCTATTTAATTATATAGACTCCCAGAGAAGCACAAGGAACCAAGGCTCTTTCGTTTTGGAGATGTCAATGTAAATAGGGGCTTTGTTAGACCATTAATTAATAAGAGACCTAGTTCCAAATAATACTTCATTCAGGGCTAGGGCCCTGAAAGACGTTACAATTGATCAATCAATAAATTGCGACTGTACGGTTAGTAATACGTATGGAACTCGTGCTCAAGGATTAAGCTTAAGGCCTTAGGTGATTGATAATACCTACAACAACTTTAAATTGATTATCAAGTCTTACAATGAGTATTAAATTGATAAAAAAAAAACCGGGCAAGAGCATGTCGGAACATGCTTAGTGTAGGGTTCCGAAGCCGTTAAGTACTACAAACATAAAAGTCAACAAGTAATAACTAATTATCTATTTAAAGTCAATGGGTGCCGTTTTGGATGATTTTAGTACCTAGATATAAACACTTTAATGGCATGTGTCTCAAGAACTAGTGATGTTACGTGTAGGGGAGGTAGGTACACTAAAAAAATTTTTTCTTACATTTTATTGTACCGCTTTGTTGGCGTGACTAATATGCATGTTCATGCCAAATTACAGCTTTCTAGCACTAATAGTCTTTGCGCTAGGCTGCGGGCGGACGGACGGGCGGACATGGCGAAACTATAAGGGTTCCTAGTTTGACTACGGAACCCTAAAAATCGACATAATTTCCCTACTTTCATTCAGAGCTCTCTTAAGCTACACTTACTCTACAATAATTTTTTGAACAATAAATTGCTCGCAGAGCGTGTGCCCCACCGCCCACGGCCTCGCGGTGCAAAGGGTCTCGCGCATCACAGCCAAAAATAAATTAAAAAAAGTATGTATAATCCAGAAGTACACGCCCCAAGGTTTTTCTTTTAATAAATAAGTTGTTGAGAACATCAGAGGGCCTCGCGAAATATACAAAGGTACAGTTAGTTGCAAAACTGAGTCAATATTAGCACCTTAGTAGAATGTTAATAAGTCGATGACAATCAAAGCAATTTTCAAATTCTTAGTACAGAATAGTTATCCTTGAAGTAAGCTACAAAACGGCTGTATAAATAATTTATTTGTCGTTTATATTTTTTTTAAGATTTTGAACCAAAAACTGTAAAAATTCAATTTATGTTTTATACTAGTAATTTAGTTTTCTCTATGGCAACCCCAAATAAGAAAACTATTTAAAATAGAAAATTCCATTCTTTTTAAAATGAGGTATCAACTGCTTGAATCAGGGACGTAGTTTCACAGAGAGAATTAAAATATTAGACAAATAGAAATAGTTAAATTCAACAGTTTTTACGATAAAATTACTTAAAAACTGTAAATGACAGTTAATCATTTGGTAGGAGTATTTGTAGCAAATTTCAAGGAGTACTTGTCGTATTAAACATTTAAAAATACCTTTAACTATCATCAACTTATTTACATTCTACTAAGGTGTTAGCCTATTGACTCAGTTTTGCAACTAACTGTACCTTTCCCACAGGTCTTGCGCCGCCACTGATTGCTCGTCAACCATACCGACGCGACGTCTCATTATATTACACAGTACACTAAACTAAATTAATAGAATGAGACTTCATAGTAATAGTTATTATTGACGGGGAATTATTGTTTAATAACTGCCTATTTATTTAGTTGCAGCTTTAAACGGCCAAACTTATTAACCTAATAATTATCCTTTTAAGACTTGCTTTCTTTATAAAAAAAACTACGATATCACAGATATACATACATAATATTGAATAGTTAACTTTATTACCGTAAACCAACCAACACAAACCTGTATTATTTGAGGAATTGGGTAACGCTTAAATATTATTATATTATTATTAATTTTGCCACTGGTAACATTGATAGTTGCTAGACGGCATAAGTTAAGGTGGCGCGTGTGTAACGATCTTTTTTCGTATAAAATTGTACGTAAATGGTAATTTTGTGCTTTTTCAAAATAATACAAATTGAAATCCGGGCGGTAACGTTTCTCACCCCCTAAATCAATTTCAATATCCAGTATTTTACGGTTGTAACATCGTGGAAATCGGACTGGGTTTGTACGTTCCCGTTTTTAATTTGCTTTTTTGGAAGTAATATATTCTTGGAGCTTTTAGTACTGTTAGGCAATGGGCTTGCTACCTATCACTAATACACTAGAAAACTTCTTGGCCTGATTGTGCAAAATATTGTTATAGAATTATAAACAAGTCTTTTTAGAGTTGCTGGTATTTCTGTAGCTCTGCCTACCCCACTCTGGGAATAAAAGCGGATGTTATCTATGAATCTAAATTCTTAGGAAGGAAAATGTACAGACCTCAACATAATATCTACAAAATACTCTAAAATTGTAAAAATCGGACCAGGTTTAAGAGGAAAGAAACATTACCGTATTTTGTATGGAAATTATCAAGCTCACAATCCTCTTAACATAATAAATTAAAAAACTTATCGGTTACTTAAATATCAACAAACAAACCAACAGACATACAATCAAAAAACATTACCCCGTTCTTGGTAGGTAGTCGGGTAAAAACTTTAGCGACTTAGCGACTTCTAGCGACATCTAGCGACAACTAGTAACACAAAGGAATCAACCAGCTGTTACAGCGCCATCTGCGTCGGACAGTGCAAATAAATCTGACAGTGCGCTTCATCATCGCCTCAGTTGAGATAGTGTTTTTTTTTAAATTGGGGCCGTATGGGCAAAGACTATTGCATACTATGGTGCGTTTGGGGAAATCCAAAACGATACCGGTAAACTGTGTAAGCAAGCAGTTGGTATTTTTTATGACAATAATTGAAGCTAATTTATTCCACAAATAATAGTTTAATTAACAGACTGCTTACAATAAGTCGTTGCTTTAATACAAAAGCGCCACAAATCAAAATGAGTCTTTGTTGCATTTAAATTCAGAACGCTATTTACTTAAAGTTTTAAATCCAATTGTATTTGTTTTTGATTTGTGGCGCTTTTGTATTAAAGCAGCGAAGTATAGAAAACATATAAGTAAATTTGGCCAACTTCTGCTGTTCCAATCTTTATCTTTCTTTACAATGAAATGATCCTTACATGAATCCGAGTCGATTTAAATAAAAAACCATGGCCATGGACCATGCTCAGTGTAGGGTTCCGAAGCCGTTAAGGACTACAAACATAAAAGTCAACAAGTAATAACTAATTTTCTATTTAAAGTCAATTGCTGCCGTCTAGATGGTTTTAGTAAGTATAAACCATTTAATCGCCTGTATATCAAGAACCAATGATGTCTATTTAGTTGTGATAGTTTTCCTTTAAAATTCGTTATATGAAAGATCATTTAAGTTTTTTTCCAGATTTTTAGTATTTGTAACTGCTGTAGGCTTTGGGCTGTAGGGACGGACACTTTCTTTAACAAAAATTAGCGCTTTAAAGCTTCATATTTCATAAACGGATCATTTAATCGAAAATTTGTTTCAACAAACTCGTAATATTTTTGAAAGACCTATCCAATGACACCCCACACTATGGGGTAGATGAGAAAAAGATGTATATTCATGCCAAATTACAGCTTTCTAGTACTACGAGTCTGAGCTAGGGTGCGGACGGACGGGCATGGCAAAACTATAAGTAGTTTAACTACGGAATCCTAAAAACATCACTTTACATATAGGCCAGTAAATAGAGAATATGTAACTTTAATCTTACTCACCCTAGAACTATGGATTGTGTGTTAACGGCTGGCCGCTACATATCTCTGCCGAGGCTCTCGTCTCATGCCGCATAAAATCGCACATGTCTAACCTGGAAATAATACAGCAAAACATTAAAGCTTTACGTAAAAGCAAGACTAAACTCAATTTAGAAATTACACAGGATCATGACCTGACTATAATTGATAGCAATCTTTTATCATTAAAATAAACAATCAAAAAAGTATTTTGTACACATACTTATTGCCATATAAACTTTATTTCAACATACTTTCAGTGTGTAATATTTATAGCCTGACAGGTTGTATATGGTGGAAAAGTGTTTCTCCAAAACAATGTTTAACATTACATACATAACATCACTCCTTCATTCCCAGAGTGGGGTAGGCCGAGTTACAGAACATCCAACAACTCTGAAAAGACTTCTTGATAATTCTGTAGCCACATTTTGCACAAGTAGGTTAAGACGTTTACCAGTGTATTAGTGACAGGTTGCAAGCCCATTGAATTAAAGTACACGGGAACACACGGAGTGGCACTATTCTAACCTGGCAACCACATGGGTCTAGCACAAAGATTTGTTGTTTTTTTTTTAATTGTATTTATATACACTTTTTTTTTAAATTGGCATTGTAAGGCTAATATTCATTAAAAATCAGGAAACATGCAGACTTCTGTACTCTTTTTTGTTACTTTAACATACAATGGCTTTAGACATGTCATATATTATTACATGTGCGGATGTTGCTAGTAAAAGAAATGTAGTACCACTCAAACTCTGTAACATGGTAAGAAAATTTTGGTGTAACTTTCGAGGCTATAAATTAAAAAAAAAAAAAAATCTCTAAGGGCAATCTTACACAAATTGACCTAGTGCCAAACTAAGCTCTAGGCTTGTACTATGGGTACTAGGGATATACATAATTAAATATAGAAATACATACTTAAATACTATAATAAATGAGTCGTTTTCAAAAAAAAATTACATAGTTAAAGGCAATGAAAACGAAAATCACAATCGCATCCTTTGTTTAATAATTAATATTTACTTAAAGCAAAACACAAAACAAAAATTTAATTTATTTTAATTCAAACTAAGCAAATATTTAAATTATTTAAAATACTTGGCCCTCTGGCCTTGTGGCAGTACTGCAATTACTGGCAGCATTTCTCATTACATAGCAATTAATTTAAAAAGAAGCTTCCAGCTTGCTTGATTACAGTTGCGTTCAGTAAGGACCGAAGATAGAAGACTGAAGATATTTGAGTAAGGACCAAAAATTTGGGCACGCTAACTGAAGCAATAAAATTTTCTATAAATATTTTCTGTTGTGCGATGAAAATTTGCCACACCTTTGTAAGGATACTTTTTGTCGCACAACAGATTTTTTTCCCCATCGTTGTTTGTATGGTTTACTACGCTTAGCTATGGTCCAACTAATTGGATATGCATCTGGCAAAGCAAAATCTAGTTTTAATTCAATGGATAATCTAAATTAAATTAACAATGGTTCACAGTAAGTTACATTTCCTTTCCATCACACATAACTCACCTTCGGGTAGTTATGTAAAATGTTGAGTATCGTTTAATTAAGTGCTAAGAAGAGCTATTTAGAACCAATAAGTTAATAAATTCCTTATTAGTTGGTTTATCATTCCAAAGATAATCACATAATGTAATTATGGTGTAAGAATTGTAGTAATAAATATAACAGCAGTAACAGTTTTATCAAGATAAACTGAAATCGTAAGACTCAACCAACCTTACTTAAAGATGATTTAAAAAATAACAGCAATGTTATGTAAACATTTAATTTAAACTTTGTCTAATAGTTGATTGATACTTACTTCTCAATTTAAGAAAACAGGATTATTGTGGGGAATTAAATAACGGGATAAATCTTAATTATGCACCAGAATAAGATATTATGAGAAAAGTAAGAAAAATACGAGCTGTCAAGACTTCTGAAGTTAATTGCACTGTTCTTGCAAGGAAAATGTTCAAATTAGATTCACTTAAACATTCATAGAACTTCTGTTTATAAATGACACTCGGAAAACCTTTAATTAAGTCGAATGAATTAATAATATTAATGAAAATCGCCAATTAGGGTTATATTATATCTAAACACTCAACATTCACTTTTACTTCATAGTGTTGTTCTGTTGACAGATTGGTTGCAAAATGCATTTTGGTATCGATATCGACAACTTAAATGCTTTGTAAAAAATTATATTATACTCATGATTTTATACATATGTATTTGTTACATTTAATATTACTAATGGCCTTATTTTTATTGAGGGTAATTATTTTTAGATTCTTCAGTAGATGAAGTTACGTCATGCATGAAGCTCTATGTAAATACAAACAGCATTTGTATTTCTACAAACAGTAGAGTCATGAGCTTCTATTCTACAGGCTAGCAACATCATATTATTATTTTGCATTTGCATTTGACCAGTTACCCTATCCTATTGTTTTTACCTCGGCCGCAGTTACTGTCAAATAAATAAGAACTACGTTTTGAAAGTTGACAATACGGTAACACGTCAAAGTGCGTCAAAGCCGTCAAAGGCAGTATGGTCTTTTCCCAGTAGATTCAGTAGAATACAGATTGTCGTGTCAAACATTATACTAATTTGTTACAGTTTTGCCTATTTCAATTGACACTGACTTTACAGACGCACGAAAAATACTAGCTCGTTCTATTTAAATAATTCAATTCAAATCAAAATCTTTATTGCTTTTTTATTTCAATACATTTGACTGCGAAAGGCGAAAGGTTATAAATGTTATAACAATAATAAATTTCTGTAGTATAACTTGGCATAAAAGACGAAGGTGCTGGTTACACTAGGAATTACAATATTTTTATGTAGCAACAAGCACATGCAGTGGAATAAGTTTGTTTAAAATTTAGAATAGTTGGATGTTACGAGGGGTGAGTTAAATGCATTTATTCGTGACTTGTGGGAATAAATACGTGAAAATAGAGAAAACTGAAGTGAGAGCCGTTATCAAGTACTTCTGTTTAAAAAAAATGTATGCTAAAGATATATACATTGAATTAGTGGGAACATTGAGGGATTCTGCTCCTCCGTATTGTACAGTTGCACGCTGGTGCAAGGAGCTTAACTTGGGTAGGATATCAAATAAAGACGAACACGGCCGTCCGTCCATCGTCCGTACTGGGGATAACGTTAACGTTAAATGAAATCACAGGGATCTCTTATGGCAGCGTTCAAAGAATATTACGTGGAATGTGTCCGATTCGCAGTCTATGTGCCATTACAATAACTTTTCGATTAAAGTCTATATTTTGAAACCAGGGTATCTGAGGAGGGTCGCTCTGGGCACATTTATACCATATTCCTTTCATCATCACATTCATCTTTAAACATAATTATCACTTCAGAATAACCAGTGCAATAACTATTTCACGATGTAATTACTTTTGGGTATAAGTGCGACTAAAATCTAAAGTGACGGTAATAAAGCCGAACAGGGAAAAATGACATCGGGTCAAATTGAGAATGGGAAATAATGCGAAAAAAAATTTGGCTTCACGGAAATAATGATTTGTGAAAAAAAAGGAAAAAAAGCCTTTCCAATCTACTCTGTTCTGACATCCAAAATAATCGATAGAATGCAGTTTTACAACGGACAACACTACCCTTAACGAAAATATCGGTATTTATTTCGATTTATCTGATTTTTTAACCCTTAAAACTACACTTTTAGCTGCGACGATAGAGTCCAATTTTATACAGTTGTAAAGTTGTAGACGTAGAAGTTAACTACTGTCTAGCTGGTAACGATTCACGGTTCCTTTCACGCAAACGTGTTTTTATCAAAATTATCGGAAATCCTGGTGAATTTATTTCTGTGATTAATGAATATAAACATACGATATTTTGGCAAGGATTCAGCTTTTTTTACTCGTTGAGTGCGTAGACATTGTGTATTTTATGCATTTATGGTTAAATAATATTTCCAGGCCTTGAAATAGCTTCCAACTGCATAACTTTTATATGGCAACTTCATTATTTTACAAAACGCCGCCGACTACGTTCTTTCGGGCCAACTCATCGGTCTTTTTTGACACAGAATATGTTTGTTTTCCCTTCCTGATTGTAATGTACTGAGATAATTTTGTTACAATATAATAGTTCTAGTGAATAGCAAATATGGAGGTTTACTATCTCATATTCGTTTTGAGCGTGTTTTGGCATGGGACGGATGGTATTATGTGGAGTCTCGCTCCTAACACTCAAAAGTGCTTGAAAGAGGAACTGCACGCTAATGTCCTCGTGGCAGGAGAGTATGAAGTAACAGATATTGCCGGTCAGAGAGTTGATTATATTGTAAGTTGAACGATGTTAACTTTGTGGGGTTACACTTTGGTGATCTTGATTTTAGTTCCTAGTGAAAACCAAGCGTATTTTCTTATTATTGTAGGATGATTACCTTTCTTGTGTTTTAACTTGATTGTCTTTTGAAGTATAGTTTTCTAGATTCTTTATTTGTAATCATACATACATACATTATATCCCGCCTGTTTCCCAGAGGGGTAGGTAGAGTCCACTTCTTTCCACCTGCTGCTATCCTAATTGTATCCATTTCGTGTGTTAACAGATTCGTGACTCAAAAGGACACATCTTATCCCAAAAAGACACAATAACTAAAGGGAAGTTCACATTTGTGACTGAAACATATGATACATTTGAAGTGTGCTTCATATCGAAGGTGCCACCAGGTGAGATAGGATGAATTATATTCTGCTTTTATTATTATCATAAATGTAAAATACTTGATAACGGGTCCATTTTGTATTGTAGTAAGGGAGCTTAGCTCCTGTGTGTTTACATAACCACAGTTGGGCTATTTTTATATTTCAGAGCGCCGTAGTGTGAACCATGATGTAACACTTGATATCAAAGTGGGGATTGAAGCTAAAAATTATGAAGGCGTAAGTACCATTTTAATTGTACCTAGTTTAAGATTGTCTGGTTTTTTTTATTAGGTCACATTAAGTATTTTTCTTTTGCCTAAATTAGTAACAAAATTTCATCATCTTAACTTAATTAAATTATAGTCATTATTAATTTTGAGTACAGGCCTTAGGCAGTGGCCAGGGACCGGCCGGCTATCCCATTCAAGGGGTTTCGAATGGATTTTAAGGGTTTTACTTAGAAAAGCCGTTTACTTAAAAGCCGTTTGATTTACTTTAAAACCTGCTATCCCATTCAAGGGATTTCAAATGGGTGTTATAAGTCTTTTTCTTAGAAAAACTGTTTGATATACTTTTTAAAGCACTATTTATAAGGGTTATCTGTGCTTTAGTTGTTAAGGTTTCCCTTACAGTGAATGGTTAGTTTAACAAATAACTTAGTCATATAATTTGTTCCAAGAGGTTATTCTTGTAGTGGGGTATTCTATTGAGAGGTTAGTCTTTGAAAGGCTTTTATCGGTGAATGGGTGGGCAGGTCCCTGGCAGTGGCAATTGGGAAGATAATATCATTCTAATGTCTAATGCTCTTTCCCAATATTCAAACTGCTGAAAGATTAGGTTACTTATTTAAAATAAAACTTCACATTCGCCTGTTATTCACTATGTCAAATTTTAACATTTTTTGCATACGTATGTATCCAGGATAAATTTTGGTCTGATTTTTCCTTGGAACATTTAGAATCAGTATCTAGTACTCAAGGGACTAGAACTCAGTATTTTCTTGTCCAGCAAAAAAGGTTTAAATAATAGGAGTAATATAACGGTCATCCATATAAACGTAATAAAGTAAGTAATCAAAAAAAAGCGGCCAAGTGCGAGTCGAACTCGCCCATGAAGGGTTCCATAGCAGCAAGTAACATAATATAAAAGTTTGTTGTAGCTTTGATCAATGTTTTTATGACATATAAAATAAAAACTACTTATTAGATCTCGTTCAAACCAATTTTCGGTGGAAGTTTGCATGGTAATGTACGTCATATATTTTTTTTAGTTCTATCATTCTCTTATTTTAGAAGTTACAGGGGGGGGGGACACACATTTCAACACTTTGGAAGTGTCTCTCGCGCAAACTGTTCAGTTTAGAAAAAAATGATGTTAGTAACCTCAATATCATTTTTGAAGACCTATCCATAGATACCCCACACATATGGGTTTGATGAAAAAAAAATTTTTGAGTTTCAGTTCTAAGTATGGGGAACCCCTAAAATTTATGGTTTTTTTTCTATTTTTGTGTGAAAATCTTAATGCGGTTCACAGAATACATCTACTTACCAAGTTTCAACAGTGTAGTTCTTATAGTTTCGGAAAAAAGTGACTGTGACATACGGACGGACAGACAGACAGACATGACGAATCTATAAGGGTTCCGTTTTTTGCCATTTGGCTACGGAACCCTAAAAATTTAACTGTGACAGTACATACTGGCATTCTGCATTGAAGCTTATCTACGTAGCGCTAAACAATTTTTCTACATGTGGCATTATTGTTGTTTATGTATAAGTTTTTATTCTTATGTTCATGATCAATGGATGCTCTACAAACTTCTATCCACCAGAAATTTGGGGTAATGTTATGTGGCATGGTTCTTTGCACTTGTCCAAGCATTGTTTGACAAGAGTTTTTGTCTTTTTTCACATTCACACAAGTATTATGACACTATTATGCTCATTATTGCTACAGTTGTTTTATGTCACGAATGCGGAGGGCCATACTTTTATGTATAACACATGCACATAGTCCTTCGACTTCTCTGAGTGCATAAGCTGTCATCGCTTATCAACGCTGGTCGAGGTAGAAGTGTGCGTGACCATATGCATTACAACTACAGGCGTGGCGCCACGGCTTTCGTGAGATAAAGCAATGTTTTCTAGCTAGACTTTTTATCCAAATCCACACTTTACCCGCTACTCTGTTCAAAGGGCAGTTCAATCTTTACCCTTGTGAGACCTGGTGTGCTATAGGTACATAATCAAGGCAATTTAGTTTCAGCTTTATTTTAGTGAGTATAAAGTTCATTTTTAATTGTTTCATAGTTAAAAATGGCATTTACAAAGATAGTTGAACTTTATTGCCTTGATGTTAGATTCAAATTCCCACTAACAAAAATCTCCCTGTTTGTAGTATGAGAGGTTAAATAACTGATTTTACCCAAGACAATCTGACTAGCAATTAAACTGGCTTATACTGCCAATTTTCCATTTCTTTTTGCTTCAATCATATCCCAGCTATACATTTTTTATCAATCACTTGCCACAAATATTGCATTACGGCAAGCAGCCCCAGTCAGATTGTGTGTGAAATAGTCTTGTGTGGTGTGTTAATCTTTCTCAGAGTAATCAATTTGGATTTTGGTTTTGTTTGCACTTCAATACCACCATTTTATTGTGTTATTTTTTTGATATTGTCACTTATTATTTGACCAATATAGGTTTATTCCACCTAATTTGCATAATGCCTAATTTATTAAGCCCCGATTCGACCAAACTTTTTACACGGGGGTAAAGCTTACTCTGAGATTAGTAATGTCAAAATGCCATAGAAAGCTGTAATTTTTTGACATTACTAATCTTAGAGTAAGCGTTTACCCCGGTATAAAAGTTTGGTCGAATCGGGCCTAATTTTACTAAATTTCATATTGAAATGGGCTCGTAATACCTAAACGGGTAGTTGTGTACCAAGTTAAAGACTAAAATTAAGAAACAGTGACTTTTACATTTCAGTAATTATAATTAGTGATACTTACATTTTGTTTAATTTTCGTGAGTCACATGTAAAAGTTACTGTTGAAATTTGTTACAATTATTTTGATAACTACCCAAATATCAAATTGGCTCGCTTCTAAAATGAAAAACCTTTATATTGACTTTAACCTAAACCATTTCATGTCCGAAATCCCTCTTGATCGAGTTACCTTAAACGCAAGATGCCAATGAAGGCGTTATACCTAAACATGAAAATGGCGAAAAAGCTGTTTGACCTAAACGAGGGATGCCTATGAAGCAGCATGCCTGAAATGTAAAATTGACTAAGAAGCAGATTGCCTAAATTTAAATTACTTGTAAAGCAGTTTGCTCTAAATACAGAATGACTTAAAAGGCTGGTTGCCCTAAACGAGAGATACCAAAGAAGCAGTATTACTGAAATGTGAATTGAGATCGGTATGTTTAATATGTGCATAGACTGGAAAATTGTTAGCAAAGAAGAGAATAACGGCGAAGAAGACAGGTATCATAGCCCCGATGTAGTGGACAATGATGGCACTAGTTTTTGGTTCAACCCTTTTGGGCGTTGCAGGAAGAGGGGGGTAGTTTTGGTGTTATTTGTTTTGTAGGCACTAACCACTTAGGCATTTTGATGTGTAGGCATTTAACCACTTAGACATTTTGCTTTGCACGCATGTTACCATATAGGCATCCTGCTTAGTAGGCATCGACATTAGGCTATCTGCTTCTTAGTAAATTTTACATTTCAGGCATGCCGCTTCATAGGCATCCCTCGTTTAGGGCAAAAAGCTTTTAGGCAAATGTCATGTTTAGGTATAACGCCCTCATTGGCATCTTGCGTTTAAGGTAACTCGATCAAGAGGGTCCGAAATGCCTAAATATTGAAATGTACATTTCCATAAATTGTCGAATCCCAGATGCAACAAAATTTCAAAAAGCTTGTACACTGAAAACTCGAGAATGGCAAAATGTCACTTTCAAAATGCCTTCAATTTTTATCTGTGTCAATTATCTTTATAGTATTGGTACTTCAATGTACGTGGCCAGCACAGCGAACATAGTAAAACAAGTTAAACTTGAAAGTTAACTAGCCTTTTTTGAAATTGGATTTAGTTCTGCAAACAGGAACCAACCCACAATCATCACTACATAGTATAAAACAAAGTCGCTTTTTCTGTCCCTATATGCATGCTTAAATCTTTAAAACTACGCAACGGATTTTGATGCGGTTTCTTTTAATAGATAGAGTGATTGAAGAGGAAGGTTTATAATGTACAACACTTTAATCCGGAGCGAAGCGAGGCCCGGTCGCTAGTTTAGCAAAAACCCTAAGTATTCATTAACATAAACATCTTAGCCTGAATGCAAAATGTGGTTACAGAATTATCAACAAATTTAGAGTTGTTGGTATTCTGTTGCTCTGCCTACCCCACTCTGGTAATAAAGGCGTGACGTTATGTATGTATGTATGTATTCATTAACCTTTTGCCGCCATTGACTTGATACAAAAGTCGTCCTGACATGCCAATGACAGCTGCAAACCACAGCTAATTTCAACCTTACGTCACAAATCCTAGGGTCTATTAGTCACTGTATCTGTGACAACTATAAGCGTCGATGGCGTGGTAGGCACGACAGTACACGACGCCTTTAGGTGTTCTTGGCGTTCAAAGGCTTAAGACAATTGACATACTATTGCCAAATCATTGTGGGTTGGTTCCCGTTTACAGAACTACGTCCAATTTAGATATTCTGGCACCTGGTTGGTTTAAACACTATGGTGTTATAAAGCTGGTGTGATGTTTGATCATTATGAGACTAAGACATTTTAAAATTTGGTCATATTAAAAACATGGAGTGGTGGTAGGGCCCTGTGCAGGGTCCGTCCAGATCGCTACCCCCATCTTATCCATTAAGACCCCGCCAAGCATCAGTGTTCGTATTGTTGTGTTCCGGTGTTGAGATAAGACAACCGGTGAAATTACTAGCATAGAGGCATTCCATCTTAGTGCTCAGGGTTGGCAACGCATTTGAGGTCTTAGTAAATTTAGGCTAAGTCGCTACTATGACGTTTCAAAAGAGTTTATTATTTGTAAACCTACTTGAATAAAGATTATTCTGATTCTGATTCTGATTCTATAGTCTCGAAAATTCAAATGTCTATGGGTCTCATATGCCACTTACCATCAGGTGGCCTGAGTGCTTGTGTGCCTTTTACTTAACATAAAAAAAATGGTGTCATAATAAGTTTTTTTAAGATCTAGGATTATTGGTGAGACATTGAACCCAACACCAATATAGGACGAGCAATCTGACAGCCTCAATTTCTAATTTCAAACACATGTTATACTCGTATATCCCGTTATATCCCGTGTGGTTGCCGGGTTAGAATAGTGCCACTCCATGTCTTCCCGTGGATGTCGTGAGAGGCGACAAAGGGAATAAAGGCTTGTAGTACTGTTAGTCGATGGGGTTGCAACCTGTCACTAATACACTGGTAAACATCTTAGCCTGACTATGCAAAATTTGGTTGTAGAATTATCAACAAGTTTAGAGTTGTTGGTATTTCTGTAGCTCGCCTACCCCACTCTGGGAATAAAGGCGTGACGTTATGTATGTATGTATGTTATACTCGAAGGCAAAGCAAAGACTTTATTGATGTTTTAAATCATTGAATGTATCAACGTAGAATAATAAAAGCTCAAATAAGATTTGTAATTCATGATTATAATTAGACATTGGTATCAACGTTCAACTTTCATGGCAGAGAATGGTTTGCAGAAAAACAAATACAACTAGTATTTTGAACCGTTATTTTTGATAAATAAAAATAAAGACACAATATAATATGTATGAAAGGTTGGAATAAATTACAAATATTTGTCCCATGGATCTTGCTGCCAACCTTTGACGTCTGTTATAATAATATCCATTTTTAAATGACTGAATGACCTTTCCACACTGACTGAGGTTATGGGAAAGTAAGTCAAGTATTGAAAATATTGATCACATTTTTTTACATGTGCTGGTATTTCAACCTCTTTGCTTTTAGACAGTTGATTTACAATTTGAATAGTATTATATACCCAAGGTATTTCTTTAACACATTATTTAATTTAAGATTGAATTGTCTGTCTTTTCGGTGTAATTTAATGTTGACATTTTTAAATGAGTATTAAGGTTCTATGACAGTTTTGTCGCAAAGGTGCGATTAACCTCTTTAAATATAAGTACAGTATAAATATAGCTACAGTCAGCTGCAGCATAATTAAATTTCAAATTAACACATATAATAAACATTAATATTCGAATGTATTTCTTACAAGTTCCATGAAAGTTGAACATTGGTAGTGATGTTCAATATATGAGCTGGCACAGGGATCCTTGATTAACCCAATTATAACATTTTGTGAGTGTTCTTAATTTGTTTAACCCTGAAAGTTATTTTGTTTAGAATACTATACATTACTTAAGGTCAACTTTTTAGAATTATTATTAAAAAAAATCTGAACAGTTTTATATCAAACCCTGAGTGGTGGTATCAACATGCTCTATAATCTATAAAAAAATGGAAGAGCAATTTAATTATGTAACTGGAACATTGGAAAAGGTATTGCAAGCGGGGACAAGCAATGAATTACACACAAATTTCTTGAAAAAAGTTAACATTTTGTGCTGTTAGCTATTTCCTCCGCCTGGAACCTTTTTTCCATAAATTATTGAGCTTGTTTTATTAACTTTTCAGTTGATGTTTTTATTGCAGTCGGGTTTTTTTTTTATAAGTAATTTAAATTTTATCTGAGATATTTAATCGCGAAATTAAGTAGGTTAAAATTTAATTGCAAAAAACCTACACTACCGTAACATACTCTTATGTAAGGATAACCCAAAGATTTAACTCAAAAACCTTCTTAGTTTTATTCATCAAGTAAATATCCTAAAACACCACACCGCTACAACATGATTGTGTCAACAGATTGGTGAAGCAGCTAAGCTAAAGCCCATGGAAGTGGAGCTGAAGAGATTAGAGGATCTCTCAGAAGCCATAGTCCAAGACTTCACGCAGATGAGGAAGCGGGAGGAGGAGATGAGAGACACTAATGGTAAGTCGTCACTGTTTCTGCAATTATGTGTATCTTCCTATCTTATGTAACCCATTTGGCCTTCAAATACATTTGTCCCTTACACATTCAGTTAGTACAATGTCAGTTTTCCTCTCAAACTCAATTTCTTATGGCTTACCGATGTACCTGCGCAGCGCATATGACGAATTTCAAAGCTCGGGAACCAATCAGCATGATCCACGCATTGCGGGTCTGTATTCTGTGCTATTATTGGTTATTAGTGACGCCATGTTGACGTGTAATGGTAACGGCCGTTTTTTGCGTGAGTCAGATGGAAATAATAGATGCAATTTAATTTGCACCTTATAAATATTACGTACAAGTATGATCGTGGCTTTTAAACGTGCTTTCTGAAATCATCGGAATCGTTTTTCGTGTCTGCGCGAACGGGGATTCACGACACGCCATGTAAATTGTGTTGGACTTCAGTTTAATTTAATTACAATCCACCATTTTGATTCCAGAGTCAACGAACAACCGCGTGTTGTTCTTCAGCGTGTTCTCGATGGTGTGCCTCCTCGGCCTCGCCACCTGGCAGGTGTTATACCTGCGCCGGTACTTCAAGGCCAAGAAGCTGATAGAATAACACCATAACCTTTAGTGCTGGCGTCACTGCGGTCATGTTCTGACTTACGCAAGTCTTGGTTGAAGACTGCTATGTAGCGGTTGAGTTAGGGACTAACCATAGCGCTGCCCTCCTAAGCCAATAAGCGGTATCTCAAATTCAATGGCCGAAGCAGATTCAATCCTATCCTGTTGGTAATAAGGTTGCATTTGCTACAAGAGTTTTGTCTGAGATACTGCCATTTGTGTTAGCAGGGTAGCGCAAGCGCCCGAGGCGCGCGTTTCGGGTGATGTGCAGTAAATTTTGTATGAAGTTGCGCCCACACCAACCGCCGCAGTGCCCGAAACGCACGCTTCGCTTGCTATGGTTAGTCCCTTATAACAAATTGTGGGTTACAGAGGGTTGCCAAATTGCTTTATTTGACTGATATCACTTTGTCTCTATACATGTTGGTCCAGGATTTGATGGCGCCAACTGCCGCGCTTAGAGCCAGTTAATGACGATTAAATCGTTCCGTATTTTATTGTCGATTTATCACACACAATTTTGAAAAAGGAACGCGTTAATAGTCTCTAATAGTAGTTTATGTAACTGATATATAATGGGGAGGTCTTAAAACACGAGTGTGGTTTTATGAAGGCGGGTTTCATAATGAGATAAATACGTACATATATACAAAACGTCGCGTCTTTATACGTAGGCAGAGCTAGAGAATACCAACAACTCTAAACTTGTTGATAATTCTGTAACCACATTTTGCACAATCACGCGGTTTATCAATGTATTAGTGACTGGTTGCAAGCCCATCGCCTAACAGTACTACAATACCTTATTCCCTTAGTCGCCTCTCACGACATCCACGGGAAGACATGGAGTGGCACTATTCTAACCCGGCAACCACACGGGTCTTACACAAATATATCAGAACACACGAGTGTTTTAAGGCCTAATTATGTTCATTATTTTATCTACACACATAAGAATCCGAAGGCAAATGACCTGCATACCTCGTATCGACTTAATTTTACTATCAATTGTTGTGTATTAATTAGAGCCCATTTAATTTGAGTTGGTTTTGGAAGATTTTCCAAATTTGAAACTCGTAACTTTATTTAATATCGTTATAAAGAACATTACGCCCACCACGGTCACACCGCTGTAGATGAAAACCGATGATGAATGTCTTTACCTACAGGGTCGGGTGTGCAGATAAAATGTAAGCCGGGGCAATGTGTACAGTACAGGGCTCATAATACTTCATACATGTCTATAAGTAAAAAAAACTGAGCTTTCTTATCATCAGTAAAACTCTTTTTGTCTTAGATCCTTGCTGTGGAAAGGATGCAACCAAACATTAGATTTAAGGCGTTCGTCCATAGCATAGACGACTGGCATTATTATTCTTTTATGTTTAAGTGGGATTGATTATTTTGGTATCAAGTCGTTAGTGGTGTTCTGAACTTTCTTATGACCTGCGTAAGTTTGAATAGGTAACCGTTTTCTGAAGTCTAATTACTTTATAACAGTTTTTGTAATGCATCACACAATGTGGTTAGTTAAAACACGGCCAAGTTAAGACTTAAGTAAATCAATAAAGTAACATTTCATTTTTAACTTGCTGTTAGCGAATTTTACATTATTTTTAATACGCTATTTTTATGAAAACCTCCCTGATGATAGTAAGTCAAAGATGCTGAATAGGGCGAAATAAATTGTGTGGTTTTATTTCGTTGAACCTTTTCAATGCCATTGACGGTTATTTCCGTCAGGGTTGACAGCGCAAAATAGACCTTAGTATCTATGAGGCAAAGTTGACGTTCGCTCTGGTTTTGTATTTGACATAGCATTGAAAAGGTTAAGGCCTTATCGGCCAGTGATGGTGGCGCCAGGCTAAACACGAATCTTATTTTTTTTCTCTAAAGTCGCCGCCATTTTACTCATATATCGAAGGTTTTCAGTTTCCTCTTGAATAACTAGATCAAAATGTTATCGCAGATGACTGCCAATGTTGAATAGACTGTGTCTATGATATAAATATTTTGTTTGAATACTTAAAATACAGTTTCCTTTATTTAATAATTTTGTTGTAAAGTGTTCATGTCATGTGTTTCTAAGGATGTAAAAAAGATGTATGAAATTTACTATGGTTTTATTTATTTTTGCGCTACCCTTATGGACCCCGTGCACGTTGGCTCAGCGGCTTGACTAAGAAGCTTATATCAATTGAAATATAATTGAAGCCAAGAAGTGACCTTCAATGGCGTCGCTTATGTTTTTTGTCCCTTTCTTTTCGCCTTTAAGAAAGAGAAAAAAGTCGCGTACCTACGTTTTTGCCTCCTTTTCATCCTAAAGAAAGGGACGAAAAACATAAGCGAAGTCATACAAGGTCACTTTTCTTGGCTTAAAGGCGTTGTTCACCGTGCAATCTTCAGTTTAAAAAAGCTTCTTGGGCTTGACCAATGCACTGGGCCTCTATTCTACGGGGTTAAAACGATATCAAGGACATTTGACTTGTTTTGGGTGCTTTTAACTCGGCCGGCGTTACTATCGAGTAAATAAGAGTTATCTTTCATTTGCTGTAGAAAGGAAAAAGATGCAACACGAATATTTGGGCTAATACCGACAAGTAGAGTGCCAGTATTAGCCTAGTTGATTTTACATAGAATAAGAACTAGAGGCATAGAAAGAGCCTTAAAATGAAAGCGTCAAATCTATACCCGTCTCGAAAATTTGAATATGAACGACCTTGCAAGGTACGACCATGATATTTTAGCTTATACAACTGTCTCTTTTTGGCACACTGAATCCGAATAAGACTGCATGTAAGCTATGTATGCATGCTGCATGCTGCATGTAGCAGTTTGTATGTTGCCTTTTATTTTGTCGCTCTTTCGATGCCTTTAGTTCTTATTCTATGATTAATAAGCATCGACATACTAACCAATAGACGCCGGGTCCCATACAAAATTCTCTTCGAAAAGTGTCCTAGGGCGACCTATACAAACTTCATACTTGTATAAAATCATTGTCAAAATAAAACATTCTAATTTAAATCGTGTGTTGGTACCGCAATGCTTAATTTTGCTTGAATCAATTTATCATCTTATGTGGCTTTGACTAGATGCTCGTTTTTTACCTTATGAAGTTTCTACTAGCGAAGTGCCAATGTCATCGCGAACAGAGTACAAATGGAGTAGCTTTACACTTAATATTATTTCTGTTTTGACGTCTCAGGTGGGTATGGGTTAAATATAAGAAACAACTCAACGTTATTTTACAAGCTTTTATTTAACTTGCTCTGTATGTATGTATGCATGTACGAGTACGAGTAAGGGTCAAATCTTGCAAGTTCAATTTGACCCACATCCCGGTTTCCAATGAAGCTGAAAATTTGCATACGCCTTTATTTCTGATGACAATACAATAATGTGGTGGGTGGCCATAGGACTCCTACTCCTAGTGGTAGAATCTGTTTTTAATCATTTATGATATTAGTGACATAATTAGCTACAGTTCCATGTCGTAAAAATAACGATAAATAGCATATTATATTATTGGCAATTTAGGGACAGCTAAAACACGCAATCGACGTCTTTGCGAATTTCCTACGACATTAAATTTGTCGAAATGGATCGAACATAACAATAACATACTACGGAACTTTTTCCTGGTCTAAAAAACTCCTCCTGCCGTTCACTCGCGACAATTGATTTCCAAATTGCACATTAAAATGGATCACCAGGAAATCTAAAAATGAATATTAAATTTACGACTGCAAAAAATGTAAATTATTATTAAGTACTACTCCATAGATGCAACAACCAAAATTATTGACAATAAAATTGTTGGTCGGAAACTAAAATAAATTATTTTATCAGAAATACTTAGTTATTTCTTCATTAATATTACGAATCGACATTTCCTTATTAAAAGTATTATTTTCCTTCTGTATTTTTTTTGTTACGGTGATTATTTTTACAGTTTCTGAAAACACAGAGGCATTGCGACACGTGTTACTGTTGGCGTAGTTGACAACGAACTAAATTCAAATAAGCTCCCAATTTGAAGTGAGAATGTATTCACTGTGCCGTGTTTTGTCCTCTGACCCGTTATCTAGTTGTGTATTGTTTATCGAAGTTAATAAGGCACTAAGAATTAGTTTAATTAATATATTAGGGTGGAAGTCCAACAGTAGGAAGTAGATGTAGGTCTGATCATTCAAATCTTGCCACGCGCGCTCAAGACTGGTCACACAGGCTTTCCCAAGGATCGGTCCTGAGCCGAGGCACCAGCTGATTTATTTATCCGTTCGGTCCACCTCTTCGGGAGCCTTATTCAAACAGAGTTTTCTAAACCGATTTCGTTGACATGCCGTGTCAACACCGGTCAAAAAGTACAGTTTGTAGGATAGCTATTTGAGTGAAAGCGCCAGGGTGAAGAAGTTCGGTGCGCTGCACCAACTTTAACCCTTTCAACGCCATTGACGGATATATCCGCACCACAGGTCCAACGCCAACGGATATTTACGTCACGGTTGACAGCTTTAGAGTGTCTATGAGGCAAGGTTGTCATTAGCTCAGGCTTAAGCTGTCATTGGCGTGTGAGATGATTTTGTATTTGACATAGAGTTGATAGAGTCTGGCAAACGAAAGCTGTCCAAGAGAAATGGTGGCAATTTCAAATAACCTACAGCTGTTTACACTGACTGTACACTGAATAAACGGAGTTGATACTCTATCACTGATGTGAAAAGATCAGGAAATCAAATACTATCTACTCCTTTTATTCAGTGTTCATTCAGTGGAAACAGCTGCAGGTTTTTTGAAATTGCCGCAGTTTCTCTGGGACAGCTTTCGTTTGCCAGACTCTAAGGGTGAAGGTAAAAAATTCGTCGCCGTCTAGCGATCGAATGAACCCTGTATTTTTAGGAATCACCTATAAAGTTAGCCTCGTGACGGCTTTGACTATAATCTGGTCGCTTAGATAGTGTCATCGTCTTTGTATAGCGCCGCTTTGGCACGTGCCGCCTTTTGCCAAAGGATGCCGCCGCGTAAACAAAGAATGCAAGCGGTATCGGTGTAAACGCAAGTGAATTTGGCTGTTTACATCGTATTTTATTACAATAACCACAAGTGCGTGCGGCCGTAGCGACACTATCTAAGCGAATGGACTATACTTTACCGCAAAGGGCAAGCTCCTGAAAGACATGAAAGGGTTTTTCGCTAGCATGCCTAAGGGCGCTCCTACCTATGAGGCCAATCTCGGAATTCCTTCAAGGAGTAATTAAAAAATCGATTTAGAAGGTACCAACGCCTCGGGCTCCTGGTTGCGGCGGTGGCGGGTTTTATATTCTACGACTTTGTGCATGGGTGCATCGTGCAGCTGCCGTCACTGGCCTGCTGCTGCCTGCCTTCCCCAAGGACCTTTACGACGGTCGGTTTTACTACTCGCACGCATAAAAGAAAACTTTTTACAAGACGCAGTAACAACACATGGTAGCCCCAACCACTCCGTAGTCACACCAATTTGCCACACCACTAGTTGTCGCTTTCGTCGGAAATATCGAAGGGTGCATTGGTGTGACTATGGATAAATATAATATTGTGGCAAACTGGTGTGACTACGAATCGGTCGTAAAACCGAGCGTCGTAAAGGTCCTTGGGGAAGGCAGGCAGCAGTAGGATGTCTTTGGGCTTTTATGATGATGACATTGATGACGTATCTTGAAACGCATCTCAGTATAGAACCATTTTTGGCCTTAAGAGTGATTGAGTTATATCCATTTCAGCACAAGGAACAGATTCTAAATCAGAAATAAATCATTTAAATAAAACAAGACACTCCTTTAACTTGATTTATTTCAAATCATTCGTTACTGTATGAATACAGTTGGAAGAATATGTATTTACATTTATTGATTTCATTTGGCTAGACTCGCAGTGGATAAGTTAATTAGTGTGACCATATAAAAGCATAACTACTTACATCATTTTACAAATACATAATGGTATTTATTAGGATACAATTTAAATAAAGCTATCATCGCTAAGGATCTTAACTATTTTCAACGTCATTAATGTTAAACGCAAACTACGGATAAATCCTTCATAATAATCAACGCAAAATACTTCAACATAAAGTTTAAATTGTCACTGCTTAAAAGCTGTAATGTGCAGGAGGTTAATAGAATTTACATATACAAGGTGTCTCTGACCATAGGTATTTAAATCTAGGTATCGATTCTACTCAAATGGAACTCTTCTTGCTCTACAACTTTAAAAAACTAGCTAATATCTAATTATATTTTTTACACATAATAAATTATTTCACTGATTTTACCGCTAAAGTTTAAAAGTTTGATCACGTAACTTACTGTATATTAAGTTATTTTCAAAGAAGTCGAACAAAAGAAGTAGCATTTGAGGCGGAGAATCGATAGCTACATTGGAAGCCCCATGGTCTGAGTTCTTACTCAGACCTTGTATGTAGTTTTCAATCGAAATTACCAGTTAGATGGTTCAAATATTTTGACACGTGATGCAATTTGTAAACTGTCAGCTCACAAACAACCTTCGGGTTTGGACATTTTGGACTTCTCTGTCACTCGCTCTCATATGTTCTTATGCAAGTCTAACCGATTTCATCGGGGATCGAGGCTTCTTATGCCGTCGGTACACACTCACCAAGGCTCGGGGTAAAATCGTGACAGAACCATGAAGAGGTGAGCCGAGACCGAGTGAGATAAAGAGCTTAGTGGAACAAGACGAGAGCAGCATATACACACTCGCTCTTGGAGTGTCTCGGGGTGTCTCGCCGAGCGTGTACAGCCAGCATTACGGGCGATTGCCCAATTCTTAACCTTATCAACGCTAAGTCAAACACAAAAGTCACTCACTCGCCATTGACAGCTTAAAACCAGAGCTAATGTCAACCTTGGCTCATAGACACTGGGGTCGATTTTGCGCTGTCAACCATGAAGGAAACATCCGTCGGCGTTGAACCAGTGGTGCGGATATATCCGTCAGTGGCGTTGAAAAGGTTAAGACATATGTATAAATACCAAATCTTAAGTATTTTAAAATTGTATCAATGTCGAATGGTTATAAGGAAGTAATAATAAATGGAATGTTTTAGCAAACTGCCTCGAATAAAAATATATTTTATTAAAAAATCGTTGTTTGTAAAATAAAAATAACATTTATGTTAATAAGGTCAAATCGATGACTCAATAGATATTTTAATTGGTTTTATTTATATTGAAATATGTGACCACCAACGAGAAGCGATGTTAGTCACCGGGTAGGTATTTTAATTTCCATTTTTTTACTATACGGGTACTTAGTCTTAATCTTTGTGTTAAACAAGCTATCTCCAAATAAATACAGTTGTAGTTAAAACGTAACTACATTTTTTTTTGTTAGTTCGGCCATTAATAATTCTCACAACGATTAGGCATCTTCCGCCATAGAAAAAATGTAGATTATAAAAATACCATTCCGATAAGCTATCGCTTCATGCTATTGGTTCCTAGACTGGGGTCCATTGTTCTATACATTTGTACCCATCCTCTAAGAAGTTATTAAATAAATAATTTTCAATACATTGGAAAATATACCTATACGACTATAAATGTTTCATTTAATGCACCAATTTACATACATTAAGGGCCTGTTTTACAACGGACAAGTAAATTCATCTGTCAAATAAAGATAGCCCTCTCTTTGTCTATTTTCAAGAGTAAGAAAAGGAAGGGGATAAATTTATTAGACAAATATGCTTTACTTGATTGTGAAACAGGCGGCGAGTCTAACAGATACTGCTAGGCATTGGCGATATAAAATTTGTACCTTAGAGCCGAATAATTTAAGTCCGTTTTGTTACATGCGATTGTGGCAGTAATTGCATAGAAAGCAAGTTTTGGATTTTTTTTAAAACTGCACCAGGACATGGACTTTAAATAATCAAATATTGCTAGTGTGCAGTTTTTATGCAAATATGTCTATATTGACCTATTCTGCATTTGAAAGATCAAAACGCAAACGCAACCCTTGGGTATTTTTTGTTATAGTTTTAATTTTCTTCTATACAATTATTTGCAATATAATCGAGTCCACAAGTAAGTAGTTATTCTAATAATAATATAATAGTATTCATAACTTACATTCCTTAGATAAAAGGAATTTTGCGTAATACAACTGTTATCGCAAATGCGACCTTTACTCGTTCAAAAACTTAGTCGCTTACTTCGTTTTTAATCTCGTCCGACAATCATAGCTTGACCCGCGCGCTCGTAGGCGCGTTGTACGGATTTAAGTACTTTAAACTTTGGCAGAACAACTTGAAATATTAGGTCAAGTTATTTTCCACGACGAATAGGAACGAAATGAGCGATAAGTTTTGTGAGAGAATCCTTACTTATTAATAACCATTACGGATTAAGGGGAAACTTTATGTGCAGCCAAAAAGTGGTCTATAAATTAAGACACAATTTCCCATGCTAAGCTTTCAAAAAACAGGCTGCGTCTTATCAACCTTATTGTTCTATGACGTGCAAAGGAAATTGAACCTTAGTGTTGGAGACCACTATTTTACCAACTGTAGATCCCTTTTATTAGTTTCACTAAGGCAGTATAAACCTGGACATTTATCTATCAGCATAAATTACATTATTTACGCACACAGTACAACCAATCCGCATTTACAAAAACGATTAAATTTACAGCTTCGCCAAAATTACAACTAATATCTTATCACAATATTAAATTATAAAACATCCTCACAAATTAGCAATACGCCAAATTCAAACTTTTCCGCAACGCGTCAAAGTTCCCATTGACATAGAACTTTTTGGTTAATTTTACATAAGGAATAAATCCTGGTGATTTGCTAATAATATTACAAGAATAAGTTATCTCCATCTTTTTTCACCTTTTAAACCTTACTTCCATATAAAAAAGGTTTGTAAAAGTATTATTAAAAAAAAGTAGTGCTTTTTGAATTGATCAACCTGCCATCGATATCAATCTAATCCGGACTAAGTCAGGTGTTATACACTAACATCCGGCTATAACAGCGGGTTTATACATTATATTGACCAAATATCAGCCCATTTTAAGAACTAACTAGCTCAAAATTCACTTGTAAGGTATACAAACAACTAATGAATCCAAACATTCTATGGACTTAAATTAAATGTAACATCTATTTTTCTTTTACATGTACCATTTCTTTTAGTTTATTAGTAAAAGTTCCGGATGCCTCACAACTTCTTCCATAATCCAGATAACGAACTAAAATTCTGGAAACCTCCGGAAAATTCTCAAGACAACCCTGAATTACACACGTTATCCTTGTGACATTGCTAGCTAGAGGATCACTATTTTTTCTAATCGCACCATTTTACAGAAATGATACATTTAAATCTGTACATTTGTGATCTGTGGTGTGGTGTGGCATCAGAGGGGAGAATAGTCCAACTGGACAGTAAGGTGTTTGACACCTGCGTCTCTGAAGATTCTAGCGGTCTGTTCTGTGACATACCGAGGGTCTACCTCCCGGGCTACCTCCAGCTTTATAGCACCCACATGAATGTCGCTACACAGCGTCCAGAAGTGAGGCTCTTGGACTCCATGTACTCCCGCTAACCCTACAACACGAGTATACAAATTCGGCAACGCGCGTTCTATAGCCGTTGGAGTTCTTTGCATTAGCACACCAGCTGAGTCCCGCACTAGAGGAATGACACTGCCAGCGATTAGTAACGCTATCGCCATTGAACATATAGGGTCCGCACGCATCCACCCGAACATCCGCATTAGAATAGCGGATATTATCACGCCGACAGACCCTAAGGTATCTGCTAGCACGTGAAGGAACACTCCTCGCATGATAGCGGACCCAGCGCCGGTGTTAACGTCGTTGTCTTCATGAGAATGGTTATGGTTGTTGTGGGAGTGGCCATGGCCTCCGTGGGAATGTCCATGCCCGCCGTGGCCGTGCCCGTGACCATGGTGGAAGGCATATATGCCCACCATGTTCACTAGGAAACCAAGGATGGACACAAGAAGGAGACGTTCGTGCTTCACCTGAAAATAAGGTAATATGGTTACGCAACAACTTTCATATGATCAACCCATTATTTGTGATATAAATGGTGAATCCTAGTTTCAAAATTAATAAGTTATAAACGGCCTAACCGCCATACTACAAACAAGGAGATTTTTGTCTGTGGGAATTTGAATCTACCACCAACGAAATAAGGTTCAACTACGTTGAACAAAAATGCCATTTTCAAATTGGAAACAAATACAACTGAACATTATTCTCATTACAATATAGTTAAAACTTAATTGCCTGAAACACAGACACACGTTAACTTGCAACACTCCTATGATTCCGTCGGGGGGTCAACGCATGCGTGAGATTCAACATAATGCCGCGATTATCATTTATTTAAAAATGCAATCGCATGGCTTTTTTACGTACTAATATTCTGAATGCGAAAAAATGTTTATCACCGAACGACGAGAAAATTTATACAGAGATAGTTTATAGTTATAGCTAAGTTATAGACATTTAAAGCGGATAAATGGACAGCTCCCGAGGAAACTGCGTTAAAGTACTTCTATGACGAAATCTAGTAATTAAAATAATAATATTTTTTATCAAATTACATTCGTGGAAGATTTATAAAATCTAAACGTAAGAGCCTACTACTATATTTAGATTTTATAATTCTTATTTTATATAAGTACCAGAAAAAGTATCCAATTAGTTAAGATATCAACTAATTTATTTTCTACTTTGCCCCACGCTAGGGTAGAGACGTTACAGGGCCTCTATTCAGGTGCGTTAAAACGGTATCGTGTTTGGCACGTTTAAGAATCGTTTACGTCACAGTCGCCATTATTGTAAATGACATAAGAGTTATCAAAACGTTGACAATACGGAAACAGGTCAAAAACGATATCGTTATTACCGTGTAGAATTCCAGCCCAGTGCGCCGTACCAACTTAAAACGTCATTAAAAATAAGCTTTGAAATAGAGAAAAAACAGCCTTGAATAAGGATTTCCACATTATTTCATGGCTCGTGTCAAACAGTTATTCATCGTCAAGATGAATTAGGAAACTCTACGGCCATTTGCAAACAAAAGTTAAGAGAAACGTCGAGAAACAGATACGTGCTTATTCGACACGGGCGATCGCGCACGTAAACGAAGGAGTTTCGACATTACGACAATTGAGATTGTGTTGAAATATCTTTGCATATTACCGTTGGTAAATTGAATAAAAGTTTGCGTTGCGCATAATCCATAAATGTATTATAAATGTGAAAGTTACTTTGTCTTGTTTGTTCCGCGTTCACATTTGGTATGGACATCTCCACCCCTTGAACCCCGAGGAAGGACATAGGGTACTTTTAACCGCGAGTAGCGATAAATGACTTCCACGCGAACGGAGTTGCGGGCAACTGCTAGTAAATATATTAATAGACCGTGCTAAATTTTCCACGTTTTTTTGCATCAAGTCCAAAGTAATTACGATGTTTATTCTTTTCATGAAGTGACTTGGAGTTAATCGGTTTTGTAAATTATGATTTATGAAATAGATCTCACATAGGATTAACAAACACGCGAAAAAAAGGTAGGTCTATTTGCCAACGGTGACCTATTCCACCGATAAATTAACAAATCGCGGAAAAATGCAACTAGTAAAATTGGCGAATGCGATAAATAAATAGGTCGATCGTAAAATTTGCTTCCGGTGAAAAGTGATTTGCGAAAATAGCTACACGGAAACCATCTAACGAAACGTTTCGATATTACGTCAATTGAGATTGTGTTGAATCCTTGCATATTACCGTTGGAGCATTGAAAACAGTGGGCGCTGTGCATAAGTAAGATTTAGCGTACCTAAAAATAAAAGTATCTTTAAACACATATTTAAGTACATACGCATATTTATTATAAATACCGTCATAAATTTCCCCTGTTTTTTTGCACTTAGAGCAAGAATATAACAAGTTTATAATTTACATAAAGTGACTTGAACTTAATCGGTTTTGTAAAACAACTTCCTATCTTATCTTTAGTGATCGAAATAGTCAATATGAGCTGTTTTGCCATAACTTGAAGCACGTTTAAGTAAGAATGACGACTTTATGATATGATAATCGTTTTACTCCGGAAGCATGAGTTGTAGCGATTTAGCGATTTGTGTTGTATTTAGCTGTATTTTTGTTCTTGTCTCTATAAATTCCGTATTTCAATGATCTATTTTATTTACATTGCTAGCTCCTTTTACCTAAAAATTCACTATAAATTGGTGAAATAACTATTTTTGTATTAGCTTTCTTTCTATTTGTAGCGAAAATTTTAAAGTATATCGTAAGTATATTCGGGTTACTCTCAAAATTCCCTTTTCGCCAAAGGACCATTTCAGCTAGACGACATAAGAGTAAAATACACAGTCAGCAAAGAGTCAATTCAGCTGAATGACATGAAAGTAGAATACTCAGTCAGCAAAGTGTCAATTTAGCCGGACGTCACAGAATTGAAATGAACAAGTAGCCAAACGTTTGGAAATATAAATAGTCCGTGTGATTAGAATACCTAATTAACCGAAAGTAAAATTTGTCGATTGACATGAACATAGAAGGGGTTATTAGCAAAACGTCTGGAAATTAAAATAGTCCGTATAATTAGAATATTTAATTCGTCGAAAGCAAAATTAGTTGACTGTTATGACCACAGAACGAGCGCCGGGGATTTAAATAATAGATATTAATTGATTGTGTGGAAAGGAGTTTGAAATTATTAAGTGTCATATCAACACTTGCCATTTAAAGATCCAGACGTTTTGCGAACTGACTATTTGGCGTTCATATCTATTTAGTAATTAAGACATTTTAAGATACAAACGTTCCGCTACCGGGCCATTCAGCTTTTATGTCTATTAAGTAATAAAGACATTACTAAGATAAAGACGTTTCTCTACTAGTGTATTTTTAATTGTAACATTCTAAGATCCAGACGTTTTGCTAAAGATACATTTAGCGTTCATGTCTATATAGCAACAAAGACATTACGCAATCCAGACGTTTGAGCTATATTGTCATTTGGCGAAAAGGGAATTTTGAGAGTAACCCGAATATTCATATACCTACTTCATTCTTCCAGATTCCTCACCTTGGCAAAAACAATAGAGAAACATGTTTTTTTTATTAAACACGCTCCTATAATCGTAATACAAAAGATTAAATAATTAAATACAGGTAAATTAATTCAAACATAACACCCTTTATATATAAGAAATGAAATATCCGTAAAAAGACGTGATATATTAAGTAGCAGAAAAACACCAAAACATCGGAATTTAATAAAAATAAAATCATTATTTGACCCGGTTGTAACCACTCTATATTATGTCCTTTTGCGTAGGTACTTTAGGTAAATTAGCTTTGCCTATTCCGATCACTGGTTATCAACTGAAATTAGGCGTAGCCCTTTTGTCGGAGGTTTTAATATATTTCATATTCGCATAATATTCTTTTTTACTTTAGCATTTTACCTTGATCGCGTGTTTACTTTGCACTGCGTCTTCGTCCCAATCATTAATTTTAATTTTCGCTTTTATTTGCTGTCACGATTTACCACAATCGCGTATTACAAGATCGCGTGCCTTTTGTCTCGGTAATTCATTTAAAATTTGCAAATGACCTGCTTTTTAGGGTTCCGTATCCAAAGGGTCAGAAGGCCAATGTCATATGAAGAACGTAGCAGAGAACAAAGCAAAGTGGCAATTACTCCACCGAAAAAAGCCTTAAGTTTAATAAAAGGACGCAAACGGGACTTTATTACACCTTTAAAGAGCTGTATCTATTGAACCGTGTTATACCTATACCCCGTTGACTTCTACAGAAAATGTGTTACAACGGTGGACTTCCTTATAATAATAAAAAAACAGAAAGGAAAATAATAAGGAGATCCTCATAGTTACATGAATCGTATGTTCCGTCGGTTTGTTTTTTACGTCATAATACAAACAAGCGTGTCTATTATAAAGAAAAACCGCAAATAATAAGAATCAGGCCGTAAGGAACCTTTGGATCGCCAGTCCGACTCGCACTTGGCCGGTTTTTAAAATCTATACTAATACTAGCGACCCGCCAGCGGCTCCGCCCGCTGCAATTTTTTTTTTCATGTCACTTAGGGGGATTAAAAATAGATGTTGGCCGATTCTCAGACCTACTCAATACGCTCACAAAATTTCATGTGAATCGGTCAAGCCGTTTCGGAGGAGTATGGGAACAAAAACTGTGACACGAGAATTTTATATATAAGATATAAAGCTGAAAACTTTGTTTGTTTGCTTGAACGCGTTAATCTCAGGAACTTCTGAACCGATTTAGATGAAGTTTGGTATGGGGATAACTAAGGTCCCGGGGAAGGACATAGGATAATTTTTATCCCGGAAAATTTAACAGTTCCCGAGGGAATAGCGATAAATGAGGTATTTGACATAATATAGACGACACTATCGAATGGTGATTTAATAGTGTCGTCTACATACACATAGGAAGAGTAGCGGAAAACGAATTCTACGCATACGAAAACGCGGGCGTCTGCTAGTAGCCCATATAATATTTCAATTAGGTTATAACTGTCGTATAGTTATTTTATCTCATAACAGTTATAACTCTTAGTTGGCCAAACATTATTTTTTGCAATGTAGTTTATATCCTTTACTAATATTAGAAAAACAAAAGTAAGTTAGTCTATCTCAACCATAATCGAGTATAACCTCGAGGGAGATTTTCGTAAGTGGGAATTAGAATCTACCACTAAGGAAATAAAGTTCAATTACCTTTGGTCTGAAATGCAATTTTTAATTTTGAAACAAATTAAAATGAACTGTATACTCGTTAAAATAAAGTTTAAAACTAAATTGCCTTGATTATATACCTCATATGGCATACCGGATATTAAAATTTGGTATGGTATTTTTTTTATTTTTTATAATTAAGTATTATTAATTTGGTTTGTTAATTAATTATTATTAATTTGGTATGGTAATTTTTAATTATTGGTATGGTAATTTGGTATTTTGAACCCCAGGAACCGTCATAGTAACTATATGTTTTATCCAAGAAATTTCGATAGTGCTACGTGGACAGAATCGCGGGGTAAAGCTAGTTTTTAATACTTCATTCATTTAAAAATAAATGCTAGACATTTAACAGCCATTTTATCATGAAATAACAATAGAAATAAAATAACTTACTACATTTAAGCATTTAGAGCTTGTCATATCTCAAGTTTATCAACAGCAAATTACCCCATTGATATCTTGAATTAACAGTTGTAACATATTTTTTCTTGATTACATTAAAGCTATAAAATATTATTTTTTAAAGATTGTATCTTTCGTATTTTAGACAATAAATAAAAAATACAATATAAAGGTACATCAATCCACTCCTTATAAATTATATCATACATACATAACATAACGTCACGCCTTCATTCCCAGAGTGGGGTAGGCAGAGCTACAGAATACCAACAATTATAAACTTGTTGATATTTCTGTAACCACATTTTGCACAATCTGGCTAAGATGTTTAATAGTGTATTAGTGACAGGTTGCAAGCCCATCGCCTAACAGTACTACAAGCCCTTATTCCCTTAGTCGCCTCTTACGACATCCGCAGAAAGACATGGAGTGGCACTACTCTAACCCGGCAACCACACGGGGGAAAATTATATCAATATTTAAATAAAATAAAACACTAACTATCCCTACTTTAATACCTAATTATTAAATGTGAAAGTGAGAATTGCTGTCAGTTTGTAAAACCCTTATGGTATAAACATGTTATAACTTGAGCTTTATAGAAGGATCCTTTACATTCTGAAAGTAACCAAAGAAAGTGAGAAACCAGTTCTACGCAGGCCAGGTCGCACGCCTTTTGGATAGTTAAATAAAAAAAAAAAAAGCATTTTCAAATTAAACAATAGAATCTCATTATTGAGTAAGTTCCAAAAACCTTCACTATTTTTTACCCATTATTAAAATCAATACTGTTAGTGAAATGACTGAATTACAACAAAACAACTTAATAATAACATACATCTTCTAAACCATTATTAAATTAGAATAAACTGGCACATTGGTAAACTAACTTTAAAATACTCATGATTCTCTAATAACACAGGAGACTAGCTACAGATGTTGTGTATATACATATTTTGCATGATATTTTTTTATTCATCTAGCTTATTTATGGGTACTAAAGCTGTCAGAAAAAGCAATACAACCTTTTCGTGTTTAAAACAATGTTGTACTACATCTGCATCAAGATTTGTTTAATAATTAATTAATACATTTACAAATCAATCATTCAATTGGTTAATTATCCACACCCTGTCCCTGTTTCATGATTGCATACAAATAATAACTAAAGGGTAAAACATATTGTATTTATTACTTAAATCTTAAATGCATGTTTTATTTATTTTAAGCCAGTAAAAAAAAAAAAAATAAGCTACAAAATTTACCTGAGCGGCATCAGGCACAAACAGCTAGTATTATGGTGACAACCCTATAATTTAAAACAAATTTAAAAATATACTCACTTCTGGTGGCTCAATAGCTCGTTCCACTGCCTCACTCATGATGAAAAATGCAATGAACAGTAAGAACAGCCCATTGACAAAACCTGCTACCACCTCAGCTCTTGCGTAGCCATAGGAGTATCGTTCATTAGATCTCCATTTTGATATTAATGATGCAGCAAGGCCAGCCACCAGACCAGTGCAGTCAAAGAACATATGGAATGCATCAGATATTAGACCTGAAATATAAAAGATAAGGCTGGTAACACAAATAAGTTTCAATTAAAAAGTTTTAGACAAGTAGCTTCAATCAAAATCAGTTGTTAATGTTAAAGAAATCCTAACAGATAGAGCAGCTATGTAAATACTTGACAAACTGATACATAATAGGCTTCTATTTACTAACATGAAATGAGTACTGTTAGTATAATATTCTTAAGTACAAAAACTTACCTAAACTATTAGTCCAAACGCCGTAGAAAAGTTCAACAAATGCAAAAGAAAGATTGAGTATAAGGAAAAGAAACAAGTTCCTGGAATTCTTATCGGAATAGATCAACCTGAACCAATTCGTTAACTTGTCGCGCATCCCGGCAAGGCGGCCGCGCGGGAACCGGGTGTCCTTCTGGGTTAACGGCAGCATCTTGAAAACTTTATCTTCCAAATACAAAAACCCACTTCACGTCATATTTTCATCACCAAGTCGTATAAAACCCGAAACACTGCATACGTGTACGAGATCAAAACTATTTCTAACCTCGACTACAGATTTAGGGAATGAAATCAAGAAAGTAAGTCACGTATGACAAAGCATTTAAAGTTACGAGCACAGTCTAATGGAATAATGCATGGTTTAATTGAGTTTTTATAAATAATAAAGACTATATTGCATCGTGCCGTATTGCCGAAATCCGTCTTTAGTTGACATGACAGCCAGCGTAGCAGTTAACTAAACAGGCAACCCTAACCTATGTGTCAAAATACGAAATTATCGTAGTCATAATTTTTATATAATATTAGAGATCTTAATAATTTGTTTCATTAAATAATTATAAATATGATAGTTTCGACAATTTCAAATAAAATTATAGTGCAAAATTTACTTGACGTAAAGTATAATTACACAATGACTAACAAAATCGAAAAACACTAACCGGCACCACATTGGCTGGCTTCGACGTTGTCACGCATCAACCAATCATGTCACAAATTTTAACTGACAGATTCGTAAAGGAAACCAAACTCTTGATGAGTCATAGACTTTCGAATGACACTCGTTTCCGGAATAGTTAAGGAACTCTTTGTCAAATATGTAACACGGTGTGTTTATGGTTCACGTTAAATAAGTATATTATTTATTAAAATTATATTAGCTATCGTATTTAAAATCAAAAGAGTGTATTTAGTTTCGTTACGTGAATAATCTTTTTGTTTTTAACAGATTAGTAGCTTTAAATTGAGTATTTATTTTCGTTCCCGCCAACTTTTTAAATTGCTTCTACCGGAAATTCGTCTATAGATGCGTTTGTTTCCGAAAAGTGAACGTTTCACGAGTCAACAGCAACGTCTTTCGAGAAGTTATAGGCGCTGTTTGCGACATTTTTCTTTCTTTATCCGTCATCCAATGTTTTGTGTAATGAAATAACACGTTGATTAGCGAGTAATTTCGATCCTAGTGTTCATAGTCGTAATTAAGTAACCGCTAGATTACGATTAATTCTAATATGGGCGACGAAAGCCACCCGAAAACTCTCTACGTCGGTAATTTAGACGCGAGTGTCACAGAAGATTTTCTATGCGCGTTGTTCGGTCAAATAGGCGAAGTAAAAGGTTGTAAGATAATTCGCGAACCAGGCAACGATCCGTATGCCTTTCTCGAGTTCACGAATCACTCGGCGGCGGCTACAGCCCTGGCCGCCATGAACAAGCGAGTGTTTCTGGAAAAGGAGATGAAGGTTAACTGGGCGACGAGTCCGGGGAACCAGCCCAAGACGGACACTAGTAACCACCACCACATATTTGTTGGCGATTTGTCGCCAGAGATCGAGACGCACATACTGCGTGAGGCTTTCGCGCCGTTCGGCGAGATTTCGAACTGTCGGATAGTCCGCGACCCACAAACGCTCAAATCTAAGGGGTACGCGTTTGTTTCGTTCGTGAAGAAAGCAGACGCCGAGTCTGCTATTCAGGCTATGAACGGACAGTGGCTAGGCTCGCGGTCCATACGCACTAACTGGTCAACACGTAAGCCACCGGCCAATCGGCCGAGCGAGGGCGCGCCGAGCAGCAAACGAGCAAAGCAGCCCACATTTGACGAAGTCTACAACCAGAGCTCACCGACCAACACTACAGTGTACTGCGGTGGCTTTACCAGCAATGTTATTACTGAGGAGTTAATGCAGAATACATTCTCACAATATGGTCAGATACAGGATATTAGAGTATTCCGAGATAAAGGCTATGCATTCATTAGGTTCACAACTAAAGAGGCGGCAGCGCATGCTATTGAAGGCACACATAACACGGAGATTAGCGGACATGCAGTAAAATGTTTCTGGGGGAAAGAAAATGGTGGTACAGCAGAGAGCCAGGTATTTGTTTGACAAAAATGATTGAAATTGTAGATGTTTTATCAAAATACTTCTTTGAATTAAATATCTATTGTATCTGTTATTCTAGTCACAGGCTCAAAGTTATTCATAATATGTAGGAGCAAGAAAAATACTGGGTTTGCAAAATTATTAAGCAATTAAAAGCATTTCTTAGTATGAGTAACTATATGTACGTTTATCTTAATACTGTAGTTAGATTTTGCTTGTTCTACTTCCAGCTCTTACTATTAAATTATGGTATAGATTCAATGAACTTAATAGGCATAATGAGGATAAATAGAAGATTTTAATTTCTTATCTCGCTACCACATGTGATTACAGTAAAAAATGTAATTATGTCACAGTTAATCTCTAAAATTTTGCATCATTTTAAGTTTTCTTATGATTGGTAATGTGAGTTGCTATGCTTTGCTAATGCATGGATGAAGTCTCAAAAAATAATTGCTAACTAGAAGTAACTAAGTATTATTTATAATAAAATCATTTGTGTGCTGAAGAGCTACTCTAACACAATAAGCAGTTTTATACCTACTGATTGCTACCGAAGTGGGTAGCTATAATTGCATGGCACAAAAAAGGTTTCAGAAATGGTCACTAACAGCCGGGTTAGAAGGCCTGTCTAATGGACATATTAACAAGCTGATCTTAAGTTAGATGACCATGATAAAGCCTATTTTCTTTGGTCCAACTTACTATCATTGTTGCACTGATAACCTTGGGGTTTCACATGCATTCAGATGTTTTCAAATACTAATAATCATAGTTTAATACAAAGGTCATTTATGACTCAAGTTGCCAATTGATATTGATGACATGGTACGCCTAGGTAGTAGGGACCCTGAATACAAAGTTAGGTTATGTTAGGTTACAATAGTACAGGTACTGGGTAGTATTCTTGGTAAGAGCTGATTTATTTATTTTTAGTAAGATAAGTAATGTTACTTAAAATGGAAATTAAACCAAATATGCAAATTATTATCAGTATGATGAGCATAAATATTTGTTCTTGATTTTTGTGAAATGTTTACATATAATTGTTTAGAACTCGTATTACAGGTTGCAGCTTGGTTTTGAACTACACTTTTTTTAAGAATCAAGTAAAGGATTAAGTAAAGCATGAAATAACTAGAACTGAAAATATAGTGTCAATTAAAATGAGGATGACAGAATTAATGTATGGTATTGTCATTTGTTTTTTTTTTATTCAGCAGAGCACACCAAGCACTACAGCTGCCCCCCCAGCCATGGGCGCTCAGACACAATACCCCTATCCGTATCAGCAAGGCATGGGATATTGGTATGCCCAGGTAAGAACATAAAGAATCTGCCATAGCTACAGTACTCGCACTTTCCTAATACTCTCATATCTGACAATATTGTCATCATTGTTGCTGAGAATCACTACGATTGTCAAAAGCGATTATTGCTATTATGAAACTGGGAGTACTGTATTAAATTTACAGAACTGTACTGTCAAAGAGAAAAATTGATCATGTTCACAAATTTATTACTAATATCTTTGGAGCAATGCTGGCTTTAAATGTACAACATTGTTGTCATAATTTAATTGTATAACTATGCCAAACTACAGCTTTGTAGTACCACAAGTTTTTGGGTAATACCACGGATCTCAAATTTGTTATAAGCTCAATTGTAAATAAAGATCATTGCAGTAGCTCCTAGAAAGGCAATCAAACATAATCTATTATCTACAACAGTGTTTTACAATCTGTGGATTGCAGCCCTTAAGTTGGCCATGAAGCCTTGCTTGGGGGGTCGCTGGCAAAAGGAAAAATGCAAGGTTTCCAAGTGCCATGTGCCAGTGATCATAAACAGTGTTTCAAATTATTACTTTTTATCTGTTTATGGCTCAAAGGGGTCGCCAGAATTTTCCAACTTGTAAAGGGGTTGAGTTTTCAAAAAGATTGAGAAACACTGATCTACAAGATAGCTTTTAAATCCACATGGACCTATGGAATTCAGGTTTGAGGATACTTCTAAGGAATCTTTTGGAAATCAAACTTGTTAAGCAAATTGGCATCTTTTGCAATTGATTTCATGTGACAATAATTTAGTCATACCAAGTTTTTCAAAAAGATTTAATTAGTAAATCTCTCAAATAATAAAAAAACTGATACTTCAACATAATTCTGTTATTGCTATCATTTGGGTTCGAAAGGATGATTATCAATGATAAATTATGTGATAATTATCAAGAAGTAGGTATAATTATCTTTGTAATATCGAACCTTGGGTGTCATCATTTGTCAAACTTTACATAGGAATTGCTCAGTCATGATGCATGATGATATGCTGTTATTTGGTACCATTGCAGTAAAACCATACTGTAGTTTTATTTATTTACAATATGGATATAACCTTACATATTTACATAAGATTATTTATTTGCTTATCTGCTTCCTGAAAAAAATAAATTACGATCTTTATAACATATTTTATTTATGGGTTAAAGGCGTATGTCTGTCGGTACGTATGTTTCCGCTTAACTAGAAAAAATGTCGATGGGTTTTTACGCGGTTTTCACTATCATTTAGATAATGTCTTGATGAAGATTTGGAACTATAAAACTATGGTATTTGACTCGTGCGAAGCCAGGTCGGGAACCTAGTGTGTTAACTTAATTAGTTAAAAATCACCGTCATAGATGGCGCTGCTATCTTAACATTTATCACTTATCATGTCATATCTATGCAAACAAATGTAATTATAACATAATTAAAATATTTACTTATCTAGAATCCCACTTGCTTTTGCTAATATTAGTAGTGAAAGTTTGTAAGGATGTTTGGAAGTTGGTGATACCATCGTAAATAAACAGGGATGGATTTGCATGAAATTTTGTAAATATATAAGACCAAAGGTTAATATTTGACATTATAAATAATTTAGTTATTATTGTTATAGAAACACAACACAAAATTAATCTTTTATTTATTTATCTTAGACCAGTCATGCCGTGTTTGTAAGGTATTCAATTAAAATAAACATCCTTTTATTGATAGGCATTCCCACAATTTCTCTAGAAGAGGCACCTATGTTTAATCGGAGCCTCAATGAGGAACTAATTGAGATTTCCTCAAACAAATTCACTTGATTACGGACCGTGTTAGCCGTAATTAATATTTACGCTCAAGTTTTAAGGCTAATAATTTTATTATGACGTGCTGCTGTTTCTGCAGTTACCTACCTCTTATACAATATATAATGTAAAACGTACGATTTCAACAGACAGTGTCGTAATAATTGATACATTGCTGGTTGTACCTTAAAGTATCTCGTAAGATAAATCCTTATCATTCTAAAGAATTAGTTTTATTTATACATAGTTATTCCTTGGATAACCAATATATTGTTAGCTTCTTCCCCTTTGGAATTGGGGATGGGAATTGGCGGTCTGGATTTCAAGATCGGGATGAACGACTAAAAACTACGTGTCTTGTTTTTTCTTTTTCTACACGATTAGTGATAGAAGCCTCAATACTTTTATTTTTAAACAACACTAATTTCTGCATGTATTTGCTTAAGTCTTTGAAACCTACGCTTTTAACTTTGATTGTTAATGAAATAGTAGAGTACTAATAAATAACTACTCAGTTCTGGTAAACCATTTTAGCTTTAAAATTTGTGGTTTTGTACTAAACAGCAATCATTCAATTTGGCGCTTACTCGCGCAAAAGTACATAAAGCCATCCCTTTTGTTTTTCTCGATCGGGATAGACAGGTGCGCGACGTGGCAGCATAATAAGCCTTAGTCGCGGATGAAATGAAAAGAACTTGTGAATGCTGGATTGATTAGTTTCAATTAATGGTCTGTTAATTAACGGCGGAATTACGTACAGGCTACAGTCACGCACGCAGTTAAAGTGAAATTGAACTTTATTCCTTTACGGTTAAGTTTTTCTGGAAATCAAATTAATCGTAAGATATAAGTGTATGACGTGCATTTAAAAAAGTCTGTTTATACTTGTTGATTTCGAGTAAAGCAAGGAAATTCAAAGTATTTTAAATGATATTATTATAGCCTCCTAAGGCCTCTCGTACAAAAAAATGTACATAATACGTTCATTAGAAAATAGACCTATTGCAAAAGAAATAAAATAGGTTTTCCTTTGTTTTTATGAGGGACAATCAAACTAGAAAATCGACTATATTGCATTTGTAATAGGTTCATATTACATAGGCAAATTTCGTTGTATGGTGGGTCTTAGGAGGATAGCTAAATAGCGAGTTTGATGCTGTTGTGTAACGATTGGGTCAATCAACTCTCTGACCTCGTTGCCATGGTGATGTCTCTTTGAAATCATGATTTGACCAACCATCAATACGTTTAAACATCTTCCACGATAGTGCATCCCATTTAAGCAGGTAGTGACTCTAATTTTGACCTTCTATTCGTAATAATGGAATAATCAATATTCATACACAGATAGTAGGTACTTACTTTTTTATAAATATATATAAAAAACACAAAATCGATTTATATAAAGTTGGTTTTTATTTTCTTTTCGTCTAACTTTTTATTTTGTACTAAATATTTTTCCGCGTAAAATTTTAATTGTAGTCTGTGTCAATTTTTAGCCGGCTAGACCTCAACTTTAGACGATGTTTTTGCTTAGTTCTTACGTGATAACGTTACCAACATACCTAGGTACCTTACTAGCACGATTTTGAATGCAAACATTCTCAATTATATATTAGTAAGTAGCAAAGACATTACACACCACTAACACATAACTAACCGAGGAGATTTGAGACTAAACTTAACCAAATTGATGCCAAATGTTATTAAAGCGTCAGGTTCATCCTTCCTACTGAAAGCATATTAAATTTTTGCTTAATTAAGTGTTTAATATAAAAAAATAGATACAACATTCTAATTTGGTTTGTTTCAGTTTGAATTGAGTTAATAAATGTGTAATACAACGTGTTTTTTTTACAGTACTCTTCACTACAGTTAGAAATTAGAATTGAATTTGCAAAACCTAAAATATATTCTATAATAATAAGTAGGTACATGGTGTAACTATAAAAGTCCACTACAAGTATGTTGGCAAGTGTAATTGGTGTAAACCGTTCTTGTTCAATAAATAAATAAATATTACCTATAGGTAAGCAGGGGTCTACCCAAAAGCGAAAAAAATGCCAAAGGTCTACGAGACACAAAAGTTTGGAGACCTCTGGTTTAGTTGAGTTTTACCCTCCGACGTTTAATTGCGACCTCTCCTTTCAGAGCTGATATTATGTATAAGGGCCAACTGAGGAATGCAATCTCGCGAGATTTTAGACCTAGCCGAGATCTCGCGAGACCATAAACCATATCATTATAAAAAAAAAAACTGGACAAATGCTACCAAAACCGCGTGGAGAGGTTTCCGTAAGTTTTGAGAAATTTCCTATGTTACTATAAGTACCATAGACTTCTTATAGGTTTTCCTGTAATCTATAGGTAAAGAACTATTTGTTTGTATATTTTTTTATTTAAAGCTTAGTCTTTTGGAGGGAGGGGTGGGGGAATGTTCAATTGTTATTTGTTTTCTTAAATAACTTTAAAACCGTTTATTTTAAAATTAAAATAAAAACATATTCGAGATCTGTATAAAAAGCCCTTTCATTTGTTATGTGACATGGTTTGTAGAAGTATTTTTTTTTATTTTCTTATTTAGCCACATAAAGTGACCCCCATAATTTAAATTTCATTAATTTACTTTACACGTTCGTGTTTTAGTCACAGATATTCACTTGAATACAAAAAATTAACAACCAGAGCAAATTGTCTATGAGAGACGAACACACAGACACACGAGTAATCCTATAAGGGTTCCGTTTTTTGATTCCGACGTAATTTATAAACCCCTTTTTCCTAGGGGGTTAAAATTAACTATCACAAAAGATTGTTATGGTGGAACCACAATATTTTCAAGTGGCAATTAACCAATTACTTTTTTTATAATATTATTACCATTTATACAACGAATAGCACCCTTATTTTGTTAAACATACTTTTCCTGTCGTGTTTTTCCCTATCATAAAAATCCAACTTAACAGAGACAGGGTTTTTTGCCGGAAACCCTATTTATAAACGAAATAAAATGATAATATTAATAATTTGTGGTGACCGTTCTAAACTAACCTAGTATTGAAAGGTAAATGTGTTATTTAAACTAAAGTGCTGATATTTTTTCCTCAATCATTGCTCGTTCGACATTAGTTACTACTAATCTATAATCATGACAAAATGGGTCCTCCGGTGGCTCAACAATCAAAGTCCATCCTCGCCACTTCGCTGGTAAATATAGCTCTAATACTCACAGACCAATGATATGTGTTACTTTATTATGAACCTATGAATGAAGAAGAAAATAAAAATATTTTTGTTTTCAAACTGCCGCCTTAAATATTCTTTAGTTAAACTGTAAGTAACGTAGGTAATTAAGTGCCTAATTTTCATTTTGATACGGCAGATGTCCAGAGTAAGTAGTGTTGTGCATTGATGATCTCAATTTAAGTAACGAATTAGGTCATCAGTCATCACCAAGGTTAATTGTGTTGGTGTGAGAAAGATGTCATTCCTGCGTAGCATTTGTCTTTATATGAGTTTTTAGGATTCCGTAGTCGAACTACGAACCCTTATAGTTTCGCAATGTCCGCTTCGTCCGTCCGCAGCCTAGCTCAGAGTCTTAGTACTAGAAAGCTGTAATTTGGCATGAATATGCATATTAGTCACGCCAACAAAGTGGTACAATATACAGTAAACAAACATTTTTTTTTAGGGTAGCTCTCCTGCACGTAACGGGGGGATGTTTTTTTTTTCTCGCCTACACTATAGTGTGGGGTGTCGTTGGATAGGTCTTTCAAAAATATTACGGGTTTGTGAAAACAGTTTTTTGATTAAGTAATCCGTTTATGAAATATAATACAGCCAAAACTACGAATAATTTCAGATTTTTATCTGAAAAAATCTTAAATGAAAGAGCAAATAACAAATTTTAAAGGAAAACTATCACGAATAAGTAGACATCATAGGTTCTTGAGATACAGGCTATTAAAGTGTTTATACGTACTTACTAAAATCATCTATGACGGCACCAATTGACTTTAAGTAGAAAATTAGTTATTACTTGTTGATTTTTATGTTTGTAGTACTTAACGGCTTCGGAACCCTACACGAAGTATGGTCCGACATGCTCTTGCCCGGTTTTAATGTGGGAAATAGAGAAAGGTAAAAGGTAACCTGGGCCACATAGGTTTGAGTATAAATCTGTGGTAGGCTAAAAAGTAGAATATATGGTGTGTTTAAAATAAATGTTTGAATGGCACTATGCAGATATTTGGCGCTCATAAGCCGTTAAGCTGTTCTAAAAAAAAGGTAAAATTGTTAGCAACATTGTTTCTTTTTATATTTACACCATTTGGTTTAGTTGTCAACAATCCGGTCGAAGTTCGTGTAACCTTTTTAATTTATAACACCTAACATTTATTATTTTACTGGCACATCGCCGCTTCGCACGGGTAAAAAATTAAATTAATCAACTTCCATCCAGGAGTTTGCGATGAGCGCCATAAAGGGAAAATTAAATAAAAATAAATAGATAAACCAAAAGATGGCATATAACATATAACGTCATTGTCATCTATTGTTTACGGGCAACACTGAAATGCCATGGTGATGAAATATGGTAATGATATTACTGTACGGCTTTCTATTGTCGTGTAGCTGGATAGTTCGTGAAATCGCGAAATCGCGAAAAAGAACACCAGCTGTTCCATACATTTCGGCTGTTTAGCTCTGAAAGTTTGTATGGAACAACTGTTTTTTTTTTCTTTTCGCGATTTGGATATTGGTTGCATAAGAAAATAAATTGATGAGTATGACCAGAGCCCGGAATTTTCGTAGCAATTTTTGTGTCATAGGGACTTCTCGTTTATCGACATCCGATATACATGATTTTATCGATACATTATAGAACACAACACAACATATCAATGAAGATTAAAAGTAAAGGTAAACAACAGGCGGCCTTATCGCCAAAGAGCGAACTTTTGAGTGGCTGAAAATGTTAAATTTGCAATGAAAAGTTAATAGTTAACAATTCTACATTTAATCAGTTCAGTTCAGTGTTTTAACATTTATCAATTTCATGTTGAAATCCAGTATTAGTGCTAACAAGTGTTTCATCATTAGTTTATCTGTAAAAGAAATAGATAGTCATAATTTTATCTTGTCTCGAAGAGATCGCTTATTCGCGATAAGACTGCATGTTGTTTACTCCTACTCGTAATCATATTTAAAAAATATCCTGTATTTATCGATATACCTACACACGTAAATCGTAAGTCGATAAACGAGAAGTCCCTATGACAGCTCAAAAGTGCTACGAAAATTCCGAGCTCTGAGTATGACCTTACCCTACAGCGTTAGTCCCTGAAGTTTGGACAACCCTCTGCCGAACACCCTGTAAAAGCTGCGCCATGCTTACTGAAATGTCAACTGTCACCTGTCATTGTAAGCGTGGTGAAATAGGCGGCTGGTCACACCCCACTATGCAAAATCTTCACACATGCAGCAGGACTGAAGAGTAAGCTATCAGCTCATAGTAACATGTAGCTTTTGTTTCCAGGGCTACCCAGCGATACAGGGCTACATGGCTCCGGGCTACTATCAACAATACGCCACCGCCTATAGCAACCCTCAGGCTGCAGCAGCAGGTAAATATCTCTCTCTTTAAATGAACCATCATTCATTATCATCATTGTCTTTAACGTCTCGATCTATAATGGCAGACGATTAATTGCCATGTCTGTGAGGTGTGAAAGAAACGGTCTGTTTAACCGCCGAATTCGTCCTCAAGGAGACTATAATTCCCTTTTATTTTTTGAGTTAACCAAATTATACTCCATTCGCTTAGATAGTGTCGTCGCCTTTGTGTCGCGCCACCTTGGCACGTGCCGCCTTTTGTCTAAGGATGTCGCCGAGAGGCGTACCCGCAAGTGAATTTGGCAGTTTACATCGAATTAAATTCGTATTTTATTATAATAACTACAAGTGCGTGCGGGTGTAGCGACACTATCTAAGTGAATGGACTATACTTTGTTGACATAATTATTGGTACTCAAATTTCTTATCTCTCTGGAACCGTAAACTTTTCAGGATTTCTTTATTATATTATACATGTAGATAAGGCTAGGTTAGGTTAGGTTTGATTTATAAAATCTGAAAAGATAAGTTACTTAAAAAAAGGGTCATTACTTGCGATAGTTATGATTTTAAACGGATTAATGACTAAAAATAGACCCTCGTCTACATCATGTGCAGTTGTGTGTTGTAATCGTTGATGTCGCAGTCATGCCGTCTGGCTGTCTTAATTGCCAGTTAGAACCAGGCTTCATTATGGAGCTTCTGGCTTTCTTTGATTTGGGTCCGTCTGAAGTTCCTTTCTTTCGGAAGCTTCTCTCGTTTGTTTTGCTTAATTTTTAAGGCTGTCTAAGCCTGACAGACTTAAATAAGGAATTAAAATAATAGATGTAATTTATTTTTGATGATTATTTTGCATTTTGTTGTATTTTAGATGAATTTAAGCACTGTAGCCCAAGTTCTTTTTATCCTAGTACATTGAGGTTTCATGAAAATATTGTTAACAAGTTCTAAGCAAACTAAGTTACGGGCAAGCTGTTGTATTAAAAAAGTATGCCATGAATCAAAGAGTGAGCTTTTTACCTTTATAAACCTCAACAAGAATTGCTGGACCTCTGTCTTGAAAGCAAGTAATCTGTCTATATAGATTGTATCCAATACCTCTTCACCGTTTTATATACCTCTTAGTGTTCTTTTTTATTTATGTTACAAGGTATTCTTACGTTCTGGTAGTGGAAAAGAGAGACTACGAGACTTTAGACAGTAGGATAGATTTCATTGAGTTGGAATTAAGTATTTAGGTTTCATTCTGTGCGTGTAGTTTATTTGGATTAGTTGGCCACTTCACAGTGAAATCAGACGAAAAGCCTATTTTACTTATGGAATTAGTTTACCTTTTATTAAATACCTGAACTGATATTGACAATAGAGGTTTGTGACGTCATAGAAATATAAATAAGATATCGTTTTTACTGTACATGTTATTTAGTGTACTCTATTAAAACAAAGACCGTTTTAACATGAGAGCTAGCAGTTCTGAGATTGCAAAGTTTTTCAGCGTTTACACATTCATCATTGCTATTTGGCACCAAATCATCATTTCATTTGTTTTTTTGCCTGTCATGCCGGCTGTACACACTCGTCGAGAGTTTCACCCCGGGACCAGGAGTTGGCGAGTGAGTCTCGAGGAGCGTGTGCAGCCGGGTTTGGGTTGCGGCGGGTGTAACGTGTGGTGTTGTTGCAGCGGGCTACCGCATGAGCATGGGCGGGTCCGCGGGCGGCGCGGGCGCGTGGGGCGGCGCGCCGCAGCCGCTGATGTACTCCGCCGCCATGCCCTCCGCGCCGCCCTACCCGTCGCAGTAACCGCCGCCGCGGGCGCATGAGTTGTTGGCCACCATTCAATGTTTATGACACGAGTTACCGCCGCGCCCTCGACCGCTCCACGCCCATCCGGTGAGAAACACTCCGTCCTCGCTTGCCTTACAAAACAAATTTATAATAGACACCAATCTTGAGATGCCCGTCACGAGACACGTCGTAAATTACTGTTCTCTATGACATTGATAAGGACTTTTCAAGATCAGTCTATTAATACGGCCCTTAAAATTTCCTTTAGGATTAAAACGGGTGTGTCTAAAGGTGCTCCTATACGCAAATTCTGCAATTTATAGCTGGCGACATATGGTCATCGAGTTGTAACACACGTGGTCAGAGCGAGGTGGCTATTGTTGCCAGGTTTAAATCTCGAAATATGCAACCCGTTTAGTAGCGCCTTTTAAATAAAGCCAGGGAAAAATTGCATAATTTTGCCTGCAGCTTCATTAGTACTTGTTTTAATCTAAAAAGGGTTTTTTTAGGTTACTAAACAAGCAAGGATGAATTGAGTTTCGCACTCTACACTCCACTCACGCTGCGCTTCGTCAGTGCTCGAGTAGATCTATGATCTATGTCACAGTGGAGTGAACGCGGATGATTGCCGTACCGAGCGCAAAGTGTACCGACATGTCAATTCTCAATAGGCTGTTATTCATTACACATCCTTTGACCGAAACAGACGGTAACTTGTATATTTTATATTAATCGCAGAAATGAATATGTCACAAGTTGTTACTTGCCAAACTGTAATGGTCAAAGGCATAAAGGCTGGTTTTCAGAACGTTTTAACATGGACCGATATGTAATCAATAATCATGATCCGGATGTTTTGTAGCTGTAGAAAGTTGACCTTCGGCAAGTGGAAGCGCTCGGGAAGTCAATCTAGAGGCATTTTAAATGGAGTTGGTGGCGAGCTGCTACTGCGATCGCTAACGTCAATTCAGTTTATTTTTAAACATGTAGCCTGTTGGCTTAAGGCGTGCTGACCCGGGCCAGCACTTCCCTGATTGTTTCCGTAGCTCCCGCTGGATTCATTTCACATCGTTGGTTGTGTACCGAATCGCGAGCAATATTGGTCGTCTGGTATGTTTAAGTCTCTAGAGTTATAAATTATTGTATGTATTAATACGGCCGATGGGGCAAGATAATGTAAATATGTTGCTTAGGCGGGAAAAGGATATAGTTAAATCCCATATAAAATAGTGTATATCGCCTCGTTGGCTTCTGATATATGTTTCTTAATAAAATTATACAGACTCCTGCAACTTTGTTATTGTATAGTTTCTTTTTTGAAGGGACCTTTATTTTGTTTAATTATTGGAAATATTGTCTTCCGAGAAAATTAAGTTCATTATTACAGTACATTCTCTGATATATTCTTAACAAAACAATAATGACAGCCTTTAAACACTTATCAATACGTTTCCACAATGTTCCACGTTGGTAACATTTTCCGTAAGACTAGCATTGACTTCCATGTTTGTACTTTTTGATACTTTGGTGTTGTGTGCTTGGTGGACCAATGACGACCAATTTGGCCGGATTTCATGTTTAACAGTGTAAATGCTCTATAAGAGTGATGCCTTTAGTAATTATAAGTTTTTGCGGAAATTAAACAAAATGCACGCGTAGATCTGCCCCCTATTTCACCATCTTGACAGGTGACACTGCAAAGTTAACAAGCTGTTCAGCACTATGTGTCATGTAAATTGAGCCATGTACATTGAAATGTCACCTGTCGCCTGTCATTGTCGGTATGGTGAATTAGGGGGCTGGTCGCGAGCGAGCCATTCACATACGCAAGACTTGGCTATTGTTTCAGTTCAGCAAGAACTTGTATTCTCTAAACGTGCTAAGACCTCGTCAGTTTGTTTGTGGTTGATTCTCAGGATGGTATATCTATATATTGTATTGACTAAACTAGGACTCGCAGAGTATTAGCTGTATGACATTTTTGGCATTAGCGCGACGTACTGTGAGAATCAAACTCAATGGATTTTTATAAGAAGTTTTAGCGATCTGATGACGGATATAGAAGGATCCTGATTAGAAAACTAGTACCTTTTAGCCCAGTGTGGTAGCAGCCGCAAGTCCCCTATGAGAAGCATCATCAATATATGAATACACTGAAAAAAATAATTGCGCCACGTTCATATGTGATTATGCTGTCTTTTACTAGGGTAGAAACGTATCTTTAATATTGTAGTATACTACATGTATTTTTACGGATAACAACTTATTGGCGATAAGGTAAAAGCTTACTTCGTATTGTTACATTTATTGATAACGTCTGCGCGGCACTGGCGGCGATTTGTCAATGCACGCCCAATATTTACGACCGGCTTGTTGATTTAGTAATCATTTGGCGTGTTATTATGCTGTACAGAGTTGATTAGAATTTAACAGAACTTAAAATCATCAAAAAGACGATTTTCCAAAACATATTTTTTTTAATTGTTTAACACAAACCGGACTCGTGCTAGGAATAGAATAAGCAGTGAATTTTTGGTGCGACTTGCTGTAAGAGTTCTGTCTATTTAAGATCTTAATTTAGACGACTGTCATCGATTGTGTGTATTTTGTAGGAGTATTCTTTAGATGTATTTGTTTTCGAAACGCAATTGTATTGACTGAAGGTACAAATTGTTGATGACATTGAATGGTGGTCGGAAGGCCTAACCTTCGTGGTTAATCATTATAAGTAAACCATATCCTAAGGTAATACAAAAGTTGACATCGGCATTGTCAATCACTGCACAAATCTGATGTAACCATAGCAACTCATGCCGTCGAGTCGACGAGCTGGTGGCAAGTGGGCCGGCGAAGCTGCCGCTTGCACTTGCCACTGCCCTGGTCGTGTACCGTTCAAGCGCCTTATTAGTGTGACGTCATCCGACAGCGATACTAGCCAAAATTCCTCGTGTACATTTAGTACTCCAAGATCGGCCGCAGTAGAGCGTCAGCAGGCGGCGCCGACGCGCGGCCCGCGCCGGTCGACCTACATAGATAGGACATAACGAAATAAATTATAAATTTTTAAAAAACGTTATAAATATATAGTGGGGAGGACAGGAGTAGTGACGCGAGAGGCCTCGTGTACATACGTTGATATTTATTTGGCGCCCCGCGCTGGCAGACTGAAGTTCCCACTCCGCTAGACCGGCCAGACCGTATTTATAATTACATTAAGTTCGGCACATGTTGTTTTGTTTGACCTGAATTGTTATGATTTATTGTATGCAAACACTGGTAAGTCAATAAAGCAGTGGGTCTGGTTTAACCGGTGTTTAATTTGCCGTCGCACCGGCGCTAACTCGTAACCGTATATTATTCATATTATTGTATTGATTTCTGGGTCCAAATTATATAATATCGGCCGGACGGGCCCGCTTCTGTTGTGTAGTGTGCGTACTATCTACACATTCAGAGAGAAATTGTAAATTCTTTATTAGAGGTCATTTTGTAAAAGGAAAATAAATAGTTTAAGTTTATTACCATTTTTGATTATTGTTGTATTATTACGTACGCAATAACAGTTAACCAACCTCTCCCCCGTTAATCCTCATAAACTGGATTTTTTAACACTTCCTTTCAAACTTAAAATCTATTTTCCAGGCGCTGAATCTACTCTTAACGTTTTCGGAGGGGTATCTTTCTTAATTTACACAAAATATACATAATTAATTTTTAAATTTTATATACGCATTGACAAATTGAGGATATGTGTAGTCAGACTAGTTAATGCGCATCCGTTCAGCGGGGCGCCTGAGGTTGGGGGAGGCAAGGTTAGCTAGTTTCCCCTTCCATCTACAGCTCGCCCCCGCCAGCGTCTGTCGCCCCTTGCGACGGTCGCGCATGAACTTGTTGGACTATTTCTGTATCTCTTGTACCCAAAGTAGGGCATTAATCGATTAACTTTTAATCAACTAATGAATCGATTAAACAAGCCATTGTCACAAAATTAATCACGTTTAAGTTAATCGACGGAGTATACGAATAAAGATTGATTAATCGTCATTTTAATCGACAAAATTTCTCGATTAAATCTCGATTGAAAATTAGAACACGGACGGTACAAAAAAATCAATATGTAGTCAGTGTAGATGTAGATGTGTAATCAGTGTGTGTATCTGTCAACGTAACTCGAAACTGAGACTTACAAAAGAAACTTATTTATTCCTAATATTAATCGAGAGAAAATTAATGTAAAATAATTAATCTATGAACAATTTAGTCGCTGGTAATTAATCGGCGATTAATTTAATCGTGACTAATTTAATCGAAACTTGCGACTAAGATTAATCAATCTTTATCGTTAATCTTTAGTCGATTGTATTTTGCCCATCACTGCTTGTACCTATCCTTAATCCAGGAACAGAACTACCAGTTTCTAGCGATCGTTAATCTTCATGGAACACGAGTGACAAAATATCCTGTCAGTTGTGAGTGCAAGTGAGATCGCGATAGCTGGAGGTATTGAGAAGCTGGGAGTGGTACTGTAGTTATTTAGGCCCACCATCATACCACAAACGGAGCTTTTTGTGAGTAGCAATTTGAATCTACCTGCAAGTGAATAAAGTTCAATTACCTTTGATTTAAGGTGTCATTTTTAATTTCGAAACAAATTAAAATGAACCTTATATTGAAATAAAGTTAAAAATTATTTGCCTGAATTGTGTACCTATCTCCTATGGGACACGGGGTCTCATAAGGCTATATTATGATTTTGGTGATAGCTTATCCAGTGGTATCAGATGTCAGGGGCTCTGCTTTGAAATTCATAATTCGAACTTTCGTCTCTTGCTATCCCTTTTGCTCTCGATGCGTAAACAATTTGCAAAAAAGTGACGGCGGTCCGAAGATCGAATTAAGGATTTAAAAATAGAGCTGCTGTCGCTGCAGAAGATTGGTTTTGAAATCTCCACAGTTTAAGCTATTTTTTTAAACTTTACGTTATCAATGCTATGTCAAATACAAAAAACGTCACGCACTTGAACGACAGCTTAAAACCAGAGCTAATGTCAACCTTACCTCATAGACATATGGGGTCTATTTTGCGCTGTCAACCATGACGGAAATATGCGTCGTTGGCGTTGGACCAGTGGTGCGGATATATCCGTCGATGGCGTTGAAAAGGTTTCAAGGCTGATTTTTCAGTCAATAGTTGTCGATAACTGTTATTTTAAAACTAATAACAGAGTGTTTAACCCTGGTTGCAAAAAGGTTGCAGGATTACCTAATTGCTTATTTGGGCCTCTGTTCCACATTGTATTAGCGCCCATCTTGCCGCGATGTAATCTTACTTTGACAGTGTTCGGAGCAAGTGGGTTATAGTGAGGAAAACATTCCGAACTTGAAATTATGTTTAATTTAGACAAAATGGAGATTACATTTTTTTTATAAGTCGGAGAGACGTGTTTTTCGTCCGGATGAAGTTAGCAAGATGGCGGCCGGAACTCCCCACCATCTCACGCGCAGCTGACATTACGTCGGTGTAGTGTTGCCAGTGGCAACAGACAGTATTGATAAACAGGGTGGAAAAGACAAACGCTACATGGACGGCAACTACCTTAAACATCGGTTTGTGAAACATTCTATGGATTCTAGAATCATGGTATGCACCCAAAAGTCCTAAGCCTATTGATGAGTATGATCTACAGGACCAATGGGGCAATTTTTGAAGCTCACCGACGGAAAATGACTAAAACTAAAATCAATTTTCAAATAGTTTTGTTTTCAGGTTAGATCACTATACAAATTGATTTGAAAGTTAGTCATTTTTCATCGGCGAGCTTAAAAATCTTTCCAGGGGAGACACCATACCGAAGAGGAGCCGCGTTGTCCCCACCTCTAATTAGCGGGCGTCCGCTCCTTCCGAATTCCAGCCGGTACCGGGCTGAAATTCTAGCATGGTAAAACACTCCGTATTGTCAATGTTTTCACAGCTCTTATTTACATGACAGTAATGACGGCGAGTTAAAACCAATACCATGGCACGTCAAAAATGGTTATAACCGAATGTCAAGACTAGATCGCTTGGTACATAGGTATACCTACACATCGCTACCAGCGCTCCCTAAGAGGACGCGGTTGCCGGAAGTGCCGCAAGAAATTTAACAGTTAGTCATTCATTACACCTAATAAGAACTGTCAAAATCATAAATATAAATGTATACTTACACATTCCCAAGACATGAATTTTTTAGGTACATATGTAGGGGAGACCGAGAAGTGTTGTAACAGAGTTGTGAAAAAGCCAATTTCTTTGAACCTATGACAGTGTATCGAGCTGAAAACTTCGCAAATTCGTTACTCTTTTGACAGTCCACAGTTTGACTTTTGACAGTCACAACTCACCTCGGTCTCCCCTACAAAGAGGAACACGTGCATACACATGATATCTACAGTATTAGAAATATCTGAGGAGAGACTGCACTGCTGAATTAAATTACAGTGTACTTAATTAAAATCTAGATTTATGTGCACTTGCTAATAAGACGGGCGCTTTGCCGGCTGGCTGGCTTCCAGGCTAACAGACCTAGGATTCAAACCTTTCTTGCCCGTGGTACTACTCCGTGGCACAACTGACCAATGATTTCTATTTCAAAATCAAATTTAATAGAGTCGACGGAGCTCTGCTATCGCAGAGCTCCTATTTCTGGGTAGTTTGGCCCTCCGGGCCTGCTAAAGAACTAACATAACCTAAACCTACCTCATATTTATGATACAGATTTTGGTCAGTTGTGCCAAATAGTTGTGCCACGGGGATTAAACTGATTCAAAAAAGTTATTCATTTTCGCATGTAAGGATTAATTATTTATAATGGATCCTTTTAAAACTCCCCGTTTGGTAATTTTTTTGGTGCTATAATGCGTGATGAAAGTGTTTCCAGACGAATGTTGATTAGTGCCTTTAGTAGAGTTTAGCGTTCTCATTTTATTTACGTAATATTTTAATTCAACGATATTGGCTTAAACATAGTATTTTACGAAATAAATGCAAATTTCTTTATAAGGTCATATTTCAAACATGCAACAACAGCTGTGACGTCATTCCTGTCGTCGATTTTGTATACTTAGTGTTTTTGCAGGGGTCAGAACTATGACTTTAAAACATAATAATATGACGTAATTTTTTCATAAGATAATATTATTATGTTATGAAAAAAATTACACGACAATTATTTCGCGTATAGTTATTCCTCTCTTACATAGCACTTTCCAGAGAGCGTACGAAAAAATGCATATATTTACGGCATGTAAATGGCGTACAAGCAAATAGGCGTTAAGTGTTAAATGAACTTTGAGACCCATGAACATTTGCAATTCCAAGGTTGCCTTAACCAACCCTGAGGCCTAAGACGGAATGCTTCTAGACTAGCCCTTTTACCAGCTGTCTTATCCCCACACCGGAACACATCAATCGACACTGCTGCTCATTAAAAGTAGAGGTAGTAGGTAGGTACGTAAGTCTAATGATATACGAATTCCATTTCGTTATCTATATCTGTATGTAGGTACATAAAGTTATTTTTAATGTCGCAATTTTTTTAGGCGATTCTCAAGAGAATGTCCTTTATTAGTATAATCTTATTAAATCCGCGCGAGCTGGGGCGGGTCGCCAGTTTACTTGCAAATGGGTATAAATATAAACCTTTATACAAACCACCCAAGTGTTAGTGACATTTTCATGTTCCAGCCATTCCCTCAAAACGAACCGAGAAATTGAAGTAAGTACGTGGACATTTACCCTCTTCAAACAACATTATGGATAAGGGAAACCCTCGAAAAATATCAAAATTGTTTGCACAAAATATTAAGCTAATGGGAACCAGCGAACGAAATAAAAATCAATTACGGCTAGAGAATTTGGCACGGCTTGCGGGGTTTATTTCTATCCAATCATGGAGAAGTTATATTCAAGAATTCCATTTAGAAAACGACGAGGCCTGATTGGAAATCATAAATCTTTCGTTTTACGCGATGTCTTTGTCATTTGGACGTTTACGGTTGTGAAGTTGCCGTTTTTGGCTCGGGATTCGTAATTTCTTTATTAAAAGTACGATTGTTTTCAACCTCTTATTTTCAAGTTTTTTTTCTATGGTCAATAGTGGCAGACGTGCAAGCGGGTCACCTGATGGTAAGTGATCACCGCGACCCACAACCATTCGCAACATCAGACGAATCGCAAGTGCGCTGCCGACCTTTGAGAAAAGAGTAAGCTCGTTTTTCGAAGGTCCCCAAGTCGTAATGGTTCGGAAACACAGACGCCGTGAGCTGATTCCACAAAGATAAGGTGCGTGGCAAAAAGGCTCGCGAAAAACGCACTGTGGACGATTTTCAACTATCAAGATGGTGTCGGTGAAATGACAGATTGGTACAAATTGCGCGATGGTGGAATCCAGCTGCTGGTATTAAGCCGAATAATTTCTCGGAGCTCTCTCCGCAGGGCCAGTGGATCCAGTTTTTTTAAAAGTCCCTAGTTGTGGATACATCGAGCAGCTCTGCCCTGAATGCGGTCAAGTGGATATGTATCATTTGTGTCTGGGGTTTTCAATCTGTTAAGTTATTACGAAATACATAAAAGTGTAGCTTTGTTTTCGCCTGATTTATACTAAACATTGAAGTTATTTTTTATATCTCAACAAAACAATCAAACCCACAAATTAGAACTTTGTACAAAACCGAATCTATGGCAAAACTTCAATAAATCTTTAAAAAGCGCCTTATAAAAACATCGCGGCAACAAACAGTCGCGGTGAGTTTTCAGGCGCCGCGCGGACGTAGGGGTTTTGGCCGATGGCCCGTTTCGTAATAGATCGTCGGTTTTATGTGCAGTTTGGTTAAATTATATGATATACGATTCTGTACGAAATACTGAAACCTTGGAGTTCTCCGTCTGACTGTAGGTCAAAAACCATTATCTCCGAAACCTGGTTTACTAAGGTTTCGACAAAAAATATTTAGCAAATTCTTAACTCCCCAAACTACGTATCCCATATTTTCATTTCGTCAATTTTTTATTTCCCAGCTCAACGTTTCGCACTGATATCATTTCCCAACGAATGATTTGATAAATTATTGTTAGACAAATTATTACATGGGATTCTTTTAAGATGTCAATTATGTTTTCGTCAAATGTGTGGTTTGGCATATGTTAATTTAGCAACATATTGAAATGCATTATGAAGTCTTCTTGAAGCTATAAATGTAAAAATACATCTATCAATATGTTTTACCTGTTAATGCTTTTTATCTGTCAATACTCTCTGTCATTTTTACTTCCTTAGTCCGCATTAAAATAATTAAATCTCTTTTTTTCTTGTGTCCAAGTTTAACAGAATGCAAGGTTCAAATTGCAGTATGGTTTTATTGCCTTTAGGGGGGGGGGGAGAGGGGGGAGTCTGTCCGTTTTAAGGGTCATAAAAAAAAGAACCCTAACCTACCTAGATATCTGGGAGCCGATTCATTTTTAGGGTCATAAAAAAATAACCATAACCTACCTATCTCTAGGAGCAGTTTCGTTTTTAGGGTCATAAAAAAAATAACCCTAACCTACCTATCTCTGGGAGCAGTTTCATTTTAATTCATTCGACAAGTTTAAGCTCAAGGTTACGCAAAAAAGTACGCAGCTGATATAACTTTCAAAATTATTAATTTATCACATAAAATTTGACAACATGTTTGCCTTAGCAAATCATTTGCTACACAATCATTTACCACATAAAATTTGACGTAATAAAATTTTGCAATATAAATATGTAGCGAAATAAAAAAAATACGAAGTAAAATTATGCCAAGGATTGGTTTGCTAAATAAAACTTCGGCGAAAAGTTGATTGCTAAATGAAATTTGACGAAAATTAATTTGGCAAAAAGGCAGTACACCCCAAAACCTACTTGTGTATAAAAAATCGTCACTAAATAAGGGTTGACTTCATTTTTAATAACCTGCATGTATCTGAGTGCTGCTGCTAGAGTTAATATTTGAATTGTTTTAAAGGTTTATATTCAACTAGCGACCCACCAGCGGCTTCGCTCGCTGCAATTTTTTTTTTTATGTCACTTTGGGGTATGAAATATAGATGTTGGCCGATTCTCAGACCTACCCGATATGCACACCAAATGTCATAAGAATCGGTCGAGCCGTTTCAGAGGAGTTCAATAACGTACACCGTGACACGAGATTTTTTTTTTTTTTTTATTTATTTATTAATACATTACACTATCATTACAGGACACCCAATGCGATAGCGCACCAACAAAATATTGAACAAATAAGTCGGTAGATTATACTTATAAACTAACTTATTGTCTATTCACATTATACATTAAAACATAAAAAGTCACTTTATTGAATTCACACAAGGAACATGAGAACAAATCAATCTTCTCAGCTACTTCATTTAAAATAAACATGGCTCTAGTGAGAGGGGCCTTGTTTAGGAGATTGGTCCGGCCGCGCGGTACCTTAAACAACTTAGGTCGCCGCCGTCGCATTACATATTTATCAGGCACAGATAGACTTACCATTTCAAGAATACCTGGATTGTGCGCCTTACCTCTAATCAGTTTAAATATCATTTGAGCTAACACAAAGTCCCTTCTAACCTCTAGCTTGTTGTAGCCATACCAAGTACAAATAGAGTAGGGTACATCAATGGGTAAAACGGGTATACGCCATACAATTTCCAATACAAGTAACGCGTGAATTTATTTTGTATACGCTCCAACATTGTGCTGTACTTGGCTTCATGCGGAGCCCATATGACCGCATTACACTCCAGGTGGCTTCTTACCAAAGCATCGTATAGTGCCTTAACAGCACTCATTTTCGTAAACAACCGCGTTTGTCTAAGCATAAAGCCTAAATGTTTGTATGACTTTTTGCAAACATTGATTATATGCTCTCGAAAAGTCAGGTCGTCAGTAACTAGTACTCCCAAGTCACGCACCTTGGAGATGCGTTGCATTGGCACCGCATGCATACAATAGTCATACATGACAGGCGTACGTGCACGACTAAATGTGATCAAGGAGCACTTGGAATCATTGAAATCCAGCTTGTTCACCCGACTCCACTCAATAACACGATTGATATCACTTTGCAAGCGCTCACAGTCATTCCTACCCTTAACTGCATAAAGTAATTTTAAGTCGTCTGCAAATAGTAAACAAGTCGCATGTTTAACAACGGTAGGTAAATCGTTGATCATAATTATAAACTCTAGGGGACCCAAATTACTGCCCTGACTTACGCCCGATCGAGTAAAATATGGCTCAGATTCACATCCCCCATAATCCACGAATTGCTGTCGATCCCGCATGTAGCTAGCAAAAAACTTAAGTAAATGTGGAGTAAATCCCATGTTCGCAAACTTGGTCAGCAAGATATCATTATCCACAGAGTCAAATGCTTTTTTAAAATCGAAGTACACAGCATCAACCTGCGTACCTGAATCTACGTTTGGAACGACATATGACATAAAATTAAGCAAATTAGTGGTGGTGCTTTTGGCTGGTCGAAAACCATGCTGCTGGTCCGCGAGAAAACTTTTTATTTGTTCGTATATACTCCGTTGAATAGCCGCCTCGAAAACCTTCGCTGGTGTTGATAACACCGCCACTGGTCGATATCCACTCACGTCCGAGCTTGCCTTCCCTTTTGGTACCGGAGTAACTCTAGTCAGTTTCCAATAACTCGGAAAGGATGCAGTCTTTAAACAAACATTGAATATATATAATAGGGGTTCGGCAAGCACTGTGCGACAGTCTTTAAATAAGAAAGCAGGAATCCCGTCCGGACCAGCTGAGCGTTTGGGTTTTAGACTCGCGAGTGCAGTGTGTACATCAGATATTGTTAAACTGTGCATATGCACGCGTTGACTGCTCGAGCCACCTGCCACAGCCGCGGCCTGGACATCGAGTCGGGCCTCATATCTACTATAAACCGACTGGAAATAAGCAGCAAATTCGGCAACACTATCTGTTTCAGATAATATGTTGCCGTCTTTCACAATTTTTATATAATTAATTGTATTAGAACTAGCGACCCGCCAGCGGCTTCGCCCGCTGCTGTTTTTTTTTTCTTTTATGACTCTTAGGGGTATGAAAAATAGATAGTAGCCGATTCTCAGACCTACTGAATATGCATATAAAATTTCATTAAAATCGGTCGAGCCGTTTCGTAGGAGTATGGTAACGAACATTGTGACACGAGAATTTTATATATTAGATTTACATAGTCAAAACCGTACAAACTTAGGTAACCTATCACAAGTCCGAAAAACGTTTGCCCGCTGTTTTGTTTGTATGATTTTCATTAGTTTTTCTGAACCCTTTAGCTTCTTAAAATGTTCATAGAGATATAATTATGTACATACATAACATCACGCCTTCATTCCCAGAGTGGGGTAGGCAGAGCTATAGCAATACCAACGACTCTAAAAGGTCTCGTTTTAATTCTGTAACCACATTTTTCACAAGTAGGCTAAGATGTTTGTGGCTAGAGTTGTGACAGGTTGCAAGCCCATCGCCTAATAGTACTACCCTTAATCCCTTAGTCACCTCTTACGACATCCACGGGAAGACATGGAGTGGCACTATTCTAACCTGGCAACCACACGGGCCTCATGTACATAATTATGTATGTAAATTCTTTAATGCACAAACAAAAGATAACAAAGTAAAAAACGAAACAGAAACAAAAGGTATGTATGTACAAAGGCGAACGTATCCCTTTAAGGGATCTCTTCCACTTCTTTGAGCGATAACAACAGAACCTGTCGGTTAGGTTAGATTTGTTTAATATCCAGGAAAGTTGAACGGTTTAAAAATAATCTTATGTTCAGATAGGTAACCATAAACTTGGTTTAGGGTTACCATCTGGCCAAATCGGTATTGACCTGATTTTAAAAGTCGAGACCTGATTCTGTGGACGAAGTCGCGGGCTTATGCTATTAGTTACTTATAACACGATTCTATGTATAGTAGCTTAACAATTAAAGTAGCAAGTTGGGCAAGTAACTTATAAGATTAATTATTCAAGATGCAGGTACAAGAACAGTCTCTCGACTCAGCATACTCCCTTAACTTTCGCAAGCAACCGTGTCGCAAGCATTCCCTAAGCAAACTATGAGTCAATATGTTTATGCAATATGTACAAAACTCTACCAACTTGCTCGTGCAGCCACATCATTCCAAACCAAGCCTGGTTTCATACACAGTTCTAAATGCAGGCAAGTGCGTTAAATGCAAAGTTAAGTTTGTAGTTTGCGTAACTAACTAAATCTATTACTTTAGTCCGCTTGGTCGCCCGCGTCCGCCTCCGGTATGGCCATTGGGGAATTATCCCAAGCTTGAGAAATTTATTAACTTTCTATTGTTTCCCACCAGGATATTACAATTGAGTAATGAATTACGGTCATTATGTTGGTTAATGTTTTTATTTTACGTAATAAAATGATTAAAATTTGCCAACCTTTTCAACATGACGTCCTGTTGCTAAATTGGTAAACGCCAGCTTTATTCTTTTTTGTTGAAGTTCATGTCGTAATGATTGTTGACGTTATACTTAGCTAGTCATATTATTAAGTAGGTATAGGTGCTCTGGTAGGTATAGTCTTTAGTACCGTCAAACTCGGAAGTACGAGTATATCTGGGCCGAGATTCTACACGGTAAAAACGATAGCCACGCCATTGAAATGTTTCCGTATTGTCAACGTTTTGTAACTCTTATGTCATTAATAATGGCGGCCATGTCAAAAATGTTTCTAAAACACGTCAAACGCGATATCGTTATAACGCAGTAGAATAGAGGCCCTGTAAATGCAACAAAGTACTAGAATGTACAGCTATTTCCGAATTCGACTCGATTCTATAAATACACTCGCGGTCAAATAATACGGGTCAGAGTGCGTTTCTTACTAAAGAGGCTATTTCGAAGCCTAGGTTCCTCGCCAGGGGATGCTTTTGGTAAAATCTGATGATGGATACCCCGAGCATCGATACAGGACTTCCAGAGTGCCTAGGATACCCAACTGGTTGAATCTACGGTTAACGCTGGAATTTGCATGTTCAGATAAACATCTAAAATGGCAATAAAATGTAAGGAAATCCAAATGCTGACCCAAACTCTCTCGCTGTGGTGTTAACTGATTGTATGACCAGTTAGGTATCTTAAGATTTTTTGACCTCCTCTATTGTACCTCGGAGTATCCACCATGAAACCTCACTCAAAACAACCCTTCGCTAGGAACCTAGGCTACGAAAAACACACTCTGACCCGTATTATTTGACCGCGAGAGTAGGTATATAGTTTACCCGAAAGACCGAGCGTCGCCGGGTTGAAAACGAATTTTCTCGAAGATGACAACTTGACAGGACAGCTAGCACAAGTTGTCCGCGACTTGTTTGTTGCTTGGATCTCCCTTTCTATCTAGTCTGTAACCATAGAGACGCATTGAGCGACTAGCGAGAAAATACAACTTGTCGCCGCGCCCTTAACGTTTTTGAAAACGTGATTACAAAAACATACACAAATATTGCTCGTTTACGTCTCGTTTAATAATAAAGTATAGTAGGTATACATTTTTGAACATGTGCAAGAGTATATATCTTTGTAATCGACTTTCCTTCCTATTCCCTGTTTTTTAAGGTTCCGTGCCGGATGGGAGTCCAACTAGTGTTGTCACCTTTCTTATCAAGATATATAGTATATGGTGAGTTATAGGGCCATAAAATATAGTACGAGTACACACAGCAAATATATAGTACATTTTATTTATGATCGCTCGCAAATATTTTAGTTAGCAAAATTATCTTAGCAGTCAGTAAAGCACTTACCTACTTTCAATACTTTCAACCAAGTTCTGTAACACAACCGCCAAATTAAACGTCAAAACTAAGTGTCAAGTTATTTTTGGTTGCGTTCAGAAACGTCTTTAATAGACCAAATTTTATGTCACGAATTTCGAAATTATATAGTTCTTAAAAATAAAGTATTTTAGCGTACCTACTTTGTCTTTCACATATTATAAAGTACGGACAGCCGAATTATAATACATTACTATATATTATAGTACGGGTGGCAACCCTAAGCCCAACGGATCCTATTAATATGCCTACGCTGTCCGTCCGTCTGTCTGTCCCAAGAGTTTAAAGAGCTGCATCTTCTGAACCGTAATATATATAGCTGGTTGTTTTCTGTGAAATTATGAGTTATTACAGCGGGCTTACTAACATTTATTAAAAAAATAACGTAAAACTACACAACTCTAGTCCTAGCCTGCAACAATGGTCCAATTTTCATCCTTATATTATCTATATGGCTAGGCTTTAAAGCAAATTATTTTAGCTATCATATTTTAAGGATAATGTAAGGACGAAAATTGGACTATTGTTGAAGGCTAGGACTGAGTTGTGTAGTTTTACGGTAATAAAATACCTCATTCAAGAAACTTTTTTTTCGGAATCGGAATATACGCGGCGGTGGTACGGCGCGGACTCCGACTCGCACTTGACCGGTTTTTTCTAGTCTTTGTATAAATACCAGCAAATACCAACTAGCTCCAGCATACTTACCACAAGTAATAATCGATCATTTGGCAAAAAGCCAAGCAACATTAACCGCAAACTTGGCACGCTGGTTATGCAGTTCTATTGCGTACTTAAACACGTAACACATTGGAATAAGGCAGCGGTTCTCAAACCGTTTCAACCGCGGAACCCTTTCAAGACGCTCAATCTTTTGCGGAGCCGAATCTAAGCAAATTCTGGCGCCCTAGCCCAGAACCAAACGCTCCTAACACCGGTTTTTCGTGAATGACAGTTGACCACGTGGTTTATCGTAACGCACGAAAATGTTATCCCATACATTTAGAGTGATAGAAAAGAAAAACGTTAATGGCATTTGTATATATGTTCGGGCCCCTAAGCCTCTATCATTCTATTAAGTCAAACAATATTGCCTTTGACGAGTTTTCGTATTGTCCACTGTACGGTAGTTCTTATTTACTTAGTTAAAAACAATATGATAATACGTCAAAGGCGTTATAGTTTTACCCAGCGCTCGAAACCGGTTAATTCCAGTTTATTTTGGTTTTGCTCCGAAATTTTCTAAGGAACGCGAACGTTTTGAGAACTTTATTTTAAGCTTAATTCACCGGTTTATTCCACGAGCGGCGAGTCGAGGAACCAAAAGTTTTGTACTTAATAAAAACACTATGCGGAGCTTGTTTATGGTGCGTGACGTGCGTCTGGATTAACCGGTGTTTTTAACTCGATACCGGTTAATTCGAAAAGAACTTTAAAGGTTTCTACAAAAACCGGTTTAAGTATGCGAACGGAACCGAATTGAAAAGGTTTTGCGTCAAGTACATAAAAACGGTTTGAAAATTGAATCGGTATCCGAGCCCTGGTACAACAACCCAGTAAAACAGAGATCCACCTCTTGCACGCCATGTAATATTGCATTGTTATTCATGTTATCTTATCGAACGATGGTCCCTTTCGGTTACACTTCGACCCCTTTAGGTACTTTTATGCAATTTCCCTCTTACATACTCAGCTGTTCGAATGTCCAGGTTTCCTCACGGTTTTCCTTCACTGTAAGAGCATCGGGTAATGTAATTAAGTTAGAAAAACTCCAAGGTACATAAAATAATATAACATCGACGCTTGAAAGGCGAAATGGGATAAGCAACATTTTTTGTGATATTGAGTTACATATATCTTTCAAATCAGCAGATTTTTCTGATTTGAACGATATATGTAACTCAAAATCACAAAAAAATTCGCTTATCCCATTTTGCCTTTCAAGCGTCGATATAATAGGGTGCAGGCATTTTTTTTCCTTACACTCTCTGGAATGTGCTATGAAAGAGACGATTAACTGTATACGCGAAATAATTGACGTGTAATTTTTTTCATAAGATATGAAGCTTTAAAAAGTCATAGTTCAGACCTCCTGCAAAAACACTGTACAAAATCGACGTCGGGAATGAGTTCACAGCTGTTGTTCCATGTTTAAAATATTAGATAAAGAAATTTGCATTTATTGTATATAAAATGAGGATGGTAAAAAAAAACAATCTAAACATTAAAAGAAGTTTTAAAATTTTAACTATTTTTGATTCTATATAAAATCTTAATAAACGGGTCAAAACTTAGTGTATTGCGTTTTATCTCGTTTTTTTACATTTTCTCCTTAATAGTATCAATGAAACTCAATTCAGATTTTCATGCATGTTCTCTAATTATTACCGGAGATCGGGACCTAGTTCAAATTTGAAGATTTAAATTAAACTAAACAATTCATACTGGCACACAAAAACAAGCAATGGAATTAATATAAATGGTTTAAATTGCATATAGAACTTTCATAGGGAAAAGTGCACTCCTTGTAATTGACTAAGGAGCCAGAAACGATCAAATTATTGACTTTTAATTCTTTGTAAGTTAGAGAGAGACTTTGTTAGTCCAACCGTCTCCTTATGAACATGAATTGTGTAACAAATAACTATTCGTTAGTCAGTGTTACTCAGTGCGGTATCCAGAATCGGGGTAAGCACGCCGGATCAATTAAATGATTCAAACCTTGTGCTGGTAACGAAACAGTAAACCCATCGGCTATGATATAATCGGTGACTCGTGTCAAGTAGGTAGCACTAGTCAAGTGTGTTTTCAGATAAGATAAAATAGCAAATTAATACCTAATTTCTCGTCTACCCCATAGTGTGGGGTGTCGTTGGATAGGTCTTTCAATATTGTGGGTTTGTGAAAATATTTTCACATCGATCCGTTTCTGAAATATTAAGCTTTAAAGCTCTAATTTTTAATACAAAGATCTGAAAACTATCACGACTAAGTAGACATCATTGGTTCTTGAGATACAGGCGATTAAAGTGTTTATACCTACCAAAATCATCTAAGACGGCACCAAATGACTAAATAGAAAATTAGGTATGACTTGTTTATTTTTATGTTTGTAGTAAGTACTTAACGGCTTCGGAACCCTACACTGAGCATGGTCCGACATGCTCTTACCCGGTTTTTTTTACAATTAACAAATAGTTTTAAATCCCTGCAAGTAAATGTTCAACAGAGCAACCTACAAACAAAGGTGAATTTTATTAACTATAGTTGTCTCACGCACCTGCGATTTGTCCGCTAGTGTTGGGGATTTAGTGATGGTACCTAGGACCATGTGCCGTATCCAGACCGCTACCACCACCTACCCTTTAGCTCTCCACACACAGAGGGCAGAGCCGGCGCGGAGACGGGCGTATTGCCGTTTCAATGCTCGTAACGTAACGCATTCTCCAAAAGGCCTTCTCATAGAGTGCAATGTAGGTATACGGCAATATGCCCGCCTTTGCGACCCTTGTGTGTGGACAACTTTAAACCTACCGCCAAACTGTGTTCACATAGTTATGTTGTGTTCACTGGTTGTCTTATCCCTAAATAAGACAACGCGGTGAAATTACTAGAGCTCCATCTCAGGCATGGAAACGCAATTGCGGTCTTAGGATTGTGGTCTTACTCTAAATTAAGTGTATTACGAATCGATTTAGACCATCGCTTTGAAATAGTTTCACAGTAGTTTAGAAACTAAAGTTGACTGTCTGTGCTTACTGTATTGATGAATCCGGTTCGAAGGACCATTTAAATAGGTTGTCTGGAGTGTATTTGTTGTGTTGCAAGGGCTGGAGTTGGAATTGAATTCAGTCTTTTGCGTGTATTTTATCGGAATCGCGTATATAGAGAGAGAGGGGATACGAAGTTTGCTAGAACTAAATGTAGGTAGACTAAACGCAATACTGTGTTGGTGTTGCCAATAAACGTGCGCTTGACTAATGTAACAATCACCCGTTCATCCGTGCCTCGACCTGGGCAAACCCACCGGATCTATACAATATCCATAATGGATGCAGACCTCGTGCTGATAACGAACTAGTAAATGTTTCAGCCATGGGGCTTTTCCAGCGACGGCGATGACGCGCGGACGAGCGCAAGCGCAATTTCGTAAGATGTGTGTTGTCAACACTCAGGAGCAATGTTAATTATTTTTATGGAAATTATGTACAGTCAAAGTTATAAATATGTATACACTTTAGTACCTTGTCTATTTAACGTCATGTTTCAACTGCCATATGAAATTGTCACAGCGATTAAAGTGACAAGGTACTAAAGTGTATACATATTTATGACCTTGACTGTACTAAGTGACCCGTTTTCATTGCTCTTGACTATATACTCGTAGTTCAGGAGCTTGACTTTTGACTTGTTACTTACAATCATGTGCCCTGTGCGCTGTTAGCCCTTTCCATGACTTAATTAAAATCCTCTCGGAGTCTTTTCCTAAATATCACTAGTGTATGATGCCTTGTTTTGTTTACAAGAATGGAGACGCTCGTATTTTATTTACTGATGAGGTTCAAAAATAAGAACTGGCAAAAACCAGTTATGGTCGGCCATTTTGGTGAGCTTTAGTCACCGGATGAGATTCAAAAACCGACCTCCGGCCAAGCTCAAGATGCAAAAGCTCAACGTGTCTGTTTTCTATCGATTCGTAATGTATGGAGTCGACATAACCGGTTGACGCGATCTGTCTGCTTACGTCGTTCCAATACATTTTGTCGATTTTCAAAAAAGAAAGTTCATCTTGACTAGGTATCCTTATTAAAATAATAGATTGAAGTCCAATGATGCAATGATATAGAAGGGCAAGAAACACAACGGACAAAACACAATCTCGCGATTAGAATATTAACTAGGAGTACCTACTCTGTGCCCAATACTGTCACTGAATTATAACAAATTGCCGCCCTTACAATTAGTCAAGGAACTAAGCTCCCAAACGGTTCCAGTTTCGGCTGCGGCCTTGAAAAGGTCTCGGATTGAGATTTATGCCCCGGTATCTGTTTTCTTCATAATTATTAGCGAGGTCGTTTGATTCGCGAGTTTGTTTCAATTACTCATCAGGTAAGAGCTTTAGAATGCTGGTTGTTTGAATTTTTCGCGTTTGTAATTTTGTTTAAAGAAGTCGCTGTAATAGAGTTTGGCACAACTAGAGTGTTGGAGTGAAATTGGTAAGATGATCCAATTTGTACGTAAAAACTGAGGCTTGATAATGCTGGGGTCTTCTGAAGATCAAGTGAAAAAGGGTTTATGTCTTGTATACTCTGTTATGTACATGTTCCCTTTTTTAATTACGAGTTAAGTGGACTTATAACCCTTTTTCACTCGGACCCCCGGATGGTCCTTGAGCTTTCATTTGTCACCAAATGTTTTTTTTATTATTGTTTTTCAACTTCATTGCAGGTTTTTATGCCAAAACGTAAAGGGATTATCCGAATAATTATTATTTACTATAAACGTGTTGTCAAATAAAATGTTAAAATCGACAATGTACCTTCTAAATTTCTAATAGGTATTTGTCAGAACCGGTTAAGTGCGAGTCGGACTTTTAATAACTCAACTTTAAGTAAGTATTACATTATATTTTTATTGCTATTGTTGTCAAAATTTTCAAGTGTTCTTTTACGGTTCAAGACATATCTACAGCGATTGTTATAGTGGAGCAAAAACGCGGAAAAAATTGCGTTTCTTTTATATCCCCCTTTACAATTAATATTTTTTACCATTTGTTGTAGCATTAGAAATACACACCCGGTTTATAAGATACAGCCCGCGACAGACAGACAGACAGACGCGCGCACGGACGGACGGACAGCAGAAGCTAAGTAATAATAAGGTCCCGTTGGCACGAATTGGATTTTTAAATTTTATGAACAAAAATATCAAAACGTTGTGTAGGTATCTACATTGTAAATCATTTTCAGGCAACAAAGCTTTAAATTATTTTATGAAATATTACTCGTTGGAAACTTTGGAAAGTAAGGCTTTTGGGGATTATTTCGGGGTTGAAAATGTTCGTCCAATATTTGCAGTTTATTCAGGCGGCGCCCATAATTACCGACAGCTTTGTCCGATTTTTGTTTCGTTTTCGGCGACACCATTTTCTAACGAGGGATATTTTGTTAGAGAAATTCAGGAGTAGATTAATAATAACGAATAGAAAGCAAGCTTAAAAACGCGACTGCTTTTTTTGGATATTGTCGTCTATATTTATTCTTTATTCTTCTTAACAGATAAAGATAAATGTTGTTTATTCAGTAATTAGGCCGCACGGGCACTTTTACACGTCAAAACTCAACTGGCGCTTATCCTTATTTATATATTTAGTTTATTTGGGACATCAACAGCGATACATGGAAACACCACGAGACATACAAAAGTGCAAGTGGAGTTATAACTAAGTAAGTATTCATTTACATTTTTCATTAAAATATTATATAGCATATGTCACTCACACAACCAACGCGAATTTAACGACATCTTACTCTTTAAAATCGGTCAAGCCGTTTAGGCTACACGGGGTCACAATGGAACGGACATACATACATGCACGTTTTGCTGCTTAACTACGCATGATATATATATAAACTTTATTCTTTGTTTTATATAATGCTAGGTTAAGTTCTATCATTGTCATAAGCAATATTTAAAAATAGTCTTGAGTGTTGAGTTTCTTGCGGCGCTTCTCAGCAGTGTTCTCCTCTTGGGACGTGCTTAAAATCTATATCGACAGTGGAAAGGCAAAATTGCTTAAGCGCCACTATCAAGTATGGAGGTTAAGCTTAAGCGCCCTATTAGGTAGATATATGGCGCTTAAGCTAAATGGCCATTATTATGTATGGCGCTTAAGCATTTTTGCCTTTCCACTGCCGTGTATAAAAAATAATCCCTATTTCCCTTGGTCACGGCATCACGCGTGAACGACTGGACTGATATCGCTAATTTTTTTTCTGTTGTGTATTTTATTGTCAGGAGAAGGATATTATGAAAGAAAAAAAAAACCACCGCGAAAGTGAGAAATTTGCAGCGGGGCGAAGCAGCTGGCGAGTCGCTAGTAGGTAATAGACAATCGTAATTAAAGAAGACCCACCTGCTTTATTTACAACAGTATTTTATTACAGGGTGGCTCTAGAATCAAACCCGGACGTTTTGAAAACTAAAACTCACTATTTCTATTTATAAATGTATGAATGCAGTTGTTCTTGTTATTAAAATCGATGACATGGTTCGTAATAACAGATCTTCGTGTGTCTTATAGTTTCAGACTTTCCCATACTGACTGATCTAAATGAGCCACCCTGTATATTTACGTCAGGTAGCACGCAGCAAGCATTCCATCTAAACTCCAAATTACACTGTGGGTGCTGTTACTGGGTGTGGATGGCGACAGATCCTGTATACAAATAAGAAACAAAAGTGGTCGCTATATGTTTTCGTAACTTAGGTACTTCTCTTTGACGTTAACTTAAACGAATTTCGAAAATGGTCAATATGGTTAAGGTTTACGTACGAGTAAATCCTATATATTTTCGATAACGATTATTTTCGCAGAATGCATCTTGTACCATTCTGTAATGATAGCATGCCATTACTAGATTTGAGAATTTGTTTTCTACTAACTTATTAGCTAAGACTTTAAGAGCATTATGAAGCGCCACTTAAATCGCGTAGCAGTTAAAAAAAAAACACAAATTTAGCTCCGGGCGATAACGTTTCTCACCCCCAAATGAAGTCCGATTTCCACTATTTTTGAATATTTTCTAAAGCCGATTATGAAAGATTAAGTTTGTGCGTTTCCGCTTTATTATAATTTATTTCGTTGCTATGTGGTTGCCGGGTTAGAATAGTGCCACTCCATGTCTTCCCGTGGATGTCGTAAGAGGCGACTAAGGGAATAAAGGCTTGTAGTATTGTTAGGCGATGGGCTTGCAACCGCCTTGTGCAAAATGTGGTTACAGAATTATTAACATGTCTTTTTAGAGTTGTTAGTATTTCTGTAGCTCTGCCTACCCCACTCTGGGAATGAAAGCGTGATGTCATGTATGTATGTATGTGTTTCGTTTTTTTCATCAATAATCATAAGTGTAGGAGTAAGGAGAGACAAACGTTATCGCATTTTGTTTGGAATTTTTAGCTATCCTCTTGAATGTCGTAGATTAGAGTGGACTACAAACAATTACAAATGCTTAATAGGCTTTTGTCCGCGACTTCATCCACGCTGATCATTATTCCGTTAGCAATAATTAAAATGTCTATAACCAACTTTCATCAAAACCAGTTCTGTAATTTATGTATTCATAATAAATACTATAGTTGTTTCCCGCGACTTCTTCCGCGTAGAAGACGTTTATCGCTATTCCCTCAGGAACCATAAAAAATACTATCTCCATGCCAAATTTCATCTAAATCGGTTCTGCGGCGAATCCGTGAAAGTGCAGACAGACAGACAGAGTTACTTTCAAATTGATAATAATTAGTATGGATTTACTAAATGCGTGCGAATTTCTATTATAGTACTTCCATCCATTTTCAATGGTTTATTCCAATTAAACCGAGTGAACTTGACACAAACTACATTTATCTATGGCATGGCATTATTATAATTATACTTAATTGTTACACTCGAGGTCACTATGCTCCAGATTCTGTATTGTGCTGGAAATTATTGTTTATTTTTTAATTCTCCACGGAGCAAGGTCGGGTTTTCACGTGCATTCGCCACGGCCCCCGGTGACATATGTGTTGTGAAATAAGTGTTTATGCTAATTTGGGACGACGAAATTAAATGTTTTACAATTATATGGGAGGTCATTTTATAAAGATTCAATATGTTACCATCTATAAATTTTGACTTTTTTTTTTTTTTTCTGGAAGAACTATGTTGATAAAAGTCGTCATCATTTTTTTAAACTTTCATATCCTGGTGGGCTACCACAAGTTGACCGCGGCTTATTAATTTGTCGCTCGGATCTCCCATTATATCTAGTCTGTAATGACACTAATGACCTAACGACAGAGACGCATCGAGCGTCAAGCGAGATAATGCAATTTGTGGTACGCGTACTGGGCTGGAATTCAACACGGTAATAACGATGTCGTGTTTGACCTGTTTCCATATTGTGAACGTTTTCATAACTCTTATGTCATTTACAATAATGGCGACTGTGACATAAACGATTCTAAAACACGTCAAACACGATATCGTTATAACGCAGTTGAATAGAGGTTGGGGTCCTAGACAAGATGCAAACGCTCCTACAGTTTTTCTTTTCTATCTCTTGAAATGTATGGAATGACAGTTGACCTTGCGGTTTATCGTAACGCACTAGAATGTCATGTCACTTGACGTTAGCCTTTTGTGTTTTATGGCCTTAGTAAAGCTCTCTTCTTTCTTCTTTTTCCTTCGCCTTTGTTTTATTAAAGTCAAATTTCCGATGATATAAAGAAACAAGTACTACCCAATAAAACTAGGTTTTTTACATTGAATATTTTGCTTTGTTTATTAGTGCCCTTACTGAGCCGCATTCAAGGGTAGGAATGGAATTATAGTATTTTAATAGAAATAAAATCTAAGTTAAAAACCAGGCAAGAGCATGTCGGACCATTCCGAAGCCGTTAAGTACTACAAACATAAAAATCAACAAGTAGTAACTAATATTCTATTTGAAGTCAATTGGTGCCGTCTTAGATGATTTTAGTAGGTATAAACACTTTAATCGCCTGTATCTAAGAACCAATTACCAATTACAACCACTTGAGTCTAACAAAAATTAGCGCTTTAAAGCTTAATATTTCATAAACGGATAACTTAATCGAAAAAATGTTCTCAAAAAGCCAAAATGTTTTTTGCGGGCGGACGGACATGGCGAAACTATAAGATAGATAGATAGATTCAGATTTCAGTTTTTTTTACTCAATATAATGTTACCGTTTAAATTACACGGCATTTCAAATTATAAGTAATTATATTGAGCACGTCATAAATAAAATTAAAATAAGTTAAAGGTCAACAAACGTCATGATCATACAAAATAAAATGGATTCTCCATCCAGGATAGTCGTAATATTATGTATAGAAACAACACATACAATAATTTTATAAGTATTTTAAGGTGCTCACTGTAAATAAAATTATAATAACTTAGTAATAATAACAACAGACGTAACCACAAACAAAATAATTTAAAGGCCACGCAAATATCAAGTTCCATAAACTCTTTCACTGAACATAGTGGATTATGCAACAAAAGATGTTTTCGTTCCTTTAAGCACACAGTCGTACTTATTTTTTCGAAAAAATCAATTCTAAATGCTGATTCTGCAGACACAAAGTTCGTAGCAAAAAATCTCGCGAGAAACGCATGAAGAATAAATTAAAAATGTTGTTGTTTGTCTGCACCTATTACATTTAACATAAAACGGTAAAAATAAGCGACATTGTCGAGAAACAAAAATACGTTTGTTGTGGGAGGCCCCCTTACCTAAATATTTATTTAATTATTTATTCTTAAAGTGACTGCTGCCGTTATTAATTTCCAGCAAAAAACGACAAAAAACCACGTTAGTTGTATGGCCCGTTAAGTATTCATTTCATTTTGTTTTTAGTATTTGTTTTTATAGCAGTAACAGAAATATATAATTTGTGAAAATTTCAACTATCTAGCTATCACAGTTCTTGAGATACAGCCTGGTGACAGACAGACGGACGGACAGATAGCGAAGTCTTAGTAATAGGGTCCCATTTTTACCTTTTGGGTACGGAACCCTAAAAAATCGAATGCTAAACCGCGCGCGGAACTCTAGTTGATCAAATTAACGACCTTCCAAACTTAAATTCCGTGACTTTAGCCGCGTTAGTATCACGGAACACCCTGTATAATTTCATCGGAGTTATTCGCGTAAAAAGCCTGAAGGTCGACGAATAGGATACAGGTCGTCAGCGTGGCGAAAGGTCACTAGTGAAATTGATGTTATTTAATTTGAAACCGAAAGTTCGTTGAAATTAGGTTCAAAATCTAAGTTTTTTTTTTTTTACTTATGTTTTTGTAAAACGGGATAGGTGATTAAGTGCATAGTGGTTGAGTCGGGAACTAAGGGTTGGATTCGAACTCCTAACGTCAAGTAATCAGGGCCAGGAAGAACCATTAAAAGCTTGCTACTGTACTGTTACCACAGAATAAGTAACTGTTACTATCATTACCTCATATTAACATTCTTTACAAATACCTAGGTATTTAATTCAATTCAATTCAATTCAAATTTTATTAATAAAATTAAAATTTTACATGTCAGTTTTTTAGTTAAGTATACATTTTAAATACTATATTTATTTTTGTCTTGTAAATGCGAAAGTGCTTGTTTACGTGAGTTACGGCTTTACGACTTTTTGCCTAAACCAAACGATATGGTACTTTTTTCTTAAGTTTTTGAGAAAGCACGAGCACTCAGGCCACCTGATGGTAAGTGGAATCTGAGACCCATAGGCATTTGAATTCTCAAGACTATAATCCTAAGACCTCTAATGCGTTGCCAACCCTGTGGACTACTTATTATGGATTTTTATGTAGGTACTTATGTCTATTTCTTTCTCTAGCTTAATCGGCATGGATTTTTAGATATCAGGTGTTGTTATATCCATCCTGGTTATGAGAGTGACATAGGATATAACATTTTAATCAAAGTAATGAGAGGGAGGTATTTTTTTAGGTCAGGTAGGTTAGGTTAGACTTTTGTCAACCAAAAAAAATTACTCATGCTGCGAGAAATTCCTTTCGATGAAATGAAAATTCTGCGTAATAATACATTATTAAAAGGAGTTTTGATAACATAGTGGTGGTAGGACCATGTGCAGGGTCCGTCCGGATCGCTACCACCATCTCATCCATTAACCAACCGCAAAGCAACAGCCGCATTGTTGTGATCAGGTGTGGGGATAAGACAACCGGTGAAATTACTAGACGCATTCCATTTTAGTCCTCAGGATTGGCAAAGCATTTGAGGTCTTAAGATTATAGTCTTGAGAATTCGAATGTGTAAGGGTCTCAGATTCCACTTACCATCAGGTGATATGAGTGCTCGTGTGCCTTCTCCTTATCATAAAAAAATAAAATGGGTACCTACCTATCGAGGGCATTGTAGGGTTTTTATAGCTTGCTATTTATTTATTTTGACAATACAATACAATACAATACAAATACTGCTTTTGTACTGCTGCGACGCACACATGCGATTGTGTTTGTTACTAGTTTGTAAGTTTGATATTGTTCTTTTCCTCTTAATATGACAATTGTACCTATGTGTGTGATTGAAGCATCAAATAAACGTTTTATCTATCTATCTATCTTTATCTAAATACTCTTTATTGAACACCAAAAATTAAAAAAATTAAATAAAAACAGTACATGGAACAGTACATTTAAATCATAGGTATACAACAGGCGGTCTTACCGCTAAATAGCGATCTCTTCCAGACAACCTTGTAAGAGAAATAACTGAGGACACAAATTCATGGCAGGCGGTGTAAACTAATTCGTTTAGAACTCAAACTAAATAACTACAAGAAACAATTAAATCATTTCAATTTTGAAATTAGAACTATTTATAAATATACTAAATATAAATACATAAAGTAAATAATTGAATAAATACATACTAAATACATATAATTATGCATCTATATAATATATACATACATACATCTTCCAAAACAACGGCAGTGATAGAAAATGATCCTTTAGCTTGCTTTTAAAAATGGCAACAGACTTAGCACGTCGACAATGGACGTTAAAGATAACCTACTTCACGCGGCAGGACTCGTGGGCAATAACTAGTCTATCTATACTAGTGTATAGATAGACTAGCTTTGATGACACGTTAGTCTAGTTGGGAATAACCCTGCCTCCGAATTTAGCAGTCCTGGGTTCAAATCTCGGTAAGTTTTTTGAAAACAGCGGAAGCCTTTAAATAGTTAGACTGGAATTATTAATAACTTTTAGTGATTAGGTTACGGAGTATTTCAAGGTAAGTAGATATTTCAATGTAAATAAAACATAATTGAGAAAGTAATGTATTAAATATATCTTAACAGGAGTGCCATTAATTAAAATTAGAATAAGGCCGTCAAACATGCCACAAACACATTTTGTACTAAAATATTATTATATGCGTGTGTTCCTAACTGTAATTTGTGGGAGGTGAATTTACGTGTGATATTTAATAGTTAACTGAATCAACATCAATGTGTTGTGATCTCTAGGATTAGGAAAGCTGCATTGTATGATAGTTAATGACTAGTGATCGGCCGGACGGAACAAAACTAACAAAATTTGTAAAGCTGGCATAAAGGAGAACTTACAACCAAGAAAAATATGAATATTATTAGCAGATTAGTGTTCAATTTAACTCTAAATCAGAGTCTTGGATTTGGAGGATATTAATAATTATTTTCATGGCTTTAATGTACTGTAATGTAAGTTTTATTAAAGTTTTGCTTCGTCCGTCCGACTATTATGACCTATGACCAAGTAAAAGACGTACTTTAGCCATAGTCACATAATATGTACCTAATAATACAAGTAGGTAGGTACATAAGGGTAAAACTGATCGGTCGACTGTCTTCTGACCTATAATTTAAGAAATATAAAGAATGGCAGATTTTTAAATCTAAATCTAACCTAATCCTGTTTCGACTACAGTTTCAAAAACATGTCAAGGATCAATCTCATACAAATTGACTTAGTCCCAAATTAAGCTCTAGGCTTGTACTATGGGTACTAGACAACGATAAACATTATACTTCTATAGAGAAATAAATCCCTTTTCACGTAGAAAACATCTTAGACTCAAACAAACGCTAGGACCACTCGCTTTATAGGCAGGGTCACTAGTACTACCAACTATGCTAACCGCGTCATTACAAAATAACTTAATCAAAACATAATGCAGGTAGTTTTATAAACCTTGCAATTTGTAAATCCTGTATAAGATTGGCCCATCCATTCAGTCAGCGGTGCCCTAGAAACCCGAAGCGCCTGACAGCCGGAAGCTGATAAGGTCCGCGTAGCCTTGTGTCTGATGGATTATACTCAGGGCCTGAATAAGGCGCTATTATGTCCTTTGTGGACTTACGGAATTGTCTGGAACCTCTTAATGGTGTAATACAGCTATTAGCAGATATTTTATGTTTATAAGATAACCATCGGCTTAGAAATAATAAGGCATGCACAAGAGAAGGAGTTTGATAGGGCCCTTAAATTATTATATACGTGACCCAGAATTCAACGTTAATATTACAGTATTAGAAAGCCAAACCCCATTTATAACGGCGAGTGTTAGGTATAACGGAACCTAAATTAAATAGTTTGCTAACTTAGGCCTCTAATATTAAAATCTCTTACTATTTTTTTGTGTGTTTGTGGTAAGGCTCCTACCACCTGCCACTTCTGAAGAAATGTGATTCCGCTAATTCGAAATTAATCAATTAGCAACTTAAGAAGTATTCAGGGTAAATAATTAAATTTTCGGACGTATTTTCAAAGTGTATTGTGCTATAATGTGAGAGGCCTATTGAGAACGCTTCAGTCCTTGACCGGGTCCGCCATTGTCGTGACGAAGTGTCAAAGTGACAGGCGATTGAAAAAGGACTCGGCGCCCGCCGTCAATCTCGAGGGTAATCGATCGTACTCGACTATCACTTCTACTCGATCGGGATTCAAATCGAGTTGACGTAACGCAGTAATCGATTGTCAGTTGACAAAGGTTTGTTTATACAGGACTAATGTTTTGCTGAATTAAAACTGGGAACGGGAAATGAAACTATAGGTATTATATTGTAATTATATGAAATATAAGCATACCTGGGATAACTCGGGGCAAGTTCTAGGGATTTGATATCGATAAAAAAGATGTCGATGTAATTAAATTAATACATACATGTGCACGATGATTACTATAAAGAGGTTCGATGTCATATCTGATATCGAGCCTGCAGGAACTGCAGTCCCCTCAATTGACGCTAGATGACAGCATTGCAATAATATAAAGAGTTGAAGCTGATTTATCTAAATTGTGTGTGTGAACAAAATTGGGGTTTTTTTTACAAAATGTTGAGGATGGTTCTAAAAAAAATACTAGTTATGGCACCATGAAAAGGTGAGGAAATTTCAATAACCAAGATGAATGACAAATTAGCTTTTGAGTCAATATAAATATTTTCAGAATGCTACGTTGACCACTGTGGGCTTTGAGAGAACTTTTCGCAGTTTAAAGTGGATATTTTTATTTTTATTTAACCGACGAATATGAAAAAAATATTGATTGTATATTATGAAAACTAATTTGAAATAAACATATAAATACACGTTTTAATTCGGTATTTTTTTTAAAATTATAAAATGAGATAACAAGTCATATTTATTTATGTCGAATAGCATTTAGGTTTTGGCAGTAACATCGATATATTTATTTGTCGATAAAATATTTTGCTACATCACATGCCCGGAGTTGTCCCAGGTATAAGTGTATTATATTGTAAGTGTAAAGTAATTTATAGTTTCAAACACTAGTAAATCTCTAGCATATCGTCGGTGATACATGCATACCTCGTAATTTACAATAAGTTTCAAATTTACCTTACTGCCAAACTTGCTAAGGTGTATTTTGCTTAATACTTTATATAATGTGAACGTTACGCGTTATTGCAGTATTAGGAACCAGCGATACGATTGATCCAGACTTCAAGTTACGTCTTGTATACTGGATGTTGCCTGTAATAGGAGCAATAAATTGAGGGATCGTTTCTACTGTATAAACGTAGCAACATTTGTTCTACAACTTTTACAAAATATGTAATTTATTATTTGGGATTTTTTCAAACAAACTAAATAGCATTTACAATGTACTCCATCCAATAGTCTAGCCAACATCTACTGTCAGCCTACAAACTTCGTAGTTTTCGGAATACATTGCTTGTTTAGAAAATCTATATTCATTAATAGTTAACAATGAGTTATTTTTAAAAGTTGTAGAATAAATGTTACGTTTGTGGTGTGGAAACGATCCCTAAATTTATTGCTCCTATTACAGGCAACACCCGGTATAAAAAGGTGATATGGTTTCAATTACTCTTCTTCTTTCTGTATTAAGGTAGTATTTATATAAACAATTAAGTAACTATCATAAGTTGTTATCACATGGATTATGACAATGACCCAGGTTCTGTATTCTACGACGTAAAACAATAGGTACCTATTGCTTTTAACCTGATTTGGTGTTGTTTTTAACTCAGCCACTGTTACTGTCATGTCAAGTAAGAGCTATCAAAACGATGACAATATGGAAACAATATGGTTTTATTCCAGTGTAGAATAGAGCTTCAGGCATGTTATCTGTGTACTTGATTTCCTTCGATGTAGTGATACATTAAAAAAGACATGAAAAATATTTTTATTTATAGTGTCACTATAATCTAACACAATGACAGTGGAAAATGTTGGAATTCTTAAAAGATCGTATTGTATAGAGAAGCATTCTTGTAAACTGGACTTGGTAAAACGTTGTCTACAGGCCAGGTGACCCTACAACCACAGGATCAGGATCACTAATCAGCTAGGTTAACCCCATCATCAAAAATTCAAGAAGGTAGGAGAATACCTAACACTACTGGACAAAGACGAAGACAAAGACATTTATTGCCAGAACATAGTCGTTATACAGATCGTCGTGGAACAGGATGAGCTTACGTGCTACCTTAATTAGGCATGCAATGTTACAATACTGATCGTTCTTCATCAAAGAGCTCCCGGACGGAGTAAAAAATTTTTTTTCGCATAGCCAACTTGTGATTAAATTGTCAAATTTGTTTAAGGGGCATTTCTGTATTAGCGTAGGTACTTAAATGATTGTAAATTTGAATTGCCATAAAGTAAGAGTTGCCTTTGTAAACATTACATTTTGACCGAGGCAAGTACAGTTTATCCTTGTGTCTAGTGGATCTTGTGAAAACTTCAGCATGAGTAGCAAACATAAGTGGGTTTTTTCTAGCAAACAATGCAGTCTGCTTTATATACATGCATGGCAGAGGTCGTATTCACCAAAATATCTAAAATCATTATCAGGAAATACTCAAACTTCCATTTCAAAGAAAAATAGTTTTCTAGCAACATTCTTACAGAAAACAATAAAAACTCTTTGTTGCTCAAAGAATTTCCCGTCGAGGGCGTCGTCAAAATGGCGGGCAACTTTGTAAGATGGTAGCCATAACGTCTTAAGTGTAATGCATTGGGTGACACAAAGTAACACTTTCCACTTATATTATTGTACATTTTATTGCCGGTCCGCACGCACCTAAATATGTCATATTTTAACCTAATGGTTAAGAAGTAGGTACGCCATTTTTAAAGTAATGTTTTGTACAAAAAAAAAAAAAATTATACTACAATCCTACTAACCTATACTAATATTATAAATGTGAAAGTAACGCTTTCGCGGATAAACCTCTGAACCGATTTTGATGAATTTCGGTGTCCCGGGGAGGGACGGTAAGTACGTCGTAGTTTTTATCCCAAAAAATTGGACTGTTCCTGTTTCTTAGCAATAATCGAGTTCAACGTGCACTGTCGCGGGAAACGGCTAGTAAGTGTTATAAATGTAAAACTTTGTGCTGCATCGGCTGGATGGGAAGTAATGGAGATAGCTGATACCCTGAATAACCACATAGGCTAATTTTCATCCCGGAAAATATAAACGTTCATAATCGAAATCTACGCGGACGAATTCACGGGCAGAAGATGGTACTAAATAAAAAATAGATATACAATTATATATCACTACATAGTATAAAACAAAGTCGCTTTTTCTGTCCCTATATCCCTATGTATGCTTAAATCTTTAAAACTACGCAACGGATTTTGATGCGGTTTTTTTTAATAGATAGAGTGTTTGTAGAGGAAAGTTTATATGTATAATACTTTAATCCGGAGCGAGGCGAGGGCGGGTCGCTAGTTGATATATAAAGCAGCGACATCAACAAGCAGTTTTATATCAGATGCGTTCGCTAACTAGGTTTTCTATCCTTTTTGTTTTTAAACCAATTGCGTCACTAGTAGATCCCGTCATACGAAAAGTCACGTGATCTACCAGTGACGCGATTGGTTTAAAAACAAAAATAATAGAAACGCTAGTTAGCGAACACATCTTGGTTAGGGCCTCAGGTATAACTTATTACCGTGTCCTATCCCGTCAGCAAGAGACAGATGGCCTGTTTTAAACGAGAGAAAGAGGGGGAAGGAGGGGGTGAGGACACAGATTCGGAGCATCGTCTACAAGCGAGTCATCGTGTTACATTATTAAGCTGTCATTTTTAAGAGAACCCTAATATTTACCGAGGACAAGTTTTAAAAAAATGGCCGCATATCTGAATACAAACATACTTACATACATTTATAAATACTTACATTCAGGGGCTTATAGAAAGCTTGTAATTTGTAGGTAATACAAGTGCAAGTCTCTTTTTAGGGATCAGAAATCAGTAAGGAACCCATATAGTTTTGTCAAGTACGTCTAGCGGCCTGTCCGTCCGTCCGCGGTTTAACTCGGAGGCTCTTATCGTGCTACAAAGCTGTAATGTTATGAAATTACGCTGACGAAGTTTTAAATGTAAAATATTGGCAAAATAATATGTTTCAGGTACTAGGCTCCCATACATGTAACGCAAAGGATTTTGTTTTTACATTATAATATGGAGCGAAGCATCATTGGATAGCTCTTACAAAATCACTGTACAATGCTAATATATTTTGCGTATTTTCGCTGCAGTTGCGTGTTTTTCAGCAGTCGAATAAAATGGAATAACTAAAAGACAAGTATCAAATGTCATTACAAAGATCGCCAATTGTTTCTTTCATGATCAAACAGCAAAGAGCGACCCCACGTTCCATTTTCTCGGCAATCGCTCATTTTCCCTTCCTTTGTCCTATCACAGTTATTTATAGTCCGCCAGAGAGAAGGTTGTTAATCTGAACGTTCCAGAATTCCGGGAATAGTTTTTGCTCTTGCAAAGTTTGGATGAGGAATTCTCGAAGGCTATAAAGGATTCTTGAGTTTGACCTTCAAATATATCAACGCAAATAAGTGAGTGAGAGATAGGCCTCTATTCTACTAGATCAAACGATATTGCCTTTGACATGTTATCTTTACGTACAGGGCCTCTATTCAACTGCGTTATAATGATATCGTTTTTGACCTGTTTCCGTATGGTCAACATTTTGATAACTCTTATGTCATTTACAATAATGGCGACTGTGACATAAACGATTCTTAAACGTGTCAAACACGATATCCTTTTAACGCACCTGAATAGAGGCCCAGACCTAGTCTTTCATAATACCTACAATATATTAAACAATTGTAAAAATCGAACAACGTTATAGTGGAGAAAATCGTTATCGTATTTTGTATGTTTTTTTTCTTTCACAGTCTTCTTAACAGGGCCTCTATTCTACTGCGTTTTTTTTTTTTTTTACCTACGTAACGTACGTAGACCTACTTAGTTAGCCTCTGATGGCTTTGACTACTTCGCCGGAGAGAGGGCGGACTCCTGATGGGAGTCCACGCGGTAAAGGGTTTTTACACTAGCATGCCTAAGAGCGCCCCTATTGGGCCGACGACCTCGGACTTAGGACGCTAGGGGAGAATTTAGAAAAACGCGATATCGTTATAACGCAGTAGAATCGAATTGGATTCTACTGCGTTATAACGATATCGCGTTTGACGTGTTTTAGAATCGTTTATGTCACAGTCGCCATTATTGTAAATGTCATAAGAGTTATCAAAACGTTGACAATATGGAAACACGTCAAAGACGATATCGTTGTTACCGTGTAGAATCCCAGCCCAGTTATGGCGGCCGAGTTAAAAACAATGCAATGACATGAAAAAGGCAATATGGGTTTTCCGTAGAACAGAGGGCCATGGTAATTAAGTGTCTGAGGCCCATAGGCACTGGTTTTGCTTTTATCACCACACATCACACTAATATTATAAACTGGCGACCCGCCCTCGCTTCGCTCTGGGTTTAAGTATTATAAAACCTTCATCTTGCATCACTCTATCTATTTTAAAAAAAACCGCATCAAAATCCGTTGCGCAGTTTTAAAGATCTAAGCATACTTAGGGACAGACAGCGGGAAGTGACTTTGTTGCTAGTATTTTTGTTCTTCTTTCACGCTTTAGCGGTTGGGCGAAATTGGATGAAGAATGGATATAGCTTGATAGCCCATAATTTCATCGAATTCCACTTCAACCATTGTACCATTTATTCGAACGCTATTTGCTGCTGTAACCATGATGTTATCAGGATATTTGAAAGATTCATTCATTACGTTGTATTGTAACTACCAAAAAAATAAAACATGCGGCGAGAAGTCTTTATCGATGAAATGAAAATTCTGCATTATGATACGTTCGTACGTAGTTTGCTACCCTGAAATACATTAGCTATCTTTTATCTCCAAAAAAAGTGTTCCTGTGGGATGTTTAACGCGGATGAAGTCGCGTGTGAAAGCTAGTGCTGTTTAAACAATTATGTTCCTGTTTGCCATGAGTTCCACTAGCACCGGACCCCACCGACCAGATTTCGACCTCGAAAAAATACGTCTTGTAAGTATGTTAGGTACTGTGGTAGCACGGTCGGGAAGCATTGTAAGTTATATACAGTCTAGCTATAGCTATCTTCAAATCGGAGATGGGCATTAAGCAATTAACTTTTAATCAACTAATTAATCGATTAAACAATCAATCGTCAAAAAATTAATCACGATTAAATTAATCGACGGTGTACACGAATAACGATTAATTAATCGTCATTTTAATCGACAAAATTTTACTATTAAACCTCGATTCAAAATTTGAACACGCATGGTACTAAAATTCAAATGTTGTAAATGATGTTAGGTATACAGACGTAAGCTGTTAAGCTGTAGCAATCTGTCAACGTAACTCGAAACTTAGAATTACAAAAGAAACGATTCATTCTTAATATTAATCGAGAGAAAATTAATCTAATTAATTAATTGATTAACAATTTAGTCGCTGTTAATTAATCGGCGATTAATTTAATCGTGAGTAAATTAGTCGAAACTCTTACGACTAAGATTAATCAATCGCCATTTTTAATCGTTAATCGTTAGTCGATTATATTTTGCCCATCATTGCTTCAAAGGCACTTAAACAAGAGTGTTCCAAGTAAGTACTTACCTCATGCATTTTACAAAGGGTGTCCCAGGTGCGCTGCGTAGCTCAAGGTATGTGTCGCTTGAAATCGGCTCGCGACACGAATGTTAAGCGACCCGATTGGAAGGGACCCTGTAGATAAAATGAGTTATCCCGGGCGTATGGGACATTGATTCGGTTTGAATATCGAGACGTGGAAAGGGTGTTTTAAATAATAATGTTAGATGGATACATCTCAAAGGGGGGGAGGCAGAGCTACAGAATTACCAACAACTAAAAAAACCTTGTTAATAATTTTGTAACCACATTTTGCACAAACAGGCTAAGATGTTTACCATTCAAAGGATCTCTTTCAGTAAACCTTTATGAGAAATAATTAATAACGAATAGCCAAATAAGTACAACACTAAAATAAATAAAGGTGTATTTTACCCAAATGAAAATTGCTTTAAGTATTTAGATATATTTAACCTAGCATTATGAAAACCCCAAGGTAAAGTAAGTCATATTTTAGAACACCATACGAAATTCCCTACATTTTCGCATTTACTAATCATATTATATAATAACCAACGACCCGCCAGCGGCTTCGCCCGCTGCAATTTTTTTTTGACATTTTTGTTAAAAAATTAAAAAAAAAATTTTTTTTTTATAAAAACTATTTTTTGTTACTTCTAGTACCTCCCAGAATATTCGTCGAGTAGTTTTTCCGTGAAAGCGTAACAAGCATCCACGCTTTCACATTTATAAAATTAGTAAGGATTATTACTCTAATCAGTAGCCGCTAACATTTATGTATACTCGTGGACATTTGAGCAGGGAAGGAAGGCGTGACATTACGAGTATGTATGTATGTATCCTTTGAAGGGATAAGTTTTTATTTTGTACATCCTTGCTATTTTTGTGTTTTTCAGTTTTGTTTGTAAATAAAGTGTTTACTATCTCTACTACTAACTGTAAGAGAATTTAAATAAGCTACATTTCCAGCAAAGTCAGGGGTTGAAAGTAAGTTAAAAATGCAAATGTGAAAATGTGCTGAAAAATTATCAAATCTTTTTATGAATAAAGGGTGTTCATGTGCTTTGTTAAACATTGTCCAACTCTCTGTAACAGATGGGAGAAGTTAGTTCGGTTTGTGTTGAGCCCTATTCCGCATTTGTGATATTAAATATCTGAAATAGCGACTCACTCGAATAAATAACTGTTATGATTAGAAAAGTTACAAGTTGGGAAATGGGATTATAATGGTTTATTTGGGATCCCATAATTTCATAACCAATGTTCCACAAATGATTCATTTCACAAACATATCATTTGACAACCTGCTTTTTTTTCCGAAACTGTAAATAATTCTGGATTTATTTCAGTATCATCGTGTAGAACCCTATAGGCTAGGTTAGGTTAGTGTTATAAAAATCCTGAAACATTTGTAAAAACAGAAAAAAGCGGGTTACCAAATTTTGTTGGCGAAAAGGCAGAGAACCGGTTTATTTAGTTATTTAATCTTTATTGCAAGCAGAAACAAGTACAAATGGCGGACCTAATGCCTGATGGCATTCTCTACCAGTCGACCAAATAACCAATCAGAAATGTACTGTGTATGTGTATGTAATGTGTGTAGGTTTAGTGTTTTAACATTTGACTGATCCATCATTTGCAATAAACTTGATTTTATTGTGATTATCTTATTTATTTGCTAACAAATCATAAATTTTATTTAAGAAGGGACATAACAGAAGTGCGTGGAGCTAACCCCATGTGTTTCTGTTTAGTTCACAAATAAACTCTTTTACCGAAGAATAGGCTGCTTTTATGCAATAGTGCTACAAATAAAAATGGGTCTTTGTTGCATTTTAATACGTAACGCAATTTACTTAAAGTTTTAAATCAAATTGTATTTATTTTTGATTTGTAGCACTATTGCATAAAATCAGCATATTTATTTGTCCTCGCGTGTGATATCCATGGATTTATTTTTCTAATAAGTGCATGGGATTGTTTAAATAACTCGCCGTACCGCTAAGTAGTGTCAAATAAAAAGTAGCTATTATAATGAAATTATTAAAATGAGAGCTATCCGGGGTGTACGTTGCTTAGTAATGATACGGAGAAGGCACACGAGCACTTAGGCCACCTGATGCTAAGTGGAATCTGAGACCCATAGACATTTGAATTCTCAAGACTAATCTTAAGACTGCAATCCCAATATCTAAATTGCGTTGCCAACCGTTGCTTGTAACTTCACCTGTTGTTGTTGGTGGAATAAGAATAAGAATTATTTACTTGGACACACATTTACATAAAATGAAATATGGCAGTTTGTATTAAACAGTGAAAATTTCAAATATAAAAACAGTAATAACAATAACTAACACAAATAATAATATAATTAATAGACGGATTAAAGTCCCTAGCCTACGTCAAAATCTTGTCCCGTTGCAGCATGTTAGTTAAACTAATTAATTTAAATTATGACTTAGCTTATTTAAGTATCAAAAATATACCAGGGCTGGGATTCTGCACGGTAATAACGATATCGTTTTTGACGTGTTTCCGTATTGTCAATGTTTTGATAACTCTTATGTCATTTACAATAATGGCGACTGTGACATAAACGATTCTAAAACACGTCAAACGTGATATCGTTTAACGCAGTAGAATAGAGGCCCAGCTGCATATCAGACATATATACGTAACGAAATCAAGTGGTTTTAGGTAAAATTTTAAACTCCTTCGAAATAAAATATATATATGTGAAGCTACTGTTTCGTACAGGAACAAGCTCTATAAGGAATATATGGAATAACCAATCACGCAGTATATTTCAGCGAATATAATAAACTGAGCATTGAGCCTTCGCAGAACGTTCGATATCCGAAGAATGTCCCTTTGCTCTGTCCTTGCCGGTTGTAACAGCTATATCTAGCGCATTCCTACATTAATATCTATCTCTGCCGAAATTATACCGTTGTTATAATAACAATATTTTTTTATTTATGTATATTTATTTATTTATTTATTAGGATCACCAACAGTGAATACAATGTTTAGTAGCTATAAGCATTACATCAGAATTGGTTCAAATATATTGTTTCACCAATTACAGGTGAACACAGCATGCTTTACCAGTAATCTTATCTATTTCCTGCAATTACTACAAATATTTGACAAACATTCGCACTATAACAGAATGTATAAAAAAAGGATCAAAGGACATTTATACTTAAACTAAGACCTTCCAAAACCTAAATAAGACCTAACCAAGACCCAACTAAAACCTAACTAAGACCTAGCTAAGGTCGTCAACAGAAGCAGATAAACTGTCATGAAATACATCAACTAACTATGAGTATATGGCTTCACAGCCAGCATATGCTGAGTTGGGTCCGTTTCGCAACATTAACGCGACATGTCGTCTCTTTTCTTTTTTTCTTTTATTTTTGTTACTTTTTATTTTTTGTCTGCGTGTTTTTGTTGTGAATAAATGATTTACTTACTTACTTACTTACTTATATGTATATTCCTACGGGATCGTGTCATAATAATATAAAGTTCAAAACACATAATGGGTCATAATACATAATGGTCATAATATACAGGGTGTTTGGCAGTCGGGTGTAGGGTTTTTAAGGAATGATAGTTAGGGTCATTCTGAACATTTTTGACCATACTTACCATTATGCTAAGTGTCACGGTTTTTGAGATATTGTCATATTTATTTATTTTTTGAAACATCACTCTGTTTGCCAGTTTTTTTTATTTAACACCCTGTATAGCTTGTATTGAGTTAATTTTTAGTGTTTTGCCATTGCTACACCTTGGTTCTTCAAAATCAATTCAAACAATTACCTTCTACTGCTACAATTATTAATAAAACCTATTTAAACATGACGATAAAGTTTTTTTTAAATAATTTTACAACTTTGCATGTCTACAAAAAAAAACAGCGATTTACGCGTAAAAAATACTTAATAAACTTCTTTGATTTACGGGCTTTCTAAGCATGTGCCATTTAAAACCAGAAAACTAAAAAGAAATTAAAAAATAAGGTATTTCCAAAAAAAGAGACTTCACTTCCATACGTTGTTTAGTGTAGTGACTGGATAGTTGGAGTATTTTGAATTTGAATTTAGAATGTTCTTGTAAATTAGTCGCTCAATCCTCGTGAGAAAAAATCCAATTTTAAATAAGGAACGTTCTAGTTCAGCTTATTTTTCAATTAGTCTGTTTTCGAATTTTGCTTTAAAGACACGTTTGTTTCGCTTCAAATGTAGTATAGTGAATTCAATTACAGATATTTAAGTTTTCAAGTTCAGTTCCTTAAATTTTAACGATTTCACAATGACTTCGTTTTCCAATCACGAGTAAGCTGACATAATTGATGTCTGTCGTACTCCCGTGGATGTCGTAAGGCGACTTAGGGAATAAGGGCTTGTAGTACTGTTAGGCGATGGGCTTGCAACCTAACACTAATAAACTAATAAACATCTGAGCCTGTTTGTGCCAAATTTGGTTACAGAATTTCTGTAGCTCTGCCTACCCGTATGTATGTAAGTGTGTTTCAGTTTTGTAATGATTATGGTTTGTAAAGTTGTTTATTTCTTAATTTTATAATAGTTAAATATCCTTGTTTGAACCGCCTACGTTGTTTTAATTTTTCGTTTAGTCTCTCCTATCAAAATTGTCTGGAAGAGATTTCTTATAACGATAAGAGCGCGTGCTTTACTGTATAAGAATTTTATGTTTTTGTCTTTACTTGTTTATTTTTCTTTGTATTGTGTTCAATAAAGCATATTTGTAAGTATTGTATTGTACAGTAGAATTCAATACGTTTTAACGGCTTCGAATATATAATGAACATCGCTTGTGATAGTTGTGATCTCATCGACGAACTACCTATATTAACTGGCTAGCTAAGTAGTGACCGTTGCTACGAAGCTAGTGGTTGGGGATGTGCTGAACCTCTCAGGCCGAGTTAAGCCCTGTCATGCAGCTCTCTTCAAAAGTGGAGGGTGGGGCATTACTCAGCTTAAGTGCTGGAAGCCCAAATTTCCTGCCTCACCTTACCCCCAGGGCTCGGATACCGGTAAAATTTTCAAACCGTTATCATATACTTGCCGCAAAACCTTTTTTTATTACGGTTCCGTTCGCATAAACCGGTTTTAATAAAAGGTTTTTGGAGAAACCTTTATATAAAGTTCTTTTCAAATTAACCGGAATAGAACTAAAAAAAAACGGTTTAACCAGACGCACGTCACGCACCATAAACAAGCGCCGCTTAGTGTTATTAATTACAAAACTTTTGGTGTTGCGACTCGTTAAAATAATGTTCTCATACGTTTGCGTTCTCTGGAAAAGTTCGGAGCAAAACTGAAATAAACCAGTGCTAACCGGTATTTATGGAACCGGTTCCGAGCCCTGCTTACCTCTTTACTCTTGGGCCTTGGGGGCCAAGCGCGAGGGAGCTCTTTAAGGTGATTTCTTCGCGCTTCAATGACGTTACGGGTGACCAGAGGGCTGGTAGCTACTTTGGTCAAAGAATAAGCCTTGCTGTTCAAAGAGGCAATGCTGCTAGCCTCCTGCGCACCATCAGCAGTGACAGCGATTTGGCCCATATTTTTTACAGACAGTTTTTTAATCGTAGTTATGTTTTTAGCCCGTGTGGTTGCCTGGTTAGAATAGTGCCACTTCATGTCTTCCCGTGAAATAAAGGCTTGTAGTAATGTCAGGCGATGGGCTTGCAACCTGTTACTAATGTACTGGTAAACATCTTAGCCTACTTGTGCAAAATGCGGTTATAGAAATTATCAATAAGTCTTTTTAGAGTTGTTGGTATTTCTGTAGCTCTGCCGACCCCACTCTGGGAATGAAGGCGTGATATATGTACTCGTATGTATGTAGTTTTATGAAATAAATATTTTGTTTTATGACAATTTATATTTTATCAGATAATATTATTGACCAGGGTATTTTTAATGGCATAGAGAAAGCTGATGAGCTCATACCGTAAATAAAAGTGACCTACCTACATGTTAACTCATGAAGCCCTGATTGATTGGTTAGTTTGTGGCTACAAGTAAGTGAATTTACGAGGTTGTCCCCTTATATTTATGGATTTAATGCTCGCTCTAAAAGTGTTAGTTTTACTCTGAGTGGATAACTTAAACTCGCTGGTTAAAAATTCGTTAATCCAGTTAAAAAGTGGGTTTCTTAAGTGAGTCACTATGTCATGAAAAGGAAAAGTCAAGAAAAACGGCAATGTAGAACACGATCGGAAACAATCGTATAGACCCTGAGTATCGCACAATGCTCTCAATATTTTTATTTACTGAGCAACTGCTTACACGAAACTTCCCACATACTCCACTAGCGACAATGACCCGGTTTCTCACGCAAACCGGACGCAAAACATATAAAATTCACACAACCGGACCTTCCAACACGTTCGCTACTCCCATTAAAAAATCGTATATAATATAAACACACTACGGTGTCACTGGCATTTAATATGTAGCAAAAACGAGAATCTCAGCTCCTCACGTGGCATCCCATCCCTCTCGTTCTTTGGCAGTAGGAAAGAGCAAGCGTTAAAAGGTCAGCTGTTGTGATTTCTTGCGGACGTCATTTTGTTTCGACATATTGTTTTATTCGTTGATTTATCAAGTTATGGATACTCTCGTGTTTCCGGGAAGCTGTGTCGAAATTAAATGTTATCTATATAAAAAGATTATATAACTTTTGATAATACATACATACATACATAGCATCACGCCTTCATTCCCAGAGTGGGGTAGGCAGAGCTACAGAAATACCAACAACTTTAAAAAGACTTGTTGATAATTCTGTAACCACATTTTGCACAATCAGGCCAAGAAGTTTACTAGTGTATTAGTGACAGGTTGCAAGCCCATCGCCTAACAATACTACAAGCCCTCATGCCCTTAGTCGCCTCTTACAACATCCACGGGTAGACATGGAGTGGCACTATTCTAACCCGGCATCCACACGGGCTTAACACACATCGCACTGCTAGATCAAAACAGGATCAACTCAAAATAAAACTGTATTTTTAAATCAACTTTAATACCAGTGTGTTTGGACTTGAAACAAATCTAACAGTTTTTTTGAGTTCATACTGTTTTGATCTAGCAGTGCGACATGATAATGACAATACTTAACCTAACATTATATAAAACAATGAATATAAATAAAAATATCATGCGCAATTGAGCGGAAAACGTGTCGAAATTATTACACTTACGTCTTTACTCACACAATATAACGGAGCAAGACCACCACAAATAAAAAAGTTTCAACACTTTCTCTTACATAAATCGTTGTCTAGATATGATACAATTGCTTACATGTTTTAAGACTAGTTATTATTAAGTGTTTAAGATCTGGTTTCGGTCAAGCATTTGTGTTTTTTTACAGATAGTCCTTGACTCTATATTTTCAAATCTTGAGACATCAACGACTTTTTGAACTAATTTTTAAGTGCTGAAAATGTTAACTTTACGTCGGGTAATCTATGTAGGTATTTACAGGGTAATTTTTTAATAGGTGCACAAATTTTTATATTTGCTTCGCTATTGTTAATCAATAACACATGTTGTGTTATTTTTATTCTAGCTTAAAATATATTAGAGATATTGCCAATTCAATGATTCCACTAACTTAACGATGTTCATGGACCCTCTAATGCAGGGGTGCGAGGAGAGGAGAGTGTTGTTAAGTAAGTTAATAAATGAAATTTCAAATTTAGAATATCAGTAGGAGAGGGGCTTGTTGTCTTATAAACTGTACATGAAATTTCAAATTTCGAAAAATAATACAATGTATCGCATACCTACAGCTTGACAACCCATGTCATCATTTCTTGCAACAAAAAATATATTTTCGAATTAGTTTTACTGTCGTAATATATTATATTATATTTTTAGTGGTGGTAGGACCCTGTGCAGGGTCCGTCCGGATCGCTACCACCATCTTATCCATTAACCATCCGCCAAGCAACAGTGTTCGCATTGTTGTGTTCCGGTGTGGGGATAAGACAACCGGTGAAATTACTAGCATAGAGGCATTCCATCTTAGTCCTCAGGGTTGGCAACGCATTTGAGGTCCTAGGATTATAATTTTGAGAATTCAAATGTCTGTGGGTCTCAGATTTCACTTACCATCAGGTGGCCTGAGTGCTAGTGTGCCTTCTCCTTAACATAAAAAAAAAAAGTTAAAAAAAAAAAAAAGTTAAAAAAAAAAACTAAATTTAGAATATCAAAATTTCAAATTTCGATAAATAATATAATGTATCGCATACCTACAGCTTGACAACCCATGTCATCATTTCTTGCAACAAAAAAATATTTGAGAATTAGTTTTACTGTCGTAATATATTATGTAAAAAATTTGTGCACTGATAAAAAAATTACCCTGTATAGAAAAATGAATCCCTATTTCCCTCGGTCACGGCATCACGCAACGGCTAGACCGATTTCGCTAATTCTTTTTTGTTGAGTTATTCATCGCCAGGAGAGGGTTCTTATGAAAGAAAGAAAATGTAAAATCCACGGGTTAAGTCAAAAATTTGCAGCGGGGCGAACCGGCTGATTTATCTAGTTTATTATGGAAATGAATGACTTACAAAGGATTTATATACTTCACGGGCACGGATTTTCTTTAGTGGCAATTTAATTTTTATTTCATACACACAAAATCACGCCTTCATTCCCAGAGTGGGGTAGGCCGAGCTACAGAAATACCAACAACTCTAAAAAGACTTGTTGACATTTATTTTTTGTAACCACATATTGCACAAGAAGACGTTTCTTTTGTGTTTGATTTTTATTTCTAATAAGTACTTACTAAATGCCAATTCTTATTTCTTAATAATATTTATAATATTCTCTAGATAAATTGTGATAGTGCTGTTAAGATTCTGATTTCTTTAAATAGCACTCTTAAATAAATTTTCATTCTAATTCTTGATATACTAAATTCGAACCACTCTCAGGTTATAACGTTATTGCGACAAGGTACTAAAATGCGCAACTATGTTTGAGTGCGACCATACGTAACAAAAGTCTTTTAACATACATGTAGATTATAAATTATAAGTTACCTACGTTATAATATAATATCTCTAGTTGTATTGATATTTGGATATTGATGTATTTATTTATATAATTTATAATACTTGTCATTTATGTATCCTATATATCTAAATAAATAAATATCTCGGGACAATGTTACACAAATTGGCCTAGTCCCAAACTAAGCTCTAGGCTTGAACTATGGGTACTAGACAACGATAAACATACTTAAAAAGAGAAACATACACTTAAATAGATAGAAAACATCCAAGACTAAGGAACAAATATTCGCGCTCATCACACAAATATCTGCCCTTACCGGGATTTGAACCCAGGGTAGCTGGCTTCAGACGCATGTTAACTCCCAACTAGGCCAACGTGTCGTCAAATATGTACATAATCATTTAGACACATTTCATTGTATTTGAGTAAAGTATGTTCATTTGTAAGTACTTATAATTTATGACTTGATTATTTAGCTGCAGAATTATTAATAGGTTAATTTACTTTATGTGCACATCTTGAATTCTATGCCTATCCTCGTACAGTTTCCTCAGTCATGGTCAGGTTAACTGAAAGAGATCTTTAAAGGGAAAACTTCAACATTGTACACGTTAATCTTAAGTTAGCACACATTTTTGGAATCGGTTGAATGTGCAATAAAGTGATAAGGTGATAACATACATACATACATTATGTAGGATTATGCTATGTAAATAATGCTGGAACAAATGCACTAGCGCATGCCCGCGCCGCATGACGCGGATGCAGTTGCCCTTGACCTATAGCTACCGTCGCCAGGATGCCCAGTTCATTGTTCTCTAGGGGCCGTAATAATTTATTTATACATACATACAAACGCAACATCACGCCTGCATTCCCAGAGAGGAGTAGGCAGAGCTACAGAAATACCAACAACTCTAAAGAGACTTGTTGATAATTCTGTAACCGCATTCTACACAAGTTGGCTAAAATATTAACCAGTGACAGGTTGCAAGTCCATCGCCTAACAGGACTACAAGCCCTTATTCCCTACTCGCCTCTTACGACATCTGCGGGAAGACATGGAGTGGCACTATTCTAACCCGATAAACACACGGTTTACTAATTAATATATTTATTCAACATTGTTTTACAGCCTTACAACAATTCAAGAGGCAATTCAGTAAAAAATGCAACAAAGCTTAATGTATTATCTGAAATAAACAACAACATAACAATCGCCATCCATCGCCTCACAATGCCTCAGGCACTCACGACGTACAGTTCGCCACTGGCTAGCAAACAAATCGCATTCAGGTGCTGATGACGGATCACGGAAGCGAGTTAAGCAGCGTCAGTGCTCGTGTAATCAGGAAATTTTGGTGGAACACGGTGCGTGCTAAAATGTGTTTTGTACGCTCCGACGGGACTTCTTAAACTTGCCGGATAAAACTTCATCTTTGAGATCGACGCAGCGCTGTGTTAAGAGAATCACCCCCCAGGCCGTCATTAGGTGTTTATTACGGCTCTCTTCCATAGAATTAAAGCCAAGTGTACCAGGTAGACACTTGGTGGGTTAAAAATGGGAACACCTTAAAATTTTCATGTGGCCGATATTATTTTTTTTCGAAATCTATGTTATGCTGAACATAAATTTCAATTTTAATCATAAGTTAAATTAGGATTGATTAATGAGCGACATCAAAAAATAAAGTCTAACAAAAAATGCATTCAGAATTATGTAGCGTACCCTATAAAAAGGGTTATTATAAACCAATCTAAAGAGACTTGTTACGAGACAGGTTAAAGAAAAATTCAATTTATACTCTAAAACAGGGTTTCGCAAACTTATAGCCTCACGTAGCCCAAATTTCCCGGGTTTCTTAAGAGGCCACATATTCTGCTGCCACGGCGCACAAGAATCAAAAGGGACGGCTGTATCTTCCGCGCGAAGAACGTGAGCTGAAGATAGTTGGCGCGCGCCTCTATTCAGGTGCGTTAAAACGATATCGTGTTTGGCACGTTTAAGAATCGTTTATGTCACAGTCGCCATTATTGTAAATGACATAAGAGTTATCAAAACGTTGACAATACGGAAACAGGTCAAAAACGATATCGTTATGTATTACCTTGTAGAATAAAACCACAATACAACATGGTTTACCAGGATTACGAAGTTACTTATAACTTCAACAATTTAATCATTCAACATGCGAAAAAGGTGTCATGTTTTAAAAATAAACTAACGAGGATTTTCTTCTTCCTCCCCAGTTCAAATACAACAGGCGAGATCATCATCATCAACGAGCTCCGGCCAACTAGCGTAATTATTTGTCTTTTTTCCAGCTTAGACTATAAACTAGCGACCCGCCCTCGCTCCGCTTTGGTCGATGTGAGTTTTCTGTAACACACGTACAGTCAAGGGCAAAAATATGTATACACTTTAGTACCTTGTCTATTTAACGTCATGTTTAAGCTGTCATATGAAATTGTGACAGCGATTAAAGCGGCAAGGTACTAAAGTGTATACATATTTTTGCCCTTGACTGTACATAAACCAGAATTTATTATACATAAAAACTCCCGAGAATATTCTCTAACTGATGGTGAAATTTGCATCAAAATCCGTTACGTGGTTTAGAAGGAATAAGTGGATATACAGACAGACGCGTAAAGCGACTTTGTGTTTTCTTGTAAAGAAGATAAAGATTAAATGAGTTTACAAACGTTTTCACCTTAAACGAGCTCGAAATTAGAAATTTAATTCAAGTATCTTTTTATGGCACAAAATAATTAATTGGGCAACCAAAAGTTTAAATACTGGTGCCATTGAGTGCTTTGTTTTAATTCAGTGGTATAAATATGAATGTAAAAATTAATAAATATTCAGAAAAAAATCCGGGCAAGAGCATGTCGGACACAAATCTATTGAAAATTACACTTTTTGACTTCAATATTTCCTAAATTTAAAAAATGAGAATTTAAAGAACGTTATGATTTTTCATTTTATTTTTTTAATGATACCTCACTCGATGTCATAATGAAAAAAAAATATCTTTGCTTATGGGAGAAACCAGTACAAGAAAAATATTATTTTCAAGATATTACATTACAACTTTGTCGGTGTATCTTAAATGTATAACTATCCTAAGATTTCAAATTAGGGCTTTGTAGTACTAAGAATCTCTGAGCAAAACCGCGGACAGACGGACATGGCCAAACTATAAGGGTTCCTTGTTGACTACGGAATCCTAAAACTGAATGAACCGTCTTGGTTTCCCCGAAGTTGTCCTTGTTTGAAGGTCCGGTGACGCTCGGGCCACATTCCGCCTAGCTGCTTCAAGCACTATTACAACACTGTTCCACGTAATGTTTCCATTGAATCATGAAATACGTCATTCGTTTCGACATGGACTAGCCAACGACGGCGACTGGATGACGTCACTCGTCACAGGTCACATTATACCGTGTCGGTCGAAGCGCGATCAAGTGCGAGTCGGACTTGCGTGGAGAGAATACCGTACTTTAATTATTTAAAGTAGACCTAAATCGAATTAGATTAGCTTTCTATTTTCCGCGATCATTAAGTGCCTCATCTTCAAAACTTTTCAATAAATCCGATCCACCCCAAGGGTCCTGTTAAATCTAACTTAAATACAATACAAAAGTTTCGGAAGATGTAGATTAAAGTGGACAAAGTTTGATATTCTGCTCGGAAGTTTACGACGCCAACCTAAGTCCCTGTGTTTGGTAATATAATACCCGGTACGTACCTTACTGATTTAATTGCACCAAGGGTAGGGACCCAATTCTCGTGACTTCGATATGATTTTTCATGCGAGATGAACTGTCAACTGAGCCGCAGCAGTAACGGTAAGAGGCGACTAAGGGAATCAAGGCTTGTAGTATTGTTAGGCGATGGGCTTGCAACCTGTCACTAATACACTGGTTAACATCTTAGCCTGATTGTGCAAAATGTGGTTACAGAATTATCAACAAGTTTAGAGTTGTTGGTATTTCTGTAGCTCTGCCTACCCCACTCTGGGAATGAAGGCGTTATGTTTGTATGTATAAACTGACAACTGCATACATTTTTTGAAGTATCTCACATGTACAATGATCTCCAAGTCAAGAGAATTGTGTCCCAGTACGTCAAATCGCTCCTACACGGGGCCTTATAAAACAACATCTCGAAAGCATTAGACTTTACCAAGTAGATACAGCTCCTGGGCCCTTATTCTGGATCTCAGCTGTTTCGCCGAACGTTTCTCAAACTGATTCATTAATCTCAGGGAAATCCCTCTTGGATACAAAGCGACCCTGGGAGGGCCGAGCAGTTAAGTAAATCATATATTTACTGTCGTTATTTTCGGTATAAAACATTATTTTATGTGTCAAATTTTATTCTTATTTTAATGTGTTGTTACAGCGACAACAGAAATATATCATCATCTGTGAAAATTTCAACTGTCTAGCTATCACGGTTCATGTGATAGAGACAGACTTTTTAGGATTCCGTAGTCAAACTAGGAACGTTCACCATCTCCGTCCATCCACAGCCTAGCGCAGAGACTAAGTACTAGAAAGCTGTAGTTTGGCATGAATATAAATATTAGTCAAAGTGAGACTAAAAGTCACATTAAAAGGTGATACATTCTTTTTATTTAGGTACAACCCCCTACACGTAACGTGGGGATGTATTTTTCTCGTCAACCCTATAGTATGGGATGTCGTTGGATAGGTTTTTCAAAAATTTCATTGGTTTGTGCATACAATTTCTCGATCAAGGGATCCGTTTATGAAAAATTAAGCTTTAAAGCGCTAATTTTGGTTAGAGTCAAGTGTCAAAAAATCTTAAATGAAAGCGCATATTACGAATTTAAAAGAAAAACTATCACGACTAAGTCGGCTTCATTGGTTCTTGAGATACAGGAGATTAAAGTGTTTATTTATACCTACTAAAATCATCTAAGACGGCACATAATAATTCAATTTTAGTTCGTGTACTTGACGGCTTCGGAACCCTACCCTTTGGTTTGGTTGGTTTTACCCTTTGGGTACGGAATCTTAAAAAGCACCCCGTTTAGCAGGTCCCTGGCATGGTGCCTATCACACTGGCTGCATTACCTCTGGATATCTAGCCCAATTGAGAGAAGTAAGCACCAGCTCCAGGATCTCCGGACCGGAGGCGCCTATGAGCCGCGAAAAATAATATTTTTCCAGCTTAAAGGTCGGTTATATTTGTATATATTATGAGATTTATGAGTATTCTTACCTCCCCTTTCCTTTATAAACGAAATAAAGGCACAGCCCCAGGCGCTTGCGTTTGTCACGAACTATAACTAGATCAAGATAATACGAGATTCTTTGAACTCTGTCGACGGACTTTTCTATCTAACATCTGTCGTGGAGACATTCAGTCTGACGCAGGTCGTTGACGTCTCAACTCCTAGCAATGAGAAGTTTAGTGGCACTTCGCTCGCGACTTTAAGAATGCAGCGACAAAATGCACAAGAATTGCAGTTATTCCTTACCGCAATCATTTAGCTGTCGAATAAGCTGTGTAATCATTTCTTGACTGCTAATAGAGGTTCACTTCATCGATTGTATCTTTCATCGAATTTTATTTGATCGAACTATTTTCTGCTGACACCAGCGTGTTTTTAGGATATCTTAAACATTATTCAATTAATTTAGGTTAGGTTAGACTAGTGACTACCAAAAATCACATCAAGAAATGCCTTTCGATGAAATGAAAATTGTGCATAATGATACGGTCGTTGAAAGGTGTTTCGATAAAATGATGTGTATCTACTAGAGGTGGTAGGGTGCGTTACCAACAGAAAGACAATACCCAACAGTACCTACAGTCATTATGGCTTCGAGCGAGATCACGTGTCGGATTTGTCAAACAATATAACAGACAGACTGTGGGGGGTTACCTTAACATGGCTAAGTAATTCAGTTTACAATTAGAGTATGGAGACAGAGCTATATAGCTGATATAGCTGTGTCCTTTACGCTCAAACTCAATTGAATTTATGATAACCTCCAGGAGGTACAGACGGGGCGGTACCGAATAACCTTTACAAGACTTCTACGCTCAAAACTTACTCTGTCCCCTTTCTTATGATCCCTTAATAATTGCGCATTTAGACTAAGGACAGCCTCAGATGCAGATGTTATACATTTCAGTTTTCACCAAAAACATATATGTGAAAAAACCGGACAAGAGCATATCGGCCCATGCTCAGCGTAGGGTTCTGGCAACACAATCAAAAAACTTTCTCGAAAAACAACAAGGGTTTGACTTCGGAACCGTAAAAAGGTGAAAAATACGTACTTTGTCCCTTACAGACCAGGTACAGTCGCACAACGCGCAGGTTTTATACCTACACGCTAAGGAAATTTATTTCACAGAAGCAACGCCCACACTCACCGTGTACAGCATTCATCAATAGAATTACAGGACAGCGCGTTTATTACTGAAATTATTGAGGCAGGCATTGCAAAACTGACCTAATTCCGCCGCTTGAACAAGGCGTACCCAAATCGGGCCATGCCGTTTTTCATAAACGGACAAGAGCAAGTAAATTATACTTGGCTGGACGCGCTGCCGCGTGTCTAGATAAACGAACGAACTGCCCTCACGTCGCATGCTTAATTAACTTTTTTGTAAAAACCCTTCTCGAATCGCTCTATCTTTTGATGAAAACCTCATTAAAATCCGTTTCGTAGTTTGAAAGATCTAAGCGAACATACAGAGGGACAGAAGAACGCGGGAAGCGACTTTGTGACCTTTGTGTTATTGTGTAAATATATCGGGGGACCGGGGGACAATAATGCCGTAGTCCCAAACTGAGCTCTAAGCTTGTATTATGGATACTAAATATATGCTTAATTAATCCAAGACTCAGGAATATTTCCCCGTGCTAGGAATTAGAACCCGGGAGGCCCGGGGCCTCCAGTTACGAAGGAAGGGTCACTACCCACTAGGCTATCACGTCGTGAAGTCGTGAGTTGCATTGCATTGTCTACTTGTATAACCTTACACATGTTTGAAAACGTAAGATGGAGCGATTTGACTGCTCCCTGGACTCGGAAGCCTTTCGCTAGACAATGATGGATCGTATCTGGAGTAGTTTCTTTGTACAAATCCATTAGTCTTCCTGGCTGACATTTCGCTTATATTATATTATAACGCAAGCGGTGCCGTCGACTAGATACCGCTGTACACTTTGCATGGAGTTCAGGAAATTTGGCGCTGAATGTGGGAGTAAGAACTAAATTTACACTTAAAATGTATTTGTAAGGTAGTCAGTTATTACATAAAATCAAATCTTTGTAATTGTTAATTCAAAGTTGTTAAAAGCCAATCACCAATGTAGTCTTTATTCCTATTTATCGTGAAAAACAAACAATCGCATCAAAAAGTAATACTTAAGTTTTTAACAATAATCTACACTTCTATACCAATATTACAAATGTGAAAGTAACTCTGTCTGTCTGTCTGTTTGTTACGCGTTCACGAATACACCGCTTAACCGATTTTGATAAAATTTGGTCTGGAGATGTCCCCGGGGAAGCACAAAGGGTACTTTTATCCCGAAATTTTTAACGGGTCCTGAGGGAATAGCGATAAACGAACTCTACGCGGACGGAGTCGCGGGAAACAGCTAGCAGGTTAATAAATGTGTGACAAAAATTGTTTACCACATATTAACGTAGGTCTTTGATGTAATAATAAATCTAAAATGACCATATTTACTATATTTTTAATGCTGAAGACGGGAGGCTGGTTTCTATTACTTTATAAATAAATAAATAAATATCAGGGGACCATCTCACACAAATTGACCTAGTCCCAAACTATGCTCTAAGCTTCTATGGGTACTAGACAACGATAAACATACTTATATAGAGAAATACATAGAAAACATCCAAGACTCGGGAGCAAATGTTCCCGCTCATCACACAAATATCTGCCCTTACCGGGATTTGAACCCAGCACCGCAAGCTTCAGAGGTGGAATCATTACCACCAAGGTTAACATTTCGTCAGACATAACACTAATAAATATATCACAAAACCTTTTAACGAACGTATAACGCAGAATTTTCATTTCATCTAAAGCCATTTCTCGCCGCAGCACCAGTTAATTTTCTTGGTAGTCACGTGTCTAAACTAACCTAACCCACGTTATTAATGTTTAAGATGTCCTGAAAACATCAAGGTTTCAGCAGAAACTATCGTTTGATGATTTGAAATTCGATGAAATGATACAATCGATATCGATGAAGTGAAATTCAATAAAATTATCGGTTATCCCAAGAAAAAATTGCAAATGCGTTGAACCTGAAGACTTAAGGCCTAACAGCCGAACTCAGAGTTAGTTAATGACGATTGAGTCGTTCTTTAATGACGACTTTTATAAACAAGTTAAAAAGTCACGAGTTAAATGTCTCTTAAATGTGTCTGAACACCTACGGCGGTAACAGTGAATGTCTCTATGCTAAAAAATTTACCGGCTGTCTTATCCCCACACACGGAAAACATCGTGTAACGGTTAGTGGGTAAGATGGTGGTAGCGATCCGAAAGTACTACCTTAGGTCCTCCGCCGATTGAATTGGTTTAAGCTAGCAAAGACTAAAAATTAAGGTTCATACTTTTTCACCATCTCTTTCTCAAGATTTAGTCTTAAATAAGAATTGAATGGGACAGTCATCCGAAGTTTTGAATTCGCCTTCAAAGTTACTATCCAGCGCACGAATTGAGCATTTTAATAAAACTTCCGAAATATCCTTGCGTGCAGCAAGAATTAAAGAATGAATGGTGCCTTAATAACAATATCATACAACATACTTTTCCTTTCCATTCTTCCAAACAAACCTGGCGCCTCCAAACCGGCCCGGTCACTTTCCTTACATTCAAAACCGATATAACATGCGAATCATCGCCGTATGAGTCAGAATGATAACTTTTTTGTGTGCTCTCTCCCACACCTGTCCGAAACCAGCACGTATCGCGGATACGGACACTTTCCACTCAAGAAATGGGAGCACCGTTTTGCATGGCCTTGATTGAGAGTACACTGGCGAGCATCGCTTGCAGTGCCTTGCAGTGTACTCGCCACCGAGCCAGCCATCAGCCAGTCTCTGTGAACCTTTCGGGCAGGCCGCACGTGAGGTAGATCGACACTGTGTTTAATTCGCGAGTGACTAGTGGACAGTACAGTGAAGTGACGGTTTGTGAATTGTTGTGTGCATATCTTTAAAACTGGAGCGACAAAGCCAACCCAGGTGCGTTGCTGTTCTCTATTGATAATGTTATTTCGCGCATTGTTTTGTTTACGGTCGGCGTTGAGTAATTGAAATATATCGTGTGATCGCGAAAAATGTGAAAGTAGTAAGATTTACCGTGTGGCCACGGCTGGCTGGTTCAGTAATTTATTGTTGCTTTATTTTATATTGAATTAGACTTGTTGAGTTTTATTGCGTGAAAGTTGCGAGGTTCTGATCGGGAGATTTCTGGATTTATTGTGTATTTATTACCACTGATATGGAGAGGTTTAGTTTCACGTTGTTTGATGCTCTACTTCTATTTTTTTTTTTATTGTGTGTTTGTTTCGTCTTCACGTTTCACCGCCTAAACCGGTCGATGTGAAATTTGGTACAGAATCTGTTTTTACCTATAGCCCGGTTATAGGTTATTTAAATCGTACAGTTCTTGAGGGAATGACGATAAAAACGTATGCGTGAAGTAGTCTCAGAAGTTAGTTTAACGCGAGTAACCAAAAAAAACTTAATATCTATGAAAGATGTCACTCGATCCGTTAAGACGTCAGACCGTGAAGGCGGGACAAACAAACGAACAACACACACTTTCACATTTTTAAGTAATAGATCCGCCTTTTCTTAGGGCATTTGCGGATGTAGGTATGAGCAGTTTAAATTTAATGTGGTTACTAATAGAGTATAGAACGCTTCGACAACCTACGTTGCAGTTAAGATAAGTTTTTTTTTTAAATAAAGTTATCGGGTTATACATTAGTTACAATATCCTGCTGACCCCAAACTAGGATGAGCCTGAGTCTTGGGAACCTGTGAGTCGGTTAACATTTTATTTATTTATTTATTGATAAATACGTTTACATGACATTACAGTTTAGCCGCGGGTGGTAGGACCTTGAGCAGGGTCCTTCCGGGTCGCTACCACCATCTTATCCATTAACCTACCGCCAAACGCATTGTTTTATTCCGGTTTGGGGATAAGACAGCCGGTGAAATAACTAGCATACAAGCATTATCTTAGTCCTCAGGGTTGGCAACGCATTTGCAGTCTTAAGATTGCAGTCTTGTGAATGCGAATGTCTATGGGCCACAGTTTCCACTTACCATCAGGCGGCCTGTGTGCTCGTTTGCCTTCTCAACGCCATAAAAAAAAGTTATATAAAAGTATTTTATCAGTGCACTAATTTCAACATAAGATTTTGTATCGTTAATATAATATATTACGACGGTAAAACGAGTTCAATTTTTTTTGTTGCAATTTATCTCTCTTACCTTCTTGTGTGGACACAAAGTCACACTAGAAATGATGACATAGGTTGTCAAGCTGTAGGTATGCGATACACTGTATTGATATTCGAAATTTGAAATTTCATGTACAGCTTATCAGACAACCAGCCCCTCTCCTACTAATATTCTAAATTTGAAATTTCATTTATTAACTTACTTAAAAACACTCCCCTCTCCTCGCATCCCTGCATTAGAGGGTCCATGAATATCGTTAAGTTAGTGGAATCATTGAAACGGCAATATCTCTAATATTTTTTAAGCTAGAGTAAAAATAACACAACATCTGTTATTGATTAACAATAGCGAAGGAAATATTAAAATTTGTGCACCTGTTAAAAAATTACCCTGTATACCAACAATAGGAAAGTAATTATAATGTATTAGTTGAGCACCTAGCATCCATCGCCTCACAGAATGTCAAGCATTCATTACACACTGCCGCCCATCGCCACGCAAACATTACCGAGGCACCACTTAAAATAAATAACCTAAAGTCACGCCTGTATTCCCAGAGTGGGGTAGGCAGAGCTACAGAATTACCAACCACTCTCAAAAACTTGTTGATAATTCTGTAACCACATTTTGCACAATCAGGCTAAGATGTTTACCAGTGTATTAGTGACAGGTTGCAAGGCCATCGCCTAACAGTACTACAAGCCCTCATTCCCTTAGTGGCCTCTTACGACATCCACGGTTAGACATGGAGTGGCACTATTCTAACCCGGCAACCACACGAAAATAAATAACTAAATGAAATACTAAAATTATAACATAACAATTGGGAAGTAGACTATCGTTTATAATTATGTTAACGAAGTTAATGCGTGTGTGTAAGAGAGAAAGACTTAGAGTTAGCCTACTTTAGTATTACTGCTGTAAGTACAGGGCTGGGATTCTACACGGTAATAACGATATCGTCTTTGACGTGTTTCCGTATTGTCAACGTTTTGGTAACTCTTATGTCAGTTACAATAATGGCGACTGTGACATAAACGTATCGTCATAAATCAGAATAGAGGCCCAGCTCTGTTTCCTTCGGGTTCAGTGTGGAACCATTCCATTTTGACCTCTGGACTCATTGCAGTGTTTTATTGGGAGGTCAGGTTATGTGAGTTTTCCTATACAACAGCTAGCTCGCTTTCCAGTATAAATTGAACTATCGTATAACTTGTGAAATGTTCAATCGTTTTACGAGGGATATATTATGATTATATTTGTAATGGTATGTGTTTATCGAACTACACTTCTGCCTTAAATAACATTAATACAAGTACCTACTAGGTACCTATATTATAACAAAACTTAGTGTTTTAAGTGAGCAATGTATTTACCCATATTTCTTAATGAATTGCATAAAATTTGCGTCATGTAATTAATTATAATTATAAGAGAATGCAGTGTCTTGATGCTCGTTAAAAAGCTATTGGAATTGCAATTGTAAAGTTGGCAAGGAGTTTTATTTAATAATACATAATTAGTAAATGAACCAAGTTGGAAACACATAAATGTATAAAATTGAAGTAATGATAGATTCAATTAAAATTGTCCATCGTCCTTGTTTACACTAGCGAACCGCTAGCGGCTTCGCCCGCTGCAATTTTTTTTTCATGAAATTTTTTATTTTTGTAAAAAAAATTTTTTTTTGTAACTAAAAAGTATCGTATGTTACCTCTAGTACCTCCCAGAATATGTGTACAAAGTTTCATGATGATTCGTCAAGTAGTTTTTGCGTGAAAGCGTAACAAACATCCACGCTTTCACATTTATAATATTAGTAAGGATATACTAGCATAGTTTAAAGGTACAAAATTCTTTAAATAAGGGGTAACGTAATTCTAGCGAGATTTGCACTTTTAGAGTTCAATATAGGATAAAAGGTCCCCAAATGTTGGTAAATATATAATGTTTTTTTAATAGAAATCCACTATCTCACACGATGTTGTAAAAGGTTTAAAAATTTATTTCCTTACTGATTTTAGTACGCAGTATAAAAATCTATATGAGTGCAAAATTTCCGTTTGTTAAATTAGATAGTTTCTGAAATAAAGTAAGTGTGACAGACAGACATGGCGAAACTATAAGGGTCCTAGTTTGACATCAGAACCCTAAACACAAAGTGTAGATGTTGTTAGCAAGTAAGTTCTGGCGTTCTCGTATTTCTCGTAAACGTCCGCGTCCGGGTCATATTTTGCTGACTCTTGCTCGGTTCATAATAATAACCGGATACGAAAAGGTTTAATTTGGTTTCCTGCTCACTTTGTTTCCGCTAAATCCGTATTTTTTGATCCTCAGATATTGCAGCAATAAATTGTTTTTGGTGAAATATGAAACTCATTAGGGCTGTGGAGGACATTTTTGCAGCTAACCGACAAAAACTAACGACTTACTTTAAAATCAATTTGTGCAGCGATTTACCCGAGCGGGGCCTACCTTTTGAATTTGACATCATAACGCCTTTATCATATGAAATCCAAAAGCCCTTGTTTTTTAGGGTTCCGTAGTCAAACTAGGAACTGTTTTAGTTTCGCCATGTCCGTCTGTCCGCAGCCTAGCTCAGAGAGTCTTAGTACTAGAAAGCTGTAATTTGGCATCAATATACATATTAGTCACGCCAGCAAAGTCGTACAATAAAATGCGAAAAAAAATTTTTTTTTCGTGTTCCTTTTCTACACGTAACATGGGGATGGGACCCCATTGTGGGGTGTCGTTGGATAGGTCTTTCAAAAATATTAACAATTTTTGCAAACAACTACCTGATCAATGATCCGTTTATGAAATAGCCCCCCCAAAACCAAAACTACAAAAACTAAAAATCTGAAAAAAATCTTAAATGAAAGCGCATATAACGAATTTAAATGAAAACTATTACGACTAAGAAGACATCGTTGGTTCTTGAGATATAGGCGATTAAAGTGTTTATACCTACTAAAATCATCTAAGATGCCACCAAATGACTTTAAATAGAAAATTAGTTATTACTTGTTGTTTTTTATTTTTGTAGTATTTAAGGGCTTCGGAACCCTACACTGAGCATGTTCCGACATGCTCTTGCCCGGTTTTTACGCTCTGACGTGACAATTTCAACTCGCGGTTTAATAATTGGTGCGTCGAGTTCAAGCGCGAGTGGTCAAAGAGAAACCTACCGAAAGTCCTTCCACCTTTTACCAACGACCGTTATCAACGGTTGAGGCCACGTTTACAAACACAAAATGTAAACAAACATGGCCGACTCAGAACAATTAAACCAAACGATAAACACTAATTATGCTCTCAACCGGTAATGTAGCAATCAACGTTAAACAGAACAGATTTAAATTTTAATTTGATACCGTGAAAATGGCGGGTAATTATTAATCGCTGTAAAGAAGTTAAAATAAGATTACTAGTTACCTTTTGCCCGCTGGCACAGCCGTTAGAGCCTCTACTATACTAGATTAAATATTGCGTTTACCCCGTGTGGTTGCCAGGTTAGAATAGTGCCACTCCATGTCTTCCCGTGGATGTCGGAAGAGGCGACTACGGGAATAAGGACTTGTAGTATTGTTAGGCGATGGGCTTGCAATCTGTCACTAATACACTAGTTTTTTTTGGCCTGCTTGTGCAAAATGTGGTTACGGAATTATCAAGAAGTCTTTTAAGAGTTGTTGGTATTTCTGTAGCTCTGCCTACCCCACTCTGGGAATAAAGGCGTTTGACGTGTTTAGTACCAATTTCACCATACGATGTTAAATTTAATCATTGTTCATCGACTTCATACATTTTGACAACTGTTGACGCTCTAATCATCTGTTAAGTGGTTAACATCGTATTGTGAAATTGGTACTTAGTATCATTTTTAACTCGGCTGCCATTACTGTTAAGAAAATAAGGGTTATCAAATCGTTGACAATACGAAACACGTCAAAGGCAATATCGTTTATACCGTGTAAAATCTTACTATGTTGCGGCGGCTAGCAAAGTCGATGAGTCGAGTCCTATTCGATCGCTGTTCCGTTGGGAACTGTCTGATTTTACTGGGATACAAAGTACCATTTGTCCATCCCCAGTTTGCTTTTTCACATTAAACAAACTAAGGTTAAATTGGCTCACATATTCTAAATTAACGAAAATATAATATTTAGTGATTTGCCATATTCTGATTATTAAATATAACTTGATTCTGCTCGCGACTTCGTCACCATACATTTTGAATAAAGTAACTGCCTCGAGAAATTTTAAATCTTCTGGGATTAAAAGTATGTGTTGATGCAGGGTATAAGCTATCTCCATTCCAAATTGCATCCAAATCCGTCCAGCCAGCCGCGCGGCGTGAAAGAAAAAACGTCTACACATCCATCCATACAGTCTGTCGTGTTTATAATATTATATAGTAGCATTTTCCGTTACTACAGTCAGCATCAAAAGTAACTAAGCAGAAACAACCTGCTCAAAATCGTCTAGACACTACTCTCTTGACAATAAATAGAGTCGAATGCAGATCATTTTGAGCTCTTTGGTTGCATACCTACTTCTGCTGCTATCTGTACATATATATGATCTACGATGTCGTACTTTGTCAGTTACGTTCGTATTCGTCTTGTTTTCTCAATTAGCTTATCGATGATGGGCGCACAAGCTTACTGAAAAAGAAAGATAAATACGATTTTTTCCAAACAAAATCGTCATAATGTTAATTCACTACATGTTAGGCTCTACTTTACCTGAAAATAACCATATTACTATTGACATGTTATCGTACTCAACGATATGTTAGTTCTTATTTACTTGACTGTAATGGCGGCCGAGTTAAAAAACAAAAATAATTAATTTTAATATTATTAATTAAGATGATACACCTGTTTTTAACAAAAGATGGAAATTCAAAAACCATTTCGTGGAATAAGCTTCTCGAATCAATATCAGCAGTAAGTTTTTAAAATATGTTACAATAAATTAGTTTTATTAAATTAAAAAACTATTTTTCATTTGTATATATTTATTTATACATTTGTTGTGGTTTGGTATAAAACATTTAAAACCTCTACAATATTTTACCTTACTAGAAAAGTCATAATTATGATAACTAGCTAATAAATAAAATAAATAAATATCAGGGGACAATCTCACACAAATTGACCTAGTCCCAAACTAAGCTCCAAGCTTGTACTTTTTGGGTACTAGACAACGATAAACATACTTATATAGAGAAATACATACTTTAAATACATAGAAAACATCCAAGACTCCGGAACAAATATTCGCGCTCATCACACAAATATCTGCCCTTACCGGGATTTGTAGCTGACACTAACATTTTACTATAAGTAGCAATTGTCATGTATTTTTTTTTGTTTATGAATTTACTATAGTTTTCCGGGTTTTCCGGTAACCTTCGGGGAGGGAAGATGGCCGATTGAAAGATGTCCGGCTTTTGATTTTGATTTATTCTGTTTACTGTTTTACTCTACTCACTGGACATTGGCGAAATCACTGCGGAATATCGCGGTGGACCGCTATTAATTAAAAAAACAAGAAGAAAAGCTATAAGAAGAACTATATGATATATTGTGATAAATAATAATTTGTCTGGTGAGGTTTTCCAAGAGGTTCAACACGACGGTATAAAGATTTATTATAGAAACTCAATATTGGAGGTAAGATCCCTTAACTATAAATTTATAAACTGTGCAGCAAATGTTGTGATAAGTAATTAAAGTTTATGTAATTAACTTTGGTCAAAACTAACATAGTAAAAAAAACATATTTCCAAATAACTTTGCAATTTTGTAAGTAGCGTGGTTAAATTTATTTAACACATTATTTTAAATAAAAATACTTTTAATCATACATTGTTTTGAATTAGATTCTCAGGTAAGGTTATTATAATTAAAAAGTGCGTTTTTTTACGTGTTAGATAACCCAAGCAATTGAGCAATTGATAACAATACTCGCTTAAAATGGTAGTTAGCATAGCATTGATCAGACGAAACGTAAATAACTCTCAAAAGCCTCAGCCCCTTTTGTCTTAGTTTCATTAGAGAACTGTTGACTCTGCAAACAATAACGATACGTAATTAATTTCAAGTCAGTGTTGATACTAATTAATAAACTGAAAACAACTCTGGCGGAGGCCAATCAAGGAAGAAAGTTATTAGTTCCTGGCACGAGGTACCAGTTTATTTAACGTATAACTACTGCGTCAGTTTTAATTAATTTATTGTTGGTAGGCATAATATAAAGAACTTCGTTTTTTTTAAAGATGAAAATAATAACGGTCAAATTCGCATGTATCCTTTAATAACCTAGCCAATACTGAGAACTTATTAATTTTGACTTAAGTAGTTACTCGTTAAGGCAAAACCGGGTGCAAAATGATAGTCACTCATTCACATCTTAAAATAAAAAGCGGCCAAGTGCGAGTCGGACTCGCCCATGAAGGGTTCCGTAGCAGCAAGTAACATAATATACAAGTTCGTTGTGGCTTTGATCAATGTTTTTATGACGTATTAAAAAAAAACTACTTACTAGATCTCGTTCAAACCAATTTTCGGTGGAAGTTTGCATGGTAATATGTAAATTACCATGCAAACTCATATCATATTTTTTTTTTAGTTCTATCATTCTCTTATTTTAGAAGTTACAGGGGGGGGGGACACACATTTCAACACTTTGGAAGTGTCTCTCACGCAAACTGTTCAGTTTAGGAAAAAATGATGTTAGTAACCTCAATATATTTTTTAAGACCTATCCATAGATACCCCACACGTATGGGTTTGATGAAAAAAATTTTTTGAGTTTCAGTTTTTTTTCTATTTTTGTGTGAAAATCTTAATGCGGTTTACAGAATACATCTACTTACCAAGTTTCAACAGGTTCTTATAGTTTCGGAAAAAAGTGACTGTGACATACGGACGGACAGACAGACAGACATGACGAATCTATAAGGGTTCCGTTTTTTGCCATTTGGCTACGGAACCCTAAAAACGAAGTATAGACAAATACGATCGAATACCCTGTACATTTTGTATGTATCTACGTTTACAAGATTAGCCGACTAGTATCCGTTTTAACGACAGGGTTACAGCACAGCATACCTGTAGGCCTGGCCAAGATGCAAACGCTGCAGCAGTTAACTTTTCTGCTTTCTCTCGACTCAAAATATACCTCTAGAGTTCAGCTTACGCCAATCCTATGTCCTATACTGGGTGATTTTGGGGTCATGATCCGGAATGGCCAAAAGTGAATAAGATGGTCATACTGAACAACTTTTCCGATGGCACCAACCACGAAATCGCCAAAAAAAAAACAACTGTTCCATAAATTAACGGTGAATAAATTGAGAGTTAATGTATGGAATAGCTGGTTCCGGATCATGACCCCAAAATCACCCAGTATTTTGCGTTATGCATCCTATTCTAAAGAAATCCAAGTAGAGGAAGGCTAATATTCCAAGAGCTTGCACTAACAAGACGCGACATCCCCAGGTGCCACACAATGGAGGGTTCTCGGCGCGACGAAGCGTTTTTTCAAGATGTGTCCCATTTCTAAATGTCACGTGTAGGTAGGTGTAGCCAGCGGGCTATTCTTTTTCTTTAAGGCACACAAACACATCGTAAATGGGCTGTAAGAGACATTTGATCTTGAGTGTTTGAGGACGAGGCATCTATGTAGCTTCTGGGTTTTAATATAAACCCCAAACGATCGTCATCTGTGCTTATTTTCGGGTTTATACCATAAATACTTAATTATTAGCGCCGCGCACACGTCCTGTCATACTTGTTCTTTTTTTTTTTGTTTAGAAGGCACACGATCACTCGGGCCACCTGATAGTAAGTGGAATCTGAGACCCATAGACATTTGAATTCTCAAGACTATAATCCTAAGACCTCAAATGCGCTGCCAACCCTGAGGACTAAGATGGAAAGCCTCTATTGTCTTATCCCCACAGCAGAACACAACAATGCGAACACTGTAGTCTGTGTTCGTTGTAGTCGTCCTGTTGCTCGCTTACTCAACCCTCTCGCTCACTTAGGCATCATTCTCAGCCTTTCCAACCCTTTCAATCATTGCTCTTTCGTCTAATACTGAGCGGATACATATATGCTCGTCACTTTACCGTCTACCAAAATAACAAAGCGAATATCGCTACTGATTGATGGCAAGTTAGCGTGTAAGAATAGTAAGGCTCACACCACTAGGTAGCACCGGAATCTCCCGCGCGATATTGACTAGGAGTACACAGTACACACGGTCCGTTTGAATACGGAGAGAAATTTACTCAATCGGCCGCGAAAAATACCGAACCAGGTAGCAGATCCGGTTGCTTTCGGGTGAAAGTCGGGATCAGATGGCCTCGATGGACGATTTGGATCCGGGGCCGTTTGACAGCTTAGTTCTTTTAAAAAGGTAATGTCTTCGGGAAATGTATTTACTACTATTTAGGTCATACAAAGAGCTCTCACCCAAGCGAAGACGAAACAGAGCCCCTAGCCAAGATGCAAACGCTCCCTCTGGTCACATGCATACGAAAGAACGTCCGAACTCCGAAAAGCTCTACTAGAAAAGGAATGTACCTATATACTTAGCCTTCCTCATTTATTTTCACTTTTGCAGTCTTTTAAACAACGTTTGTTTATAAATGTACATATTAGTCACTTTCCAACCCTTATTTAATCGTATCTCACTCTAAATAACGCGAAGATAATTTACCCTTAAAACCATCGACTTGCTCCAATTCATTCCAAAAAACAATCACAGCAACTCTAAAAGCCAAAAGAACGTATCTGCAATTTAACACCCCAATCGAACACGTCTCTCTCCTTTTTCGAATAAGGCTGCATTTACTACGGTAGGGTTAATTCTATTGGGTTAAGAGGGTAGAATTTATAAATTCCCTTCCTTTTCCTTTTAAACACCCCCGTTATAAAGCGCTATGCGCGGCCGGACTCCTTTCAGCCTCCGTTTTTAATTAACTCTGAAGCAAATTGGCTTGAAAGCTAAAAAAACAGCTGCAGCCGATTTTTAACAACAATCTTTATATTATATAAATAACAAGCAACCCGCCCCGATTTCACCCGAGTAGAATACATATGTATAAATATTAAGCCTTATAATAAAATACTAAATGATGGTAAAAATCGCATTTACATTTTCAATGCCTAAAGGAGCGTCCCCACTGAGCATTCGCGTATAATATTCGAGTGGTGTTGACGTTGACCCGAGCGTTGCTGTGGTCCACACCACTTGAATATTCGACGCCGAATGCTCATTACTCATTACATGCGAATGCTCTCAGTGAGGACACCCCTATTGACTAATTTTATAGCACCTCTACTGGTTCAATGCCAACGACGGATATTTCCGTAATGGTTGACAGAGCAAAATAGATCTAAGTGTCTATGAGGCAAGGTTCACATTCACTCTGTTTTTAAACTGTTATTGGTGAGTAACGTCTTTTGTATTTGACATAGCGTTGAAAAGGTTAAACACAAACACAAACAAACAAAGATTAAAAGACCTAAACGGACAAAAATACAGCCAGAAAAGCGACGAGCAGTGATAGAGATGAAAATAAATGATCTAAAATAAACCACGCTTACAAATTTACTTACAGTTTATGACGAGCTTTTCTAAATGATAGATGTTTTTTTACATGTGATTAATGAAGAAGAATATTTTTTGGTAGATTGTACAGATCCACAAAGTAATTGCCATTTAGCTTTAATTAATTAGATACTTACACGAAGTCTATAAAGTTAATGGTTCTCTTTTTAAGTAAGTTTGTATAGTCTAGTTTCCATGGTCTTTCCCGCTAACATTGCCGTCAAACAGCAGTCCCTATACGTACTGTGTTGCAGAAAGTGGTACCATCCGATGAAATTACTAGTATTAAAGCATATCTTAGGCTTCATTTCCACCTGCAAGAAAATCTGCGAAAAACATCCGACAGTGTTGCCCGACCGACAGTAACTTGTAAGAAACTTGGTTGTATATTTCCCGCAGGTATTTACACCTTTGTCTTCACGATTGGCAACGCAATCTTGATATTTCAGATATACTAGAGCGCAATAAAACACGAATTATAATAAATAATGCACAACAGCCTCTTTAGACGACATGTAATTTCCCGGAATACAATTCGATCGTTACATGAAGTATAAAAGAACCCGTTAGCGGTTCGTTCGCCGGTAGGAACGTTGGATTGGAAAGCTTCAACTCCGAGGTGTTTCCGAGAGAGTGACACGGCAAAACGTCTGTTGGTTCAGAGCCAAGAATTTATCGTTGGCTCAATTTCGTGTTAAAGCAAGCTTAGGACTGAAGTTTGGTTAGTAGGTGTTTTAAGAGGTTCACTAATGTTTCGCCAAATCATCTTTTGGCGAGCTGTATCATTTTACTTTTTTTTAGGGTTCCGTGCCCAGCGCTGCGCTGTCCGTGCGTCTGTCCGAACTTTAAAAAACTGTAACTTTTGAGCCGTAATATATAGCGGGTATTTTTTTAAGAATAATCATGTTTTATTAAGGGGGATTTACGTTTTTTTTTAAATGACAGTGAAGTTATAAATTTGGTCCCCATACAAGTAACGTTATTTTTCCAGCTTATTTTTTATTTTTGTTGTATCGTAAAAACGGCAATACGTATATAAGCGTTAAATTATGAAACAAAATCTGATTTATTAAAAATTTAAAATAGTCACGTGAAGTCGAATACATTCGGAATATAATGAATACCTACTGTGCGGCGGTACAGAACCCTCGGTGCACAGATAGAAAAAATCTCTTCAGCCAAAGAAACCTATTTAAGTCAAGAGATTTCCAGTTTCCCATATCAGGAAAAAATTAATTACTTGATATAAAACTCAAAATGTTTCGAACTTTATTACTTACACTAACAATTTTATATCTTTACGTTGATTAGTAAAAAAATCTTTTTTTTAAAACTTTAACATTTATTCCAAGAGCGTGACCGTCTTGTTCAGTGATAATTGTTATTCAGAATCAAATCAGCCAATTCTTAACAACAACAAGAATCTTTCTTGTTTTTAATTGAGAAAATGGCTCATATTAAGAGTTATGACGGTTCTTTTTAAAGAGTTGCACATAATTGAAGTAAAATTTAGTGTTTCTTGGGGTGAAACAAGTAGGTACTTATACCAAATACATTAATTTCTCAATTTCAAAGTTGTTACGGTACTAGGTAAAGAGTTGACATAATTGAATTAAAATTTAATGTTTCTTTGGGTGAAACAATAAGGTATCTTGTACCAAATATATTAAGTTCTGAATTTAAAAAAAAAAGACTTGAATTTAATATTTCAATTTCTTACCTTGAATAAACCTATTTTTTAAATTAAATTTTTTAAATTTTTTTAACAAGTAATAAAATCTCTTGGTTGTATATTTAAGCTTTTTCTGTAGAGATCGAATATATTTTATTGTAAATTTTACGTTTCTCTAATTGAATTAATAAATATCTAACTTCTATACTCTTGAACTTTTTAGACAAGTAATGAAATCTTTTGATTCTATATTGATGCCTTTTGAGTAAAGAATTAATATTATTTCATTGATACTTTTTGTATTTCTAAGTAAGATACAATATTTTTTGTCTAATGTCAATTGTTACTCGATGCAAAAGGGTAAATATTTTTCTGTAATTCCGGAAATGTTCAATTAAAGAACGTGTGGTACTTACTATACAGCACGACCTAGGGTACAAATTCATAAAAAAGGTACTTTTATGTACTTTAGATTGTAAGAAATGTGCTCTTATAGTTTCGACGTTGGTCGTGGTCGTGCTTGGTAGACGCTTTTTGGCACGACCACGCGAGATTAAAGATACACAGGTGAATTATAAAAGTCACAAATAATACAAAATAATGTACTCAAAATGTACTGTTTATTTTTATTCTATTGCCGCTCTATTGCTTATTTCACTATAGTTTTGAGTGCTTGCTTGATAGAGAACACGCTTGTAAAACAATTTACTTCAGGCGCTCAGAACATAAGAGAAAAGTAGACTAAGCAATAAAGAAACACTAGAATAAAAAAAAATATTTTGAGGACATTTAATTTGTACAATTTGTGTAATTCACCTCAGTATCTAAAATCTCGCGTGGTCGTGTCAGAAAGCGTCTAACTAGCACGACCATGTTAAAACTATTAGAATACATTTTTTAAGATGTGAAGAACATAAAAGTACATTTTTTAAATATATTTGTATTGCCAAAGAAATAACAAAATTATCCTTAGTCGTGCTGTATAGTATAGTACCACACGACAAAACCTGTTACTGTTCTCAAGTTTACTGCGAGTGAGATTACTGGTATTGTTAGTGTTGTTAAAATAGTGGCGAATATTTGTTGTTATTATCACAGTACAAATTCCGTCACAATCAACAAAAGCAAACCTCAGTTACATGTAGCGCCATCTGGTTAATCTAAAAACAGTAGCTTTTATCAACACTTGTTTTAACTAAACATTTATTAATATAAGCAATCTAATCAATCCAGAATAACAGAAAAATATAGAGTGTAGGAATAATACAAGATATAAGAAACTGAGAAAGCTATATATTATGCTATAAAACAGTTCGACAAAATTACAATCATATGGTCTCGAGTACAATCATTGAAAACATTATATAAATTCTGTGCTTAAAGTTGTCAATGAAACAACTCTAATTTTTCGCCATCGGAATTGTGTCATTGTATACCATATTACTTAAAAGTAGATCATTGTAGGTACAGGAAAATAAGAGTTGTATCATTAAACTCACGGAGGAACAGAACTATCCATAGAAATGGTTATACTGTAGGCCTCATCACAAAATAAACGAAAAGTGGTGAATCTAGGCTCAAAGTCATCATAAAAAATATGTTGAAAATCTATTATTTTTTTAATTTGGTATTTATGTGTATTATTTAGAGATGTTTGTTATTTTCATAACCGTTTTTTTACAATAAATTTGACTTTACTTTTACCCAGTTTCAATATCTACAATAATATTTTACAATACAATTTCTCCTTTACTATTTTTATGAAAGCGTCGACACAGACTGATATACTTGAAAATGAAAAACGATTTATTGGTTATCTTATCACATAATTAAAAACAATACAAAGATTGGGCCCTTCTAGTAAGCATAGGAATATACTTGTGTCAGAAGGCCCCGCTCTTCCAGCAGCAATAAGAGGTATAACCTAATAAGATACCTACTTATCAAAATCAGTAAAAGTTAGTAATATAATACTTCTAATACGGCTTCCTTATTCGTATCTAAAATAATGTCTGGATGAATTGATGGTTCTGTGGGTTAGAATCTATTCTATGTCCTAAATGAGGACATAGAATAGATTTTGAACATTAATAGATACAAACTACAACTCTTTTATTTTCCAAGACCAGAGACCGTGAATACCACCCACTAGATTTCAACTACATAGTAGACCATTCTTGATCTAGAAATACGCCAACTCCTGACTTAGATATATACAGACAATATTGCCACAAAGCCTCAATTTCATTTGAGACATATACAAGTAGTTTAAAGGAATCTTATACCGGGAAGCACTTCAAGCGCCTCATTTCAATTTGCCCCGGTTAGATAGAACTTAGGTCTATGGTCTATTCTATTAAGTGTGTGTCACAAAACAAACAAACAATATCAACAATTTCTTTTGTTACATAAATAGATAATAGGAACCTACCCAGTGGAAATAAAAGTATAATAACTTGAATCATTTAAAAAGGCTATTCCCATTAATACGTGAATAGTCCTTGTAAATTATTGAAGCAAGTGCCTTTAGAGCCACTGCACTACATAGTATAAAACAAAGGTCGCTTCCCGCTGTCTCCCTGCCCCTATGTATGCTTATATCTTTAAAACTACGCTACGGATTTTGATGCGGTTTTTTTAAGGGCATACTTTTTACAAAATAAACATAGTCAAGGACTAAAATTAAGAAATTTTAACTTTTCCATTCCGTTACGAAAATTAACTGTACTGCTATAAGACAAATGGTGGTATCTCAGACCAAACTCTTGTAGCAAGTGCAACCATATTACTAACGTGTGAGGATTGAATCTGCTTCAGTTATTGAATTTGAGTTACCGCCTATTGGCGTATGAGGTCAGTTTATAAATGTAACACTAATTTTCCTAACGGAATGGAAAAGTTAAATTTTCTTAATTTTAGTCCTTAACTAGGTATGTACACTTTTTAAAAAAATATGCCCTTAATAGGTAGAGTGATTCAAGAGGAAGGTTTATATGTATAATAAATACATGCTGGTTTATGTACGTGTGTTACCGAAGTGAAGCGAGGGCGGGTTGCTAGTTATAAATAAATAAACTATTTGTAAAATGAAACATAACACTTTCCGTTAACAGAACGAAGTGGCATAGGCAAGCAATCGCGACAATCTGTTAGAGATATTAAATCACAATTAACGTCGTCACTGCTTTCAACATGATATGCTTTAATATGTTCACTATAGTCACAAATCCGTAATTTGTTACATAACAGTAATATTGACTTTAAATCAATGTTTTTCACAAGTATACGGCGGGTAATTATAAATACTGGGTCATCGTTTACATATTTATGAAGCAAAACACTTGATGTGTCGTAAATTATGCCATTGATTTCATATGACGACGCAGAACAGTAATCATTCTCCAATCCATTGGGAATATTTAAGTGATTTTGTTTGCCGATCTTAATATTATCTTCCAACCCTTTTTCAGAAAGAAATCTTGCACAACTTTTCAATTCACACCGTAATGCAATGGAATAAGATAAATTTTTGCGACACGTTATTGACTGTGCCACACGTTTTAGATCTTTATGCTTAGCTTCAAATTTAAATGTAGAGAAAAATATAGGTGGACCGGACTTTTTTATTATGGACGGGTAATGTAATAAGAAATGATATTTTGGTTTCAAATGAGTTTGGAATAATTCCAAATACATAATATGGTGTTCTTTGATAAGTTGTGTTAAATATTCGACATGTTCTATCGAAATAACTTGACTTGTTAAAATTTCAGTCAACTCTAGTAAGGCCAAGTAATATTTCCATATTTCATCATCTACAATGACCAAGTCACCAACGATGTAACGAAAATTTCGTACAAAGCATAACATTTCGGAAGCCGAAATAATAATTGAACCATTAGCTAAATGTTGTTTATTAATAGGTGGGGGGTGATTGTTCTCCATTCTGCTGTAATTAAAATATTTAATTCTAGAGTTCAAGTGTTCTAGTGTAAAATAACCTTTGCCTAATAATGATTTAACTATAGCTGCCATGCTATATCTGTGAACTCCCTCACAAAGGTCGTGCATTACATCAACACTTGTGTTATCAAACATATGAAATCGTTCTGAACTGTTCCACACACAGTTTTCTTTCAGACCCATGTTGTTTTCTAAGTAATAATTGTAATCCTGTTTATTGCGGATTTTATTCTGATTTTCAATTACTTCGGTTTGACATTCTGTTTTGTTTATCGTACAAATTCTGCAAAACATATTTGCTGAAAAACTCTCTACACAGCCTAAAATTGAATTCAAACCTAGGTTGTCGCCGCACAAAACTATCAGTGTAAATTTAATATTTATTACTTTGTTAACGTGAGAAATGTTGATGCCAGTTGTTTCAAGAAATTTTAGTTCAGATAGTAATGGTTCAAAAATTTTTTGATTTCCAAATTTGGTTCTTTGATTTGAATAGAAAAGTAATGTTAAAAATACATTTTCCAATTTGCTGGCATATTGAGGAGGCATACTGCCTAAAGATGTATACACGGCACCTATTTTATGTTTTCCTGCGTGACTACCTAAGGGGTTACCGCTTTCGAAATCATCGTAATAAACATAAAGAGGAATTAGTGTATCTGAACAATTTTCCATTTGTATTTTCCACAGAGTTCCATTGACTACACTTCGTAATATCCCGTTATCCATGCTTAATTTTCTCTGGTAATCTAATACAGTATTTAGAACGTTTGGTAATTGCAAAAACATTTTTAAAGTTTTCCTTAATGGCAAAAGACACATAAATTCCTCTTTAAGTTGCATTAAGACAGTATTGCTCCTTTTGTGTTGTGCTTTGGATACACCAATTTTTATTTTAACAGGTTGCACAAATTTTCCTACCCCATTAGAATAATTTATTATTTTATGTTCTGTATCAAAATAATCAAAACAGTTTTCAACCGCTCCAATAATACTGTTTATAGTTTTGAAACAGTTTTCATCAAGCATATAGTTACTTTTTAAAACGTTAATCGTTTTCTTCAGGGGAAAAATAATATCCGCTAGCAATGATTTGAAGCTGTCTACTAAATGTTTTACTTTACTTCGAGGAATATTAAGCATACTGTATAAATTTATTACAAACCCAACTACATTTGAGTTAAGACTTTTCTTAACTTGATTTAACTCATCTTCTAAGGTAAAACCAACATCACAAATTGGTCCTGTCACTTGTGGCCCAGTATTTGTGACCGTATTATTTAAATTTAAAGCTTCACAATATATATTTGAACCTGTATCACCCATACTTCGTGTTTCTTGAGTTACATCTATTTCATTACTATCAAGTTTACGCTCTTTAAACAATTTGTGAAAAACAGTTAAATGGTCTTTCAGGGAATATTTCGTATCATAAGTTCGTGTACAATTAATTACAGGACATACAAAATAGTTGGTAATTTTATGTACTATGTCTAAATGCAATATGTACATTTTAAAGTTCTGAATAGTTTTATTACACTCGGGGCACAACATATTGACGATATTTTAGGTTGTATATCTCCTTAACTACAGGTTTAAAATCTCTACGATATGTGGTGGTATTTTGTCAAATTTAGTCTTAATTTCATATACTTTTATCTGTATAATTAGATAAAGGTAATCTGCTGCCTGTGGGTACTTAGCGTGTAGCACGTGGTATATTTTGAACAATGTATCAAATGCCGTAGCTGCGGACTGAAAGACGTACTTTACATCGTCAATTATAATGTAAAGTGCCGCAAAATTGTGCAAGCTCCCAAATCTCCTTTTGGTTTCGAATCACTTTATCGATGTCACCAGCACTCTGAAAACAAAGTATAAGTACTAATCAATCATAAGCACAGAATCACTTTATCTGCATACACAATTGACAACAGGAACGTTTTTAAAAGGTGTTCTGAAAAAAATCATGCTTATAGAATTTTGTCTCAAGTGTTTTTTAAATTTTTTTTGATCATTATTTACTGAGAAAATAAATAAACAAATATCTGCTATTGGCTAAAGAGCTTAAACACCATATATGGTACAACTGACGTCACAGCTAGTGCTAGACTTGAAAAAACAGAACGCGGTTACAAACAAAATGACGTCATTCCGACCACTATTCCAAAGCGGGCGTAGCAAACGCTGACAATATTCAATATTTTTTCTCGGTAAATAATGATCAAAAAAAAAAAAAAAAAAAATAGTATACTTTCGAGACAAACTTCTATAAGCATGATTTTTTTCAGGACACCTTTCAAAAAAGGTCCTGTAGTAGTCAATTCTTTGAAGTTTGAAAGTTTAACTATGAGGAAGAGTTTCAACTTACATTGGTTTGTACAAGGAGGCTCTCTATTGCCTCTGCTGAAGAAAATTTAATTTTTCTCGAAAACCGTCCCTTAGGTGGTACTAAGTACCCTAATAAGGCCATCTGCACAGGTATTTTTTTATCTAAAAAAAAAATAGTTTTTAGATCTACACACATCAATAATACCTACGCTCAAGACTCATGATGAGCTCAACCAATTCACTAATGGAATATTCCACATTAAAATATAAGTATTCAAATCAAATATGATAATAATTAAAACATGACTTTCAGTTATAAATAATCAACGCTATTTATAACATTATGTAACTTTTTTGAAATTATGTAATACATTACGCATCTAAAAATAATTATATTTATAAGGATATTACCTTCATCAGTTAATGCACCTGAAGTTTCTAACAATGAAAGCCCGGTTGCATTTTTAACCTCTTGTTTGAATCCAGCAATTCATGGATGTGGGTTTTTAATAACATTCTTTGTCCTATATGAGGACACAGTTCTTTCAGATATGCATCGGTTAAATCTTTAAATTTTTTTCTTCTTATCTTTAAATTCATTATCTAAAAATATAAAATTTAATAACATTATAAGCACAGTCTACAATTATATTTTTGGAGGTAAGAGCATGTTCAGATAGGTATTTTAGTCCAATCAGATCACAGCATCCCCAAAATGACCAAGTGCACTTGTCAAGTCTCAGCTATCCATCGCATTCCTGTTACATGAAGTGAGAGCAAGATGGAAATTTTCATCTTACAAGTGTACTTGATCGTTTCCAGGTCCATAGCAGCGGCGGTCAATCGCAATGCGTTTAGCGCTGAATACCACAAAAGAACCGCGCGCTTAACGCACTGCCGGCGGCAACGGAGCGGAGCAAAATACTTCAAAGTAGTTCAGAGGCAGCTATGACGCGATTGTTAATGCCGTTTAGATCATTATACTCGTAAATCAGAAGGTACATATATAAAATTCGAGTTGCGCCATTTCGCTGCATAAACCGTGCCGCACCGCGCCGCTATCTATACCTACCTATAGCCGGTTTGAACTTTAAAGCCTAAAACGTGGCGGACGGAGACAGTTTTTTGAACGAGACCGCGCCGCCTCCGGTCTCTGTAACTTTGAGGCTTAACCTCCTGCCGCCCATGGCAAAAATGTTGTTAATCGAAATCAGTACATAGGTACTTACTAATGAAAGTTTAAAATTAGATTATCGATTATCAAAAGGCCTTTTAAAAGGCCTCTGGGCGCTAGGAGGTTAAGGCATAATAAGGAAAGGCGATTGGAATCGTTATATGGACGCTTCACGCTGGAAGTAGGTAATTACCTACCACTACCCGGTCAAGTAGCTTGCTTGGGTCACGCTACTATATAACATAATTAAGTATATTATTAAACATTAATATTTACTTGAATAACTGAGAATTAAAACTTACCAAGGAAATTCTTTACTACCTCAGGTGGCATCAACCAAGAATGAAGCAAGTTGCTCGTTTCTTCCATTTGTATTATATTATTTCTTCTATTTGTCCAGCCAGAACCAAATTGCACAGATTAGAAGAGTACCTGTCTTTAGCAGCCACGATCCACCCACATTGGAAATGAAATGAAATGCAGACCGTTGCAAACTCAACTTGGAACTTAGTTAGGTACGCGAACGGCGGGAAGCGGGAAGGGAACTTTCTTGTGCATCACTCACTCACTGTCGCAGACCCAGTCGTGTTGCCAGTTTATAAATTTTATTTCCCGATAAGTTTGTTTCAAAAATATATTTTTTTTTGTCGAACTAAGTAGTTTGTTTCTGACTTTATAGTATTATGCACCTATTGAAAGTAAGACTCGATTTTCTGCGAATCAATCGTAATAAAGCTAAGGTAGGTATCTACTTATTAATTATTAAACATCATCTTTGGATAGATCACAAAGTATTAATATAATCTATACTAATATTATAAAGAGGAAAGATTTATATTTTTGTATGTATGTATGTAACGAATAAACTCAAAAACTACTGGACCGATTTCAAAAATTCATTCATCATTAGTGTTGGATTGTTTATAGTATCCCTTATAACATTGCTTTTAATGTTTACCCATTATGACAGATAGCAACACTGCTATCGCCCCTTCCTTTTTCCGCCTTCTGGGACGATGGTTGCTTTCTACGTTGTGTTAAAATGTTTATTAAAATAAGTGACCGCTGTGACCGTATATATAATAAATATTACTGCAACGTCATGCGCACCACTGTGTATTAATCAAGACCTGTGCCTCTCTCTCCGTTCACTTCCACAAACACAAATAGTGCTAGTGCATTCACATGCTCATTCTAATAATTAGAAATATGCTACAATTATCGCTGAACACTATCGCTAACATAGGCTATGTTTTATTTTTCTACGCGGACGAAGTCGTGGGCAACAGCTAGTATAAAATATTTTTGTAGATGTTTATTAATGAACTTTTCTTGTACCGATAGGAAAATATTTTTTTATTGATAGCGCTTTCAATGTGTTTATTGATCTATATAAAGTTCCTGCGTAGGAAGTCATCAAATTTTAGTTAAGAAAATTCATGGATTCCCGTTTTCACTGTTCACAGGACTTTTACACCAATGGCATACCATGAAAATGGCAGACCAGTATTAATTGTACGTGAAAATATTTCGATTAGATAGAACACCAATATACAGTCAGTACATCATACAGTGTTTGCTTAGCGTGGATTCGACCAAACTGAAATAAGGTGTTATACCCAGATTAAACGCCAAATTTCTATAGACTAATGTAGGAGTAAGTCTTATTCCACTTTTTAGTCGGATAGAATTAGCCGAAAGACGGTCCATTAAAAAATAAATTGTTAACCACCGTTTTATTATTTATCTGTAAGAGACAACGTCACGATTAACATATTAACATATATATATGTTAATCGTGACGTTGTCTCTTACAGATAAATAATAAAACGGTGGTTAACAATTTATTAATCCAGGACCGTACTCGTGTTCAAATCATATTATGATTTGAACACGAGTACGGTCCTGGATTAAACGTTTTTTTGTGTTTTACAAGAAATCTGTTCATCGTAGGAAGAAAAGTGCTCTGACTGAAAGACAAATAAAATGAGACTGGACTGAGATTATTTTTTGAGGGTGGGGGGTTCTTTGTTAATTCTTATTAATTCTTCTAAATTCTTATTAATGAAAATACGTGTAGTATTAAATAAGGAACCCCCATCCCTATAAATATACCCATTTTATGAAAATATTTTTTAGTGGCAACACCACAAGAAACTAGTAACGCTCTGCACACCGTTAAAGATCTTACTGTTTTAAATGGAGCATTATTTCTTTATTTAAACATCTTGAATCTTCAATGTAGTAGTTTGGACATTGTAGAATATAAAACTAAGAGTTAGTAAAATCAAGCCAAGAATGTACTTAATCTTGACGTAAAACCGTGTTATTTTTTTGATTTAAGCTTCTTGTTTCTCGAATGGAGCTTGTAAACATCAAATCAAGAATTTGTAAAATGAAACCAAGAATGTACACAATCTTGACGTAAACCCATGCTAATTTTTATATTTAATATCTTCTTGAATTTCAAATGGAGTTTATAAACATCAAACCAAGTATTATTAAAATCAAGCCAAGAATGTACTAAATCTTGACGTAAAACCGTGTAATTTTTTGATTTAAGCTTCTTGTTCTCGAATGGAGCTTGTAAACATCAAATCAAGAATTTGTAAAATGAAACCAAGAATGTACACAATCTTGACGTAAACCCGTGCTACTTTTTTATTTAAGATCTTCTTGAATCTCGAATGGAGTTTATAAACATCAAACCAAGTAATATTAAAATCAAGCCAAGAATGTATTAAATCTTGACGTAAAACCGTGTATTTCTATATTTGAACTTCTTATATATCGACCGTAGATTGTAAACATCAAACCAAGAAGTAATGGTTTACACTTAAAAACTTAACAATCTTATAGGAAAAATTTGGTGTTTCTTCTTTTAACTTGGAGGCATCTTTGGTTTGATGAAGGTTACTTGAAACAAATACGTTTTTCAAGAACTAGCATATTCATACTAAAACTGTATAATTTTTTGCTGCAAATAAATATTTTTTTAACTTAAATCGTTCCTATTTGCTATGATGATATATAAAGATGGAACTGAACAATTTTGGTTCTTCTTTGAAAAAGTATGATCCCTTTAGCTAAAGACACTTTTATTAGATGAAGCGTTATATTATTCTATGTAAAAAACAGTGTTTGAGAGGGTTTTCCCTCTTAACTTAAAATATATTTTCTATCTGTGTGCGCAAGTCTGACTCGCACTTGACCGGTTTCTTATTTACATGTAGGTTAAATAAAACAGAAAAGTTGGGAAACAAACCTTGGGAATCGCGATACCTATCTAATCTACAAGATAACTTATGCATCTTCACTACATAGTATAAAACAAAGTCGCTTTTTCTGTCCCTATGTCCCTATGTATGCTTAAATCTTTATAACTACGCAACGGATTTTGATGCGGTTTTTTTAAATAGATAGAGTGATTCAAGAGGAAGGTTTATATGTATAATACTTTAACCCGGAGCGAAGCGAGGGCGGGTCGCTAGTATTTAATTAAAAGAAAGTTAATGTATAAACGTATCTTTGTATTCGACTGTACCATCGCTGGCTTATTTACATACCGGGTGTTGCCTTACATAGCATTAAATTGAGGGCTCGTTTCCACACCACAAACGTAAACAACATTTATTCTATAACTTTTGAAAATAACTTATTGTTAACGAAATATTAATGAATTTAGACTTTCTAAACAAGCAATGTATTCCGAAAACTACGAAGTTTGTAGGCTGACAGTAGATGTCAGCTAGACTATTGGATGGAGTACATTGAAAATGCATAGTTTGTTCGAAAAATCCCAAATAATAAATTACATATTTTTTAAAGTTATAGAACAAATGTTGCTACGTTTATAGAGTAGAAACGATCCCTCAATTTATTGCTCCTATTACAGGCAACACCCGGTATATTGTTGAATTCTATTTGGCCACAATCAATATAAATATTTTGACATTGAACTCCTCCGGTAAGGTTATATAAGGTTCAACATTTGACATCAGCGGCCGTACAACAATGGCAGTAGGACGTGTTCACTCATACGAACTGACAATACAATAACAAAACATTTCATTGTGTGGTACAGCGGCCATTTTGAATCCGTATCTAGATTGATTCGTTGCCAACGTCATCTATCTTAAAAAGTACGAATTGATCTATGAAAATTGATTTACTTTCTCTATTCAAATTCAAATGAGCAACGATGGAGCGGTTATGAATGTGATGTTTTCGTTCAATTGAGTGCTTTTGTTGTGACATCTGGCGTAATTTTATTTTATTTATACGTCTTATTTCATCATAAAATTTTTAGAGGAATGTTTATTGACTCACGTTTGCACACATTTCTTTGACTCTTGGTTTGACGAAAGCTGTGTGAGCTGTGTCCCATTATTTAAACAACTTAACATTCTTCCATTACCGTGCTTATATACCGGGTGTTGCCTGTAATAGGAGCAATAAATTTAGGGATCGTTTCCACACCACAAATAACTTGTTGTTTACTAAATATGAATGAATTTAGATTTTCCAAGCCAGCAATGTATTGCGAAAACTACGAAGTTTGTAGGCTGACAGTAGATGTCAACTAGACTATTGGATGGAGTACATTGAAAATGCTATTTAGTTTGTTCGAAAGATCCCAAATAATAAATTACATAATTTTGTAAAAGTTGTAGAACAAATGTTGCTACGTTTATACAGTAGAAACGTTCCCTCAATTTATTCCTCCTATTACAGGCAACACTCAGTATAAGGGAAAATTATATCTAGGTATCTTTATTAAGTCCAAACCAATGTTCTTTAAAACTCGGGGTGAACTCATGCAACGTCGAACGAGAGTGGACGTTATGAACCGGTCGTATAAGGGCCGTGTTCACCAACAATTAATCGGACGGTTAAATCTTAATCAGCTGTTAATCAATACATCTGACACCCGTTAAACTGCTAATCGTCCGTTTAATTGTTGGTGAACACGGCACTAAACCTCGTTGCTTTAAAGCCATGTACACAAAAAATGTATTTAACATGTGCATTAGAATCTATAATGTCTTACTTGAGGACATACAGTTGCTCCAGGGAAATATGTTTAGGAATAATTTGACAAACTGGCTTTATGATAAGTGCTATTACAGCGTTAAGGATTTTCTCGAGCGTAATATTGGTGTTTAATTTGTAAGTTTTGTATTATTATTTATATCTTTGAATTTCACTTGACATATTATTAATATTTGCACGCCTCCATGCAGGCTGAATACACTGGACTTTTATAATATTGTGTACAAGAAGTAACACGATATTATAAAAGTGTCTGTATTCAGCAAATAAACATTTTGATTTGATTTGATTTGATTCTTACGTTTTTATATATGACGTCAACGCTTTCGATTTATCAAATAATTATACATAAATTTAGTTCATTTTTTAACTCCCCCTTTATCTCTAGATATCGTATAAATAAGATTACTACGATACGGTATTTGCTGACAATTAAATAAGATAAAAGCATTTTTCTTAGAAAATCGTTACAAATTACACCGTAGCAAAATATTTTGTAATATCGACTAACCTTATCCGCTATTACTCTAATTACAAATAGAGAAATTTGACCTGGCAAATTGGGTAAATATTAGGCCCCTTACTAATACATACATACATACATAACATCACGCCATCATTCCCAGAGTGAGGTAGGCAGAGCTACAGAAATACCAACAACTCTAAAAAGACTTGTTGATAATTCTGTAACCACATTTTGCACAATCAGGCCAAGAAGTTTACTAGTGTATTAGTGACAGGTTGCAAGCCCATCGCCTAACAATACTACAAGCCCTTATTCCCTAAGTCGCCTCTCACGACATCCACGGGAAGACATGGAGTGGCACTATTCTAACCCGGCAACCACACGGGCTTCTTACTAATAAACGTTAAATAGGCTTGGAATAGTTATACCACGCTTTGTCCTTATTTGTCATTGCGACATTTGAATTCGACAGATAAGGACAAAGCATGGTGTAACTATTGCAAGCTTATTCAACGTTTATTAGTAAGTGGTAGGTATTTATCCAAAAATTTGGGTGTTTTGTTGCCTACCGCATATCCGATAACCTAACCTAGGTTTAGGTTATATTTGAAACTTACGATAACTACCAGGGAATGCAAATAACCGGTTAATAACCGAATTTTGTATGCAAAAGACGGTTAATAACCGGTTTTAACCGGTTATTTGCATTCCCTAATAACTACTAACTACTACTACTAACTTTCGATATATTTCAAATTAAGGAAGCAACAAAAGACATTCTGATAAAGCTTCGCGTGCCAGACCCACATTGCCGTGCTGCATGATGCTCAAATCTTATTTATGATCCAATTGCCCTATTCTAGCGATAAGTAGACTAATGCACGTGCGATATAGTTTAGCCCCAGTTAATCGACTGGTTAGACTTAGTGAGGAATTCAACTACAATTAAACAGGTGATGAGTTTCGATGTCATTTACTAGTAAAAGCATTGTTTAACCGACTGTGTCAGGAGGGTTATGTTTTGTATGTATGTATGTCTAATCAAATTAATGAGGGGGCAATTTTTTACGACGACTTTTTATAGACGACAGTATCGTTTTATAATTAAATTTATTTCATATTTTCTCAGCCGTTCGTTTTACAGGTCTCCTGTATTAAATATAGGTCTACATTCAACCTGTAATATGGATCTATATAGCAAAAGTCTCACATATGTTGTATTAAATGTAGAAGTTTTTAATCTTATACACTACGAAATCACAATGCAAACTTCAAGGGCACCCTGTATAGTAAAATTTGCCCCTCAATTTTGACTATTTGAGCAGTTTATCCGTAAAGACTTAACCGCCAAGCAGATAGAAAAAACTCACTCTCGCATCTATAGTAATATTATAAATTTGAAAGTAACTCAGTCTGTCTGCTTTTACCTTTTCACGGGTAAACCGCTGAACCGATTTTGTTGAAATTGGTTATGGGGATAGTTTGAGTCCCGGGAAGGACATAGGGTGCTATTTATCCCGAAAAAATTGTCAGTTCCCGAGGGAAGTGCGATAAATTACTAGCAACTTCAACGCGGACGGAGTCGCGGGAAACAGCTAGTTTGTAATAGCAGTAAGAAGCAGCTGTGAAACTAATATAACATATTAGTAGTCATGCAAGGAAATATGTCGCGGAATATCCCAGTTTATCCCTTATTCCTTTTCAATTTCGGGGAGGATAGAAGGATTACACACGCGTGACATGCCATCGCTTAAACCCTGGGGATTAATCCTACCGACATCCCGCTGTATACTTGGAAATCCTTGGTCTTATGGATAAGACCTGTATATTCGTTTTTGCAGACTTTTCTTTAACCTTGTTCGGTTTTTCACTATGTTTAGTTTAAGTATTGCCAGTCTCTAGGTTTACTGCCCTATAAAGCCAATAGGCAGTATCTCAGATAAACCCATGTAGCAATATCAATCTTATTACGAACGAAAGAAAATTGAATCTGCTTTGTTTATCGAGTTTGATAAACTGCTTATTAGCTTAGGAGAGCAGTTTATCTAATCTCTTAATCTAATCCTCTTGGATTTGAGAAAAACATTTTAGGGAATGCACTTTTATTTACATTTAAAACACAATTATGTCTTAAAAAAAACATGACACAAGAAATAACATATTGTGGGAAGCGGACTACAGTTTTACTGACCTATTATCATTTGTAAAGATGTTATTTCTGGCTTTCTGAAGGAAGTTCATGTTTTTTAAAACATTTTTTTTTGTAAAGTTTGATTATGAAAAACACATGTACAAATATAACATACATACTTAACAGATTGTGAATATAGGTATTGCAGTGCCAATAATATATGGTTCAAATAGATAACATTTTTTTTAAAATCGGTTTAAAATACTAGCTTTTGCCCGCGAGTACGTTGCGTCAAATTTTCCGAGTTATAAACTTACCTCTGTACCAAATTTTACTTTGAATGGTTGACGCATTGAAAGAGGGAACAAACACAAATATAATTTTGCAATTATAATTAAGTAAGGGCTGTGAAATTGTTTCATTCAATCATCTATTAAAAAGCCAGTTAAGTGCGAGTCAGACTCGCGCACCGAGGGTTCCGTACAAACTTAAAATGTAAAATTGTATGGAAGAACAAACTTGACTTTGCCATTGAAAAACTATCGTCTCCATCCTAGTTTAGTTTTATGCTAATTTATATTTCACAAGTGATTAAATTACAAAACCATTAAATACACTCGCGGTCAAAATAATACGGGTCAGAGCGCGTTTTTCATACAAACGAAGCTATTTCGAAGCCTTGGTTCTTGGCCAGGGGTTGTGTTGAGTGAGGATTAATGGTGGATACGTCGAGGTTCAATAGAGGTCAAAAGTTCTTAAGATATCTGACTAATCGCAGAATCAGTTAACACCACAGCGAGAGCGTCTGGGTCAGCATTAGGATTTCCTTACATTTTATTGTCATTTTAGATGTTTTTCTGAATATACACAATTCCGGCGTTAACTGTAGATTCAATCAGTTGGGTATCCTAGATACTGGAAGTCCTGTATCGATGCTCGGGGTATCCATCATCAGATTTCACTAAAAGCATCCCCTAGCAAGGAACCAACGCTTCAAAATAGCGTCTTTAGTATGAAAAACGCACTCTGACTAGATAAAAACCGCGGCTATAATTTGGCCCATTTCAGAGCTCATATCTCCTAAACAGCCGTATCGATTTTCATGAAACGAAGCAAAGAACCATCCCGATTAATTAAGCTTCCTTTTAAATAAAACGGCATCGGAATCGCCCATCCATACACGCTACAGACAAACACACAGACATACTCGTTAAACTTAACACCATTGTTTATACAGCGGCTTACATCAATTTGAATTGGCAACGCATTAGGTCTTAGGATTGTAGTCTTGAGAATTCAAATGTTTATGGGTCTCAGATCCCACTTACCATCAGGAGGCCAGAGAGATCGAGTGCCTTCACCTTGCCAAAAAAAAAAAATTGCCCCGACAAGTTATATCATAGTAACCCACCTGTGTAAAGTTTATAAAAGATATTTTATAAATTGAAGTGCTAATGGCCCCCAAATCTGCAGTAATACCAAAGAAGGCGGCTAAGTGCAATGTAGTAGTCAAAGCATTCTATACTCTATTAGTAACCATATTAGATTTAAAATGCCTATACTATTAGTAGCCGCATTCTTCGGTACCTACATATCACGGCATAAATGTATTCAGGGATATGTAAACAGGCTTACGAAACAGCTTTAACAATTAATTGGCGACATTTATCGCCTTCAATATAAACAGTTTATTTAAGGTGTAAATAATACGGTCCATTAATCATGTGGACCATTAAGGAATCTGTTTACAATAATGCTAAAAACTTACGTAAGTTTTTTTTATGGTAATGCCACCCGGTGTTAAGTGGCATTTGAGACCGATATTCAAATTTACAATCTTAAGAATGCTATCCAATGACTCCAAATACGTTGCCAACACTGAAGGCTAGGGATAGAATGCCTCTATGCTTGTAATTACACCTGTTGTCGTATATCCCACCGGAATACAACCAGGTAAGTAAGACTGGTATAGCTTGTCTCGAAAAATTGTTTCTTTGAGAGAAACTTACGATGTATTTGGTTTCTACCGGCCGTTCACCGCTATCGCAGTCGCGCAAAGTCGTTGCCACACCGTAGAATGACATTTATAACACCATATTACATTATCCTCGGTAATCTTGCCAACCGTGCTGACCTGTCCTCATAAATTAAGACTCGGACGCCTGTTCTGACCTCAGCGGTGTCTATGGGTCACAGATACCATCAGGTGGCCTTTTCGTTTACCTTCTCCGTACCATTAACATAATAACATCCATAGACATCCCCCCTGTAGGTACTGGTACAGACCTAGGCTATACAGTGGTCAAAAAAATTCCATTAGAAAAGAAAAGAATGCCTTATACCGAGCCCTATCCAAAACATCCCCTTGTAGGATGTTTCAATAAAATGTATTGAAGTGATTGTAGAAAACCTAACAATCCGGCGGCTGCCCCAAATATATCCAAGACATGTCTGTTATTGGAATATCTCTTTCAAACTTTTTTGTACTGATAAATACCTAAGGCACTGAGTGACTGCCGAGAAAATATAAGACGTATTAGCTCCTCAGTACACATAGTCCATTGTTGTGCATTGCTTAGCCGTTTGTACTACCTTGTGTAAGTGTTAGTGTATGCTAGAAGTTAGCTTTAATTTTCAAAATTACTTCGATTGTTCATTACAATTCGGAACTGTTTGCTAAGCGGATCGTGTTATCAAACTTCACAATATTTCTCAAAGTTTCACCGAGTAGGTACGAAAGCCGTCAAAGTTTCCGTTTCACGTGACATTATCGCTTGATCACGGCAACGAGTACTAGGAACCCATAACACAGAAAGTACACGACCAACTCAACGCAAATGCGGTTCTATAAGTAGGGTCCTAAAATTGTAAGTGTAAAGTTCATGTCATGGTTTTCGTTGTTTTGTGCGGTACACGTACAATTTTATTTCCTAAAATCACGCGATACTCTGATGATAATTCGGAATTTGATTAAACGTGGACCCATTTCCGGGACGAAGTAACGAAATAAAATAATGGCGTGTTGGTTTATTTTACATAGTTAAAGTAACGTTATTATATTATATACAGTCACATTGAGTGAACGATAGTAGCTAAGTTTAGGTATGTTAGACAGGAACTTCATAATGTAACAAACTTGAATGAAATAGTTCCGGCATACGAGTAACATCTCTTCTTCTCAGTCGATTCACACTTTACAGAGCGGTCTTGGTCAACTGCTAGTACTATCCGGTACAGATATCGCTCGCCGTATGATATCTCGCCACCTCTCTTGGTTCGCAGCCATTCTGGTGCACACATGCAAGGGTCAGCCCATTCCAGATTTGGTTTGGTCGGTCCATAAAATGGGTGACCTCCCACGTGGCCTTGTTCCTTCTACTCTACCCTGGACGACGAGACGTTCAACGGAGTCATTGCTACGCCTTGATACATGGCCGAAGAATTTTAGTATGCGAGTCTGAACTAGTGTAGATAGACGCTGCTTGATGCCGAGCTCTTCAAGGATGGACATGTTGGTTCGGAATTCAGCTCATGATATTTCAAGCATTCTCCTCAAGCACCACATCTCTAAAGCGTCTATCTTTTACGAGTAACATAGCTTCCTAAAAAACAACTGCAATTTGGGGTGTCCCTGTTTTTGACAATTTTTTTGTGTGTCTGTGCATTTGGACTTATTTGGATGCGTTTTAATGGACGCTAGGTTTCATATGAATCTGAATGGTCGTTTAAGAGATATCTTAAAATTGTTATTCCTATTTTTTGTTTTACTACCGATTTGTATTCATAATAATCACTTCATATTTTTTCCCTTTTTGTTCATAATTTGTTTTTCATAACCAACGCAACTCCTAAAGTGATTTTGACTGAAAACGTTCTGATTTTAGGACGTTTATAAAACAAACCGAACCTAACCTTATTTACCAGTTGGATAGGGCGCGCCAAAGTTCATATAAAATTGCAAAGTAGATAATGGAACTCCTGTTTTTAGGGTTCCGTAGCCGAATGGCAAAAAACGGAACCCTTATAGATTCGTCATGTCTGTCTGTCTGTCCGTCCGTATGTATGTCACAGTCACTTTTTTCCGAAACTATAAGAACTACACTGTTGAAACTTGGTAAGTAGATGTATTCTGTGAACCGCATTATGATTTTCACACAAAAATAGAAAAAAAACATAAGTTTTGGGGGTTCCCCATACTTAGAACTGAAACTCAATTTTTTTTTCATCAAACCGATTCATGTGGGGTATCTATGGATAGGTCTTCAAAAATGATATTGAGGTTACTAACATCATTTTTTTCTAAACTGAACAGTTTGCGCGAGAGACACTTCCAAAGTGTTGAAATGTGTGTCCCCCCCTGTAACTTCTAAAATAAGAGAATGATAGAACTAAAAAAAATATATGATGTACATTACCATGTAAACTTCCACTGAAAATTGGTTTGAACGAGATCTAGTAAGTAGTTTTTTTTTAATACGTCATAAAAAACATTGATCAAAGCTACAACGAACTTTTATATTATGTTACTTGCTGCTACGGAACCCTTCATGGGCGAGTCCGACTCGCACTTGGCCGCTTTTTTATTATAAAGAGTGATCATTATGGTATAAAATGGTATGAGAAACATTTTCGGAGTTCCAACAATCTAATTTGCAATTTTGTATGATCTTTGGCTCACCCGCCCTCAAATAAGGGTTCGCTAATCGGTTTTTATTCAATAGTTATTGTAAAGATCATTTTGTAACAAATATATAGAATTTAAACTCACTTTCTGTGAAAGTACAGTTGCATTTGGTTGACTGGTATAAATACCATGCATTAAGTCCCGTTTGTAGTTATATTAAACTGGCGACCCATCCTCGCTTCGCTTGGGTTTAAGTGGATTTTCTGTTACACCCGTATTTATCCTACCTTGAATTGTTTATAAATGCGAAAGTTTGTGTGTTTGTTAGTTTGTTACGCTTTCACGCTGCAACGGCGGGACATATTTGTTTGAATTTTAGAAAGGAGATAGCTTATACCCTGGATTAATATAGAATGCTTTCATCCCAGAAAATTTAAAAGTTCCCGAGTGAATAATGATAATCGAAGCTAGCTATAAATACAAAAAATATATAAATGATGGTCAAAACTGCATCATATTACGTTGCGTGGTTTAGGAGGAATAAGCGGGTTTACAGACAGACAGACGCGGAAAGCGACGTTTTATATTATGTAAAAAGAAAAGATAAAGATTAAGCATTAAAGTGTACGAGTACTAGGGCACGAGAAGTCCCGTAGAGGTCATTAGTATGATTACCGACTTATGTTGCTACTCGAGTGCGGTCGATGGCTAAACACTATTAATTGGGACAGCTCGGATACAGTTCTGTTTATTTATTTCTATTGAATTGACTTCGGCACGGCTCAATGTTCGAAAATAAAAGAAAATAAAGAAAATCATTTCTTCACAGTAACAAAAAAAAAAACATTTTTTTTACATAAAACGTAGTTGTTAAAAAAAATGTTGTTGCGAAACGGTCCCGGCTTAGCATGTAGATGTAGGTAGATACTTATATCATAAATGTGGTAATGTCCCAATTGAAAATTGTGATCTCTATATTTAGAATTATAAAGTAGTAAAAATTGATATTTTTCTAAAGGTAATTGCAGTCTATATTCCGTTATTAATGACATATCTAAAATATCTCAGAACATAAGAATCGAAAAAAAAAATTAGGAACAACTGTTTTACTCTACGACTACGGCGAGGCAAAAGGATTATTTAATGTGAAAGAACGAGACGCCCATAGAACAATTACCTAAAAACACTAGTCTAAAAGGTAGAAGCCGAAGCCGTTATTACAAACACAAAACACTATCTCGAAAGACATCAAGGTATGAACTAATTCGCCATTAAAACCGATTTGGTGCTGTCTTAAACTATTTTTACGTACTTGTAAACAATTTAGCCACCAGAATCTGGACTGATTTTTAACAGCTATCCAATAATACCTCATTCGATGTTATAATGTAAAATATATACCTTTGCTTTATGTATAGGAGGTATCAGAAAAAAAACCATGATGGTATTTTACAACTTTGTTGTAACCAAGCCACATTACAGTTTTGTAGTACAAACAGTCTCCGAGTTAAATCGCGGACAGACGGACAGACGGACATGATGAAACTAACGGGTGTCCCAAAAAGGACGCAAGATTTAAATTTGCCGCCATTTTTGTATTTTAGTGCTGGTAACCCTAAAAAAAAGGGTTCCTTGTTGTAAGTATACGGATCTCTAAAAAAATATTTAAAAATTTGCCCTCGAGATACCTCATGGACGAGAAAGGCACTTTACGCCACGTAAGATCATCTCTAATAAATAAAGTAAGCAAAGAGGGAGGTACATTAAGGGCCCCCTCCTCGTTCATAACAGTTAGATTTCAGCCCAAAGCTACTGGATTCAGGGGAGACATTAATCAGAAGCAAACGAACGCTTTTCCCGATCAGATTTCAGGCTCAAAGTGAGCCGGAAGCCAGGGTAATGCCGAGATTACAGACTAGGCAATCAAGTGGATTAGTGTTAGATGCATTTGCGAGCCTTGTATCGATACCCGCCTGTTATGTCGTAATCCCAAAGAAGCATGTAATATAGCAGTCGAAGCATTCTATACTCTATTAGTAGTTACATACAGTTTAAAATGCTTATGCTAATACTATGCATACTTAGCCACCTTATTTGGTATTATGACAGCGTTGCCACTAAAATGTTGGTGGTAACTACTGGGCAATTTTATTCCCAGATAATGACTATGTCGTTTCTTAATAGTACCGATTATACACAAGTTTGAAAAATCTCTAAAACGTCTTCGAGAAGGGCAACCAAATGCTCGGTCAGCGATCAGTTCCAACGATCGCATTGTCTGAATGCTAAATTTGACCATCAACGATAAAAGAAAGAAAGAAAAGGTTTATTCGTGACAAAGATAAGTACTTACATTTAACATGGAAAGGAATTTCGAACATATTATGTCACGAAATGGTCATGATGGCGGTGCCAGCGCTGTTCTTCCATTCTGCCCTGCTAACATAAAAGGCAGTATCTCAGACAAAACTCCTGTAGCAAATGTAGCCTTATGATAGTTATGATGAACGGTTTAGGATTGAATATGCTTTGGCCATTGAATCAGAGATACTGCATTTTGGCTTAGGAGGGCAGCATTGTGACCATTTGGTGAAGACACGGCATATAATGTATGACAAAGATGATTTGACAAAGGCACGAGGGCATTCCGTCTTAGGTCTCTGGAATGTATAATATGTTTGTTTACGCCTAAAATGCTACAGCACTTTGAGGAAATTTGGTAGGGATACTAATCTTGAGTCCCGTGGAAGGACGCTTCCTTATACAAAAGAACAAATCGCTGGAAAATCCTAGGCATAAACATTTTCATTTAGAATTCAATAAGACTGTTTATTTAATAATATACAAATTTCGACATCATTATCTTCCTCGTTACTCAACTCTTGAACACATACTATAACACTTATGTTTAGCATTGAAAACTGCGCATTATGTCATTTAGGTTCAGTTTAAAGGTCAAAGAAACTTACTTCAAAGCAATGTGTTTTTCTATGAAACATCATGTTCATCATATATTACATGTTTTATTAGGAAACATCAAAAATAAAACTCGCAAGGAGAATGAACAAATATTTTTTTAGTGTGGGTAATGGACAATACTGGGTTTGCCATATTACCGTATTGTTTTTAACTCGCCTGCCATTACTGTTAAATCAATAAGAGCTACGGCATCGTGGACAATACGATAACATGTCAAAAGCAATGTGCTTTTACCCAGTAGAACAAAGGCCGAAGACCAATTTCGGAGACTTAATTCCTATTTTTAAGAAGATAAGGGTTCTTCGTTTATTTTGTAATATCAATTTATTTATTGATTTATACTCAAAACTATTTGAAACATACTGCACAAAGATACAAAGAATACAGTGTAGTTTTTTTTGGTTAGTTGAAATGAGGAGTAGGGATGGCAGCTCTCTTTACTTATTGATGATCTTTGAATTACTGTTCTGCTACGCGTAATTCTGTGTCATAAATTGGTTAATTGTTCATTATTCGTACCTGTCTGCCAAAGGTGTCATCAGTAGTCATCACCCATGTCTTTTTCATTTGCCTCGAGTTCGTCCGCGAAGACGTTATTCGCTGTCCCCTCCAGAACTCTTTTCTTGTGATACAATGTAGCAAACGTTATTTTCTATCTCTAAGCAAATCTCTTCGATCTGAGGCCTTAACCAAGCTGCGTACGCTAACTAGCGTTCCGATTCGTTCTGTTTTTAAACCAATCGCGTCACTAGTAGATCACGTGACTTTCCGTATGACGTGAATAATATAATTTAATAATAATATTCGTAGGGATATCAAGTGATTGAACCAAGTGGTGCTAATGTGACACATGTTCGTTCATGCACGAGTGAAACAGAAATGCAATTTCATTCACGCGTAAATGATCACGATTCAAGATTAGGAAAATTACCAATTAGCACCACTAATTGCAGTCACTGTAATATTCAACAGCTTCCTATTTGTGCTATTATAGTTTGGTTAATCTAGTAGGATCCTTGTAACAGCTTATAATGATTAATATAAATATGTACCTATTGCACTTGTTTCTTTGAGTTTACTTTGTAAACAAGTCTAACAAAAACAAAGTTAAAACCCGACTGCACGTTTTGATTATATCGTCTATAGATATATGTTTTATTTTTTTAATGTTAGACTACGAAATACGACTGTCAGGTGATCATCCTACTTACATTGACTAAACCGGGTGAGTCTCAAAACATAACAACACACATATTATTTAATCGAAACACCTTTCAACGAACGTGTCAGAATATGTGTCAGAGTACGCAGTATTTTCATTTTATGAAACGGCATTTCTCGGCGCATGTTTTTTTTGGTAGACACAAGTCTAACCAAACCTAACACACGTAAAATTTGACAAATTATCCTGTAACATCATGGTTTCAGCAGAAAATAGTATTCGATGAAATGATACAATCGATGATGTTAATTTTGATAAAATGTTGGGTTACCCATATAGCAACGTTTGTCAAAAATAACCATCTGAGTCCCCAGGTCTTGTGGTCATTATTACCAGATATAAAATGCACCCTTTAGTTAAGGCAATAAGGTCGCAAATACAATATTACTAAAATTGGTATTGCGGGTCTTACGAGGATAATAATTATATTAAAAACGATCATAGACAATTGATCATATACAACAAAAAAACATTACATTTAGTATTAGTAACAAACCATAGTTACTGTGAAGGTGGTAAAACTTGCACATTTCCTATCTATGGCCTAACAGTGTAAAATAGGAACACGGAGTTTACCTTTAGAGATGAGAGTTAGCTGACATAAACAGAACTAGAGAACCTCTCAAGATTTGGATGGAAAGATTTAGATAAATTTTAAGCAACCATATTATTGTATTAAATTGTTATATTATTAAAAAGTTTAATCTGGCAATAACACCCCACCATCCCATTTGGTGGGTACCATAGTTTTTCTGATGCCTACGACTAATAATAGTAAAAATAAGTTACGAGTACGTACTGGAAATTTACGCGAATGAAAGTTTTATTATTCCAGTACATTTGGAATACTCATTACAGTTCCCAAGCGCCTACGGAAAGCTTTTGCAACTTTAGACGTGGCTACGTACTTTACTTATGCAAGCGCTTGAATTTGTGGTATTTGTGCAATATAACTGCCGCGTTGTTTTTGTATATTCAGATGTTTCGTTGAAAGAAAACATTTGTTTATAAGAGCCACAACTAAAATCTTTCATCTTGTAGATTTTCTGGGATAAAAGTACCTTATGACATATTTTAGGGAATAAAGGCTTGTAGTACTGTTAAGCGATGGGCTTGCCACCTGTCACTAATATAGGTACACTGGTCAACATATTAGCATGTTTGTGCAAAACGTGGTTAAAGAATTGTTGTTATTTCTGTAGCTCGCCTACCCCACTCTGGGAATGAAAGCGTGATGTTATGTATGTATGTATAAATGCAGATTGATCGAGAAGTCTTTTTAGAGTGGTTGGTATTTGGCTATGATTTTTACTAGTGTATTAGTGACAGGTTGCAAGCCCATCGCCTAACAGTACTACAAGCCTTTAATAATAAAAATATTTATTTATTGATTTAAACTTCATTACACACTACACAAAGTAGGTACAAATGGCGGACTTAATGCCTTAACCCCTCGTCTGTTGTGACACAGATTTGTGGTAAAAGCTTGTATAGCTTTTTATATATTTTAACGCTTATTTTTTTGGACTTTAGCATCATCCGAAGGCATTCAACCAATGGACCAAACAGAAACAATACAATATTATTTTTAGGAATCAATATAGTGTGTTTTATCATGCCAGGCCATTTATTCAGACTTCACCTTTATACATTTCCATCTTCCGATCTACGTTTTTATCCAAAGATTCTGCTGAATCTTTATGAGCCGCTATGTGTGGGATCCGTAAAAAATAAATGATCTCAAACGACAGCCGTATATCTTCGATCTTTACAAAAAGGGATAAATCGCTAGGGCCGCAAAACGACGTGCCTACTCCCAACTGGTCCGTGTTTTCGACGATGAAATTTTGAACTTTGAAAATAACTTTGGCTGAATGGTTTCGATGACGAAATTACGAAAAGTGCCTTTGGATTCTAGGTATACGGTAATAACGATATCGTTTATTGTCAATGTTTTGATAACTCTTACGTCATTTACAATAATGGCGACTGTGACATAAACGATTCTAAAACACGTCAAACGCGATATCGTTATAACGCAGTAGATTAGAGGCCCTGGGCCTCTTTTCTGGGTTTTGTCTTTTTAACTCTGCTGCTATGTAATTACTGTCAAGCACATAAGAGTTGTCAAAACGTTGACAATATGGAAAAACGTCAAAGACTCTTCTGTTTAGTATATATTATAGAATAATAAGGTTGTATAAGCCTCTCATTTTAACAGATAGTTGTGTCCCTCACGGCCTGTTTGTCCGAATCTGACCAAGTCAGGTCTGTAGGAGTCCTTAACCTTGCCGGTTTAAGCCGACAGTTATTTCAGCGTTGCGTCACTATTTTGAAATTATGTGAAATTAATACTCTTAAATGAAAAACTTTAAAAACCCAGTATCAACTGTATATGTACAGAGGTTGCGTCACTAGAGCTGGGAAAACGAAACGAAATGTCACCCATCATCGTCACCTTTGCAGATTGAATCAAACTAAATGTCTAGCTATAAATATTTTGTTCACATACATGTATAGTTGGCGTCAAAATTAGGTGGTCACTTTTATCGCATTTACACATTTGACAACCTTGTTTTACATCGCTTACGTGGGTGTAGAGTAACAAGCTACAAAAGTTCGTATCTACTTTTGAGGCAGACTGTACACAAATTGTATATCATTCACTCATTCCGCCTTATATTATCGCACTCACACACACGTAACTATATTATATTGTAACTCAACTAGCACCGTATGTGTTGGTACGATTTTTTTTTTTCTTCCGGATCGCTACCACCATCTTATTCATTAATCACCCGCCAAGCAACAGTATTCGCATTGTGTTCCAGTGTGGGGATAAGATAACCGGTGAAATTACTAGCATAGAGGCATTCCATCGTAGTCCTCAGGGTTGGCGACGCATTTGAGGTCTTAGGATTATAGTCTTGAGAATTCAAATGTCTATGGGTCTCAGATTCCACTTACCAGGTGGCCTGAGTGCTCGTGTGCTTTTCCTTAACATAAAAAAACCGTTGTTCTTTCCTGTCAAAACATAGACTAAGTACAGTCGAAGTCATAAATATGTGTACAGTTAGTGAATGAAAGTGACAAAGTACTAAAGTGTAAACATATTTATGACTTCGACTGTACCTCTCTGTCCTGAGTTCGGCGCATCCAGTTACGACACAGTTTTTAACTAATGTGGCTGTTTACGTATTGTACCTGTTTTGAAAAATATTTTCATAAAAAAAAAAAACAATCCATCTCTCGAGCTCTTGAGACACACTCTTGTATGAAACACATCCATAAAAAAACATCGCTTGTTTATTTTTAGGTACTCAATCAAATAGACTCTTCTATCGACGAACGTTAAATTAATTAATTCGATGACTAGCAATTTGTCGTGAAACTAATCAGCAACAAAACTTATTTAATAAGTTCTAGAACGTTACCTAATGTACAAGGGAACAGCACAACTACTTGAATCTGCTTCAAATAATGAGTCTTATTGTTAGTGCTTGTAGGTTGACAATGGGTTGATAGTTTTCTGTAGTTGTGATGTTCTGGATAGAACTTCAAACTTCGCATCAGGAAAGCAGTTTACCGTGAGAGTAGGGTGGAGACAAGTTTGTATATTTCTGTCAAAATTCCTGTCTAGTAATTCTATTAGGATATTTTTATGGACATTTCTCTCAGTTTATTGCCGTCTTACTCTAACTTTCAAGTTAGAAAGGGACAACAAAATTGTGCTTCTTGGTCTACAACTGAAGTTAAAGTAAGACAACAATAAACTTCTGTATTTTTTATTGCCAGTAATAAGTAAGCAAAGTAGTAAGTAAGTTTATAAGTAGCTGCACACTAGGGTGTGTCATTTTTCTCGAACTTTGAAATTTCAAGAGTAATACCTCTCAAAAGTTGCCTCATCAAGTATATTTAAGATTTGCATTTAAAAAATGCACCTTGATTGGTACTTTTGGCTCACTCATTGACCTTGAAATTCAGTTAAAATAGCAAAATAATACGTAGTCACGATTTTTTTTTCTAAATTATCTACAGTGTTTTACTAGACATCAATTGACTTAAAATAATATTAATGCCTTAAACATTAAAAATAAATAAGTAAAACGGTAAATTTTAATATAATTGCTATCATACATCTACCCCCAATTACGCTATTGCACGACTTTACGTTACTCGAAGGTATAAGTTGAGTTTGTCATTGATTCTCTTTTTTTCCAAAAAATCTTTTTACATTAAATTTGATAATATTTAACTACACAAAATAGGATAACATATTATAGTTTAGCTATTACATTTATTAAAAATGTCATCGAAAAGTGTCATAACAACTAGGGTTAAAACCAAAATAAGTATTCTCGACAAACACCCTGAAAAAAATAAAAAAAATGTGCTCCCGACGTTTGAAGATGTGCTAAAACATTATGAGTGGCTGCGTTATGAAAAAAAACAGTACAATCAGCAAGAACCGCAAGCCAAAATTATCATCCGTGAAGTAGTTCAAGCCGTTATCGAAGTGTGGAAAACTGCCTCAATTCCAACTGTTACGGAAGCAAGAGCAGGTCAATTAATTATGTCTAGTAAAGTGTTTTAACAACTGCTTGTATTGATTGCAAAATCAATACAAGCAGTTGTTAAAAAACTTTAACAGATATCCAAAAGGAAAATCATATTTAAGCAAGATGCAAAATTTTCTCGTCAAATCAACTCTTCTTTTTGACATTGCAGCATGTAAATGTAAAGATTTTAGTATCTGTAAATGTGGCAAGTTGCAATCGATTCCGATAAAAGAACGCACTTTTCTGGAAGATCAAAGAACGTTGAGGAGCATGATGATCGGTTCAATTGATATAAAAACAACTAAAAAGCTGGAGAAAAGATTTAAAAGACTCCATAAGCAAAACAAATCCATGGCGACCGATCCACAACCATCAACTTCCAGTAATGTAACGGTATGTGATTCAGATTCAAAATCCGGAAATTCATCTGAGAATGAATTTGAAGAAAATGTTATAAGTAAACTTCATACTTATTCACAAGAGTCAAGAAAGAGAAAGATGCCGCAACCTAAACTGGAAAAACTAGCTGAAATATGTGATCGTTACGGGGTATCGTACAGAGCGGGTGCTGCTATCGCGTCGGCGACTTTAAATGATACTAGGGATAGTAGTGCAAATGCAAACACGTCTACCATAATAATTGACCACAACAAATTGAGACGAGAAAGGATTAAGCGAAGACATACGTTGATGCGAAAACAACAAGTACGTTCTCTGGAAGCTTTGTTTTTTGATGGACGCAAAGATCAAACCCTGCATTACGTCATCATCATCATCATCATCATATCAGCCGAAAGACGTCCACTGCTGGACATAGGCCTCCCCCAAGGCTCTCCATTCAGACCGGTCCTGTGCTTTTCGCATCCACCGCGCATGGCGCCTGCATTACGTAAAAGATGGAAAAAAGTTATAACGTCGTGTCCGAGTCGAAGAACATATAACTATGGTAAAAGAACCCGGATCGGAGTATATTGGTCATGTAACCCCACCCTCTGGAACATCTAAAGCTATTGAAGAGTCTATGTGTTTATATTTTGCCGAAAGGAAAATAAATATTACCTCCTTGATTGCAGTAGGGTGCGACGGCACAAACGTTAATACTGGAAGGAAGAATGGTGTTATTGTGGCATTAGAAAAACGCCTTTCTCGTCCTTTACAGTGGCTTGTGTCTCAATTACATGCCAACGAATTACCGTTGCGTCATTTGGTTAGCCATTTAGATGGACAAACTACCGGACCAAAATCTTTTTCTGGGCCGATTGGAAAAATGCTGTCAGCTTGTGAGAACCGGCCCGTAACGCAATTTGAACCTATTCCTGTGGAGTTACCTATACTTTCAAATGTAAAGTTAAGTACAGATCAACAATACTTATACGTATATGCGTAGCTGTGTCCACTGGAGTCGTAAGCTCTGATTTAGCTAAACGCAACCCGGGAAAAATGTCACACGCCCGATGGCTTACGACTGCTAACAGAATACTACGTCTGTACGTTTCAACAAAGCGTCCAACTGCTGCACTAGTTTCACTGTCCAAGTATATTTGCAAAAGTTACAGTCCTTCTTGGTTTCAGATCAAAATGAATTGCTCATGTAAGGATGGTGCTAGGAATTTATGGTTTCTCATCAAGAGCACAAGAGATCTTCCCGAAGAGATTAAAAAGGTCATTTATCCAGTAATACAGCGTAATGCGTATTTCGCACATCCTGAAAACTTACTTTTATCCATGTTAATAGACAATAACAAACATATTAGAGAACTGGCGTGTAGGAGAATACTTAAAGCTCGTGCTGCAAAACAAACCAAGGTGGTGAGATCTTATACCATCCCGAATATCAACTTTGAATCCCAAAATTATTATGACATGATTGACTGGCAGGACAAAAAACTTGTATTAACGCAGCCTCCGCTATTGCGTCTAACTGAAACAAGCAAACTTGAAGACATGGTTTCCATAGGCAATTCGAAAATAATTGATTTCCCGAAGTTCCCATGTCACACGCAGTCCGTGGAGAGGGGCGTCAAGCTGACGACTGAAGCTGCTGCTTCCGTAGCTGGAAACAATGCCAGGGAAGGATTTATTCATTCCAGAATAAATTCTAGAAAACTCATGCCCAAGTTTAATTCTAAAAAAGATTTTAAGTAAGTATAATATCATTTATCATACAAAAATTGCACGTTTTAGTTTTTTTTTGTATGTTTTTTGATTAAATATGTTGAATAAACATTTACTTTTTTATTTTATTTTATATAATTCACCATATTTTATCTCTTAGAAAATCATAAAATGATTTATTACGGTGCGTGGGTGTCCTAAAGTAAGGCCTAACATCGGCAATTTTTGTAAACTTTGACACATTTGAGCAAGCCAAAAGTATATAAAAAACGTAGTATTTTTAACATATATTGTCATTTAAGATCTAGGAGCATTTTTTGATAACTATTAGAAGTCAAAAAAACGATTTTTTTTTTTTACTTATACTAAGTGACACACCCTACTGCACACGTTAGTACTTTGTCACTTTGACGTCATGTGTGAACTACACTAATCTGTTAAAGGCATTAAAGCGACAAGGGCCAAAAGTGCGCAGCTACTTATAAGGCCGCGTGTACAAATAAGTATTGAATAAATAAAAAAAGGAATACCTAACAAAAAACAATTGTTGGTCGGTTCGCCACCCATTTCAAAAGATTGGTACATAATTTCCATGTGAATACCTAAACATATTCAGAATTATGATAACCCGTTAACTATTAAACTTTATACATCCGTTCAAATAAAGGCTTGTTTCGCTATGAATTAAATGCGCGAGATATCTGCCATGTGAAATTTCATATGTTGCGCTAACGAAGTTTCCTCAGTCGGTTGACCTATATACAACTTTCAACTTCATCCCAATGGACTTCGGTCCGCAGGCATAGCACCCGCGTGGCCGCGGTTGTAAATCTATTGTCCACTCTTCCTACAGGGGTATAAGTCTAATTGACCCTAGATATGATTTATAGCCTTTTTTTACCTATAACGAGCTTAGTCGACTCATACCTACTCTTTTTACTAGGACCGCTTTGTTGAAACGCGACTCGTTTGACATTGCTTTAATGAGAACACGTTTTTATTCAGAATTAGAAGATATTCTGTTTTAATTTATACTCATATTCATAAATGTATTGCATCCATGGTCTTACAGATAAATTTGTACATATAACGTCACGCCTTCATTCCCAGAGTGGTGTGGGCAGAGCTACTGAATTACCAACAACTCTAAAAGAACTTATTGATAATTCTGAAACCGCAGGCTAAGATGTTAACCAGTCTATTAGTGACAGGTTGCAAGCCCAACGCCTCACAGTACTACACGCCCTTATTCCCTTAGTCGCCTCTTACGACATCCACGGGAAGACATGGAGTGGCACTATTCTAACCCGGCAACCACACGGGCGGTACATGGACTATCCATTGCTATCCAAATCCTTTTAGCCGGTTAAGTATGTAAAATTAGTTGACAAACCACAAACATACTTGTTTACAAAGACTCACAAATGCTACATTTAGGATTTACTTTTTTTTTTGACGACACGGTGGCCTAGTTGGGAGTAACCCTGCCTCCGAAGCCAGCGGTCCTGGGTTCAAATCGCGGTAAGGGCAGATATTTGTGTGATGAGCGCGAATATTTGTTCCCGAGTCTTGGATGTTTTCTATGTATTTATTTCTCTATATAAGTATGTTTATCGTTGTTTAGTACTCATAGTACAAGCCTAGAGCTTAGTTTGGGACTAGATCTATTTGTGTGACTGTCCCCAGATATATATATATATGTTTTTACTTAATACTATTAATGCACTGACTGGAACAGAACAGAAATGAGACCTTAGTGAATAATCGTCAAAACGTCGTTTTTTATTCGCCTACACAAACACTGTCATTGTCTTTGCGACGTGAACACTGACCTTGAGGTACTTGGGACAACGCTCTCTTAAAGTGACATTCTCGTTTAGTGTCACCTGAAAAACTGCCATTCTATAATGTTCTTGTTGTCAGGGTTCCGAAGTCAAACTAAAAACCTTTACAGTTTCGCACATGTCCGTCTGTCCGCGCCGCGGTCTCGGAGATTTGCGTGTGTGTGTGTGCGTGTGTGTGTGTGTATCCCTACAGCCAAAACCACAAGTAATAATAACACAGTACCAGGGCCTCTATTCAGGTGCGTTAAAACGATAACGTGTTTGACACGTTTAAGAATCGTTTATGTCACAGTCGCCATTATTGTAAATGACATAAGAGTTACCAAAACGTTGACAATACGGAAACAGGTCAAAAACGATATCGTTATTACCTTGTAGAATTCCAGCCCTGGGCGACCGAGCTCTAGTCGAGTTTATGTAGACTATTCAATCCCAATTTGTTAGTGTCGTCAATATGTATGTCAAAAACCTCGGTATACAATTTTTCGGCGGAACCCGAAGCGAGGGCGGGTCGCTAGTCTAAAATAAATCAAAACTAGAAAACAAGAGGTTCTATAATTTCCGCGTTTTTTTTCCGAAACTGTAAATAATTCTGGATTTATTTCAGGACCATCGTGTAGAACCCTATAGGTTAGTTTAGGTTAGTTTTATAAAAATCCTGAATAATTTATAGTTACCGAAAAAAAAGCGGGTTGACAAATGAATAGGTTGCGAAACGATGCATTTGTCAAAGATTTGTCGGCGAAAAGGCAGAGAACCAGAAACTAACCTATACTGTGCCTATACTGAAACCATTATGAATATATTCATAAGAACTTCCATTTATGACAAAGATCTGAAGAGGACTTTTGCCGCGTACTGCAAAATACAAGGGAAAAGCGAGACGTTGCGATACTTAAGACGGTAACGAGTGAGTAAACAGGCGGTCGCTTTCAAAGAATAAAAGGAGCAGCATTTTCTTTATTTTAGTCAGCGCAGCGTGAAGCGGGAACCGTATAATATAAATAAATTTAAACACATTTTGTAGGACAATCTCACACAAAGTGACCTCGTCCCAAACTAAGCTCTAGGCTAGTAGGTACTAGAAAACAATAAACATACAATGTTTCTAGAGAAATCTGAAACTCCGGGAACATAATATTTTGTCTTGGAAATGAATATTCGTTATATGCTCATCGTTAGCATTTTTTTTAAACTATCAATCATTTGGTCAAGTAGAGATTGATGCTAAATAGTGGACCCACCCTCCAGCCGCTTCGGAGGTCGTCATTTCACCTGCCGAATGGTCGACCCCTCTTCCTTGTTCCCTTTCTATGATACCATTCGGATATTGATTTGACCCATTTCCCTTTGCTGCTTCTGAAAACCTATACAAGGTATATTCCTGGGAAAATAGTAAATACCTGATATTCGTGGAAACAGTTCTGGGATTATTTATGATATACATGGGATAATTGGGTATAAAGTTACACATCTTTATCACTAAGTAAGCTAATGTGTTGTGTATTAAATGGCTATTTTAGGTATTGTTCAGGTTGATCGTTAGTTAATTGTGGTATTGTTAGTATAATACACGTAATTTACATATTTCATCTCAAAACTCGTACCTAAATCATGTAAACCAACAATCAGTTAGCCTTTTGCACGCCTTCTCATACCGGTTGCGTGTCGCTAAAAAGCCGGTTAAGAGTGAGTCTGGCAACACATTTTACGGTGAACGAAGGTCCAGTATGTGTGGCCGCTAGTGTCTATCTTTATTCTCTTTATTTAAGAGCTATATAAGTATATAACATCATTATCGATTACGTCGCTCCATGATAAAACATTATCATCAAATGTGATGAGAGCGAGTATTTGTTCCGGAGTCTTGGATGTTTTCTACATACATACATACATAAATCACGCGTGTTTCCCAGAAGGGTAGGCAGAGACCACTTCTTTCCACCTGCTACGATCCTGACAAATCTCTTTCGCTTCTTCCACATTCATACATCGAGTCATGCATGCACGTCGGTTTCGGGTACATAAGATTCGACCCTTTTCCAGTATTTCCCTGATTTGATTAAAAAAAGTACGCCTAGGGCGGCCCCTTCCGACCCTTCCACTCGCTATCGCTCTGTATATTTTTTCCTTCAATCGTTTTTCACCCATACATTTTCAATCTTAGTCCTATACCTTCTTAAAGACCACACTTCTCTCTGGATGTTTTCTGCATTACATATATTTCTACAGTGGTTGCTGGGTTAGAATAGTGCCACTCCATGTCTTCCCGTGGACGTCGTAAGAGGCGACTAAGGGAATTAAGGCTTGTAGTACTGTTAGGCGATAGGCTTGCAACCTGTCACTAATACACTGGTAAACATCTGAGCCTACTTATGCAAAATGTGGTTACAGAATTATCAACAAGTCTTTTTAGAGTGGTTGGTATTTCTGTAGCTCTGCCTACCCCACTCTGGGAATGAAGGCGTGATGTTATGTATGTATATAATTCTAAACTGATAGTTGATATATCAATGCACAGCCCAAACCACTGAACATAGAGACTTAAAATTTGGAGGGAATATTCCTTAGATATCCTAGGGGATGAATTTCCAAAAATCGCCTCTTTGTGCACCAAGAAGGGATTTTTGGAAATTCATCCTTAAGGGGTTAAAATAGGGGGGGTAGCGGGAAACTAATTCTACGCTTACGAAGTCGCAGGCGTCTTCTAGTCTAATATAGCGTATTATCTTAGTACTTTTTTACTATTATTACAGTACGAATAAACAAGGTAACGTACTCGTATACAATCAAAAGCCCTACAAAACTGTTACAACAGTTTCTATTTCTCCTATTGCTTAAGTATGTTTATAGTTCACCTTGTACTCATATTACTATCCTAGCCGGTTAGTTTGGGACTAGGTCAATTAATGTGAAATTGTCCGTTGATAAATAATTTATTTATATCTATTGATTATCGTGATTATCGTATTTGCTAGCTTGGTTAACTTAAATAACGCCCGAGCCCCAGCCAACAAGGGGAAAGCTAAAGCACTACCTTAAAGGCAAGGCAATTGAAACTGAAAACTTTATCTCTATCCTACCGGGTAAAAACAATATGGTTTTGACATGTTATCGTATTGTTTTTAACTCGGCCGCCATTACTGTCAAGTAAATAAGAGCTATCGTTAGCTTCGTGACGGTGATGCATAGTTAGCTTCATGATGGTGATGCATTGTTAGCTTTCCGATGAGTTGTTTGGGACACACTCCAATTCACTCCATTCAAATATGATACATGTGTACATATTCTTTAAAGTTGATTTTGTATCCGAACGCAAAATAATTAAACGATTTAGATTTTTTCTAATTGAAAGCTAGTTTATCTAGTTTGGTTCTAAGCTAGGTTTGTTGAAAATTGGTTCAGTCGTTAAAGAGATGTCAACTCTGAAATGAGGCCCAAGCCAAGATGCAAACGCTCCTAGCGTTTTTCTTTTCTATCGCTTAAAATGTATGGAATCATAGTTGATCACGTGGTTTATCTTTCGCTTCTTCCACATTCATACATCGAGTCATGCATGCACGTCGTCCGGATACTTAGGATTGGGCTTTTTTGCAAAATGTATTTGAAAGAAGGTGAAAGATGTTTCACGTTTAGTCACACGATAAACATGGCTATAATAAACCCCCAGAGAACCCTAATTCAACGCGGTCGTGGTGCGGCGGTGGCGTGGGACCGGTTTGCTTTCCGTGCCCCACTGACCGCCTGCACTCCAATTGCATATTCTTAAGTGTATCTCGATTATCGTACCGGTATCATGTGTATAGCTTTTTTTGGTTTGCTTTTACTATTTTCATGTTTATCGAAAAGGATAACAGATCACAGATAAGTTATCCTTTTCGATCTATGACTAAGAATGGACAGGGTTGGAAGTTGAATCCTTTGTCTGTTAGAGGTCAATTTAATCTCCCAAAACGATACTTTAATGCAGATTTTATATTATCAACAGCTACATAGTTAGCTAGCTGAATAATGATAGTTCTGAACTAGGTATATTTGATAGAAATCGATATTAACGCTCAAAAGTTATTGGTTCTAAAAGCAGGGCTCTCAATAGCATCGGGTGTCGTTAAAGTCAGTTTTATATTAGATAAAGTGAATGTCAGTTCATTTATTGCTTATTGAAATTATAGCCGTTTTAATTGTACAACTACATATGTAAACTAAAGTAATTACAAAATTAAGGTTATTAAAACAAGTTTTAGTTATATTTTCCGTTAACGTTTACTTATTAGAATGACTCGTGAATTGCAGTTTACTTTAAGTAATAAAAAAATATACTTCCTCCGGGAGATGGAATTTGCAGAACGCTAGTATTTTATCAAAGGGTACCAACTAAATGGTCAATAGTTAACCATTATCATGGTAAAGGACCTATTTGTTATCAAGTGATAATGGAACGAGGATAGCGGGTTTAATTACCTATTCTTGCCGCAGTAGGAAGTTGTTACTTACCTTTGTCCTTTCTGCAGAATGAGGAGAGGCTTACTCGTAGTTTGTATTATATTCTAAAGCTGGCTCTCGTAGATAACTGATTTATATCAGTTATAAAGTTTATCTTATTTATTCTTCTACGAGATCACCATTGGTCACCATTGGCATAGTGGTGAAAATACTTTGAACTGTGTGCGGAAAACTGTTCGATGCGGTCGTCGTCGAGATCTTTTAGTATGTCCTATGCCCAGCAAAAGACATAAGTTTGGCTGACTACTATCAGTAGATATTCTATATTATTAATATTCTTCTTGTAGTCTTAATCAGCCTTCTTTGCCGGCTGTTGCACTCTCATTTCTCTAAGGGCTCTAACACCGTCACACACTGTTGTTAATTCACCAACCGCATTACTTTTGATACTAGGGTATCACAGGACTAAATAGGATATAGACACTTGTCTATAGGTAGACACACTAACACAGCTTATACATTTAAAATAAATGATAAATTCAAGGAATAACAGGTATGCTACAACATTCACAAAAACAACGAACAGTTTGTAGAAACAAATAGTTACGTTAACTACTCGTAAAACTAAAGAATTAAACTAAAATTAGCAACTATTTACAAGATAATGAACAATATAATATCAAGAATATAGAAGCAGTTTACGCTTCCAGCTTTCAACTTGTATTATTACTTATTCTGTGGCAGGAGATACTGTCAGAATAAACATCGAGATCGTGTTCTTATTGGCAGTCGTTGTACCGCTACTGTAGTCTATTTACAATAGAAAAGTTACCCAGGTTTGGTTTGGCTGACCATGGGCGGAAAGTGGTAGTGGTGATGCGTGAAGACTTGACATTAGTGCCTGGGACAATAACGTTAAACCTCTCCAGAATACTATTATACTATTTATTTATTTATTTATACCTTCGAGAACATTCCCATTGATCACTTTATGCATCAGAACAAGGACTAAACAGTCTCTTCTTGTTTGGAGAGTACGCATCCTGAAATACGAACCTTCTGTTAAAACTACTCCGTTTCCCAATAACTAAGTTGCAGTATTATTGTTGTTACTCAAAGACTGGTTCATATAAGCTTCGTTTGGTGCCTGCAGAGTCCTGTCGAGGCCACGTCGAGGCATTGTATTCTTTGAAAGTCATAGTTCATGTGTGAACATTTCAATAGCTTTTTTGTATCGGATAATGAATTCACTGGCCGCCGTCCAAGGACCTTTAACCACATATCAAACTTTAGCACCGAAAAACCAAAACTTACCCAAAATTGAACTTTACAACTCTCGCAGTAGAGACCTAGTAGCAATTCTTGGAGGGCAAATAACGTATGCAAAAATTATATTGTTTCTGGCGCAGGATCCATGTTGTATGGTAATCAGGTTAGGAATATGTTTATTACTTTCTTTATTCGAGTGATTTTAAAGATTTATTATCGAAGAACGTGTGTGTGCATTTTAGTGATTCACACTTACGGATTGACTCTCAAAAGCGTAACCTAAAAAGATTTTCTTACCCGTGAACTTGGAAATCTCTGCAGAATTCCTAGGCAAATGTTTTTCTCTCAATATTTACGTAGACACACGATGCTATAAAACGTCCAAGCACTTTTCGGCGTAAATACTGTATGCTTTAGAGCACTTCAGAGGCGGTAAAGCAGAATGCATGGACCGTAACGTTCATAGTAAACTTGTATGCTGACCTCATTCGAGTGTCCCTTATGTGTTCTCTTTATGGCTGTTGTTCTAAATTTAAAATAATGTTTCTAAGGTTGGATTAGTTTTGGGAAATGGCGTGTGTAGTAGACCTAGCCGGCTACTAGCTCCTCGATAAAATTAAAATTAAATTTAACATTTTATCATAGGTATTGTTTTAACTCGGCTGCCATTACTGTCAAGTCAATAACAGCTATCATAACGGTGACTACGATGAAGAAATAAGGCCCCTTAAGATTTTGGCATTAGCATTATGGTATCGACAATGGTACCCTAACATCCAATATCCCTTTGCAAAAACTAGATTTTAATTACGTTTCTTAGTTATTCATACGAACTTTATTAATGACATAATTTTATTCTTTATTCGTGTAAGCAAGAGGTTAGCGTCTAAAATTTCGATTGTTTCAATAAATTTAATAATTACTCACATGGCATAGCCGGGAATTTCTAAATTTCATGCCCTTTGATTTAACTTTAGAGTAAGTAGTTTGACTCCATACCTATCTACCCTAGCCATACAGTACCTACGTAAGGGAAATTTGCTATTCACTTTGCCCGAACCACTTTGCCCGAAGTGGCCGCTTAAGTGTAACCTATTTCAAAAGATCTTAAACTACGATAATAATTATGTGAAGTCTTACCTTTCCATATCGTTTTTTTAAAAATTATAATCACAATTTATAACTTGATGGAGGCGTGCGGTAGACGACCCTCGAAACATTTGCCGATCACAAAGCGAAGGGTCCAAAACGTTACGAACCTTGTGAAAGATTAATCTCCCGAAAGTCCCAAAGGCATATATTACATACCCATAAATTGAATTGGTAGTGGTAAGGAATATGCGCTTTAGGGCTGAGCCACACCGGATGCGTGCGCGTGACGTGCACGTGCGTTTTCGCTTTCCACTGCGTTTTATAGTAGATAATGGATCCTCATACAATGTCAACTATACAACGCATAGGAATGCGAACGCTTAATCCAGCCGTTCTCTAAGCCAGGGCCATGGTCAATGCTTAAAAATCGAAAATCGACGTAATTCTTAGGATTGACGTCAGCTGATGACAGATCGCATCGATACTTATGTCAACACCATACATTTCGAGTCAATAGAAAACAGAAACTTTAGCAGCGTTTGCATATTGGCTAGGTAAACGATTTTCTGTCTATATGTGCGGAAATTATAAAAAAAACGCGACATTTTAGATTACGATAATTTTCAGTGTATGCATTTTGTCCAAGGCCACACATGCTCATCCAAATTTTGTAGTTTATTATTATTATATTAAGACGTGTCGCGATACCTCTATATTGTGAAGGGCTTCCACAGTGCAGCTTTCAATATCGTTGGAACATTTCTTTTGTGTTATTTTGGTTATGATTAATATCCTCTCCAAGTGATTCTAATATTCTGATAAGGCGACAAGGCGTTATGATATCAAATCTAAAAGGAGGGCCCCGCCTCATAGATAAAATCGCCGCATTGATCTTAAAGTTACTGGCCCGTCCTTTAAAAAGGAAGACATCTAAATCATCCCGCCATCGCCGACGAGCTCTGCCGCGTTTCCATTTTGAGTTGGGCTTCCACTCTGTGACTTCGGCCCACAGCTCACTCGGCATGAGGCAGACGTGACCAGGAAGGCTAGCGCAAGTGGACCACGACTTGTTTGTAGCTCGTATCTCCTTTTCTACATAGTCTGTAACGATAGAGACGCACTGAGCGACAAGCCAGAAAACACAACTTGTGCTAAGCATAAAGCCCAGTCGACTATTTGAGTTTGTATAAGTTTTAAAATTGTAAAGTAATAACATAATAATAAGTTTGATTGCAAAATGACTCGGTTATTAATTATGAATGTATTGCAAGAGGAAGTATTTATGCGACCTTCGTGGTCTGCATTTTAATAACTGCATATCATCGTTCAACGCAAAGAACTCCCTATCGTGTCAATTTTGTGTGAAATTAGATACCAGGGCATGTAATGTACCTGTGTCTACCGCAATACAAATCGGATCGATGCGCGATGTTTAACTGGGGCCGCAATGAGTAATTTTATTCTTAGGGCTGTAATTGTACAATTAATCTGTATATGAATGCGAAAGGTCAGATATCCGCCATTTTTTAATACGTTTTCAAGCTTAACTTCTTAACCTTTTATTTTAAATTCCCAGTTTTTGGCTCGGCCATGACCGTCAATTAACAAAAATGCTGGCATATTTTAGTTTTATGTGTTTGTATAGTGCCTAAAGAAATGAAGTATTCCTCTTCTTTAATGCACTTGGCCTGATAGTGCAAAATGAGGTTACAGAATTATAAACAAGTCTTTTTAGAATTGTTGGTATTTCTGTAGCTCTGCCTACCCCACTTTGGGAATGAAGGCGTATGTATGTATGTATGTCTTCTTTAACTAGGTTTTTTTTCTTGATGCATACTCTGCGAAATTATAAGATGACTTAAGGTCTACCTGATTACGTGTACATTAATACGTAACGCACATTTGACCTATTTTTTTATTTCATTTCCAGGTAATAAATTGAGACGCGGTGTGCACACATTGAGACCAATCACCAGTGAGTGCGCAGCCGGATCTGCGCCGGCGCAGGCCTTACTGTTACCTGTACCGTGGTAACGGCGTGGTCTACTGAGCCAGTGAGTGTGGCCCAAGCCATAGACAGACCACCAGGTCTTCATTTCACAGAACTGGCAATAACAGCTGACATGACACAATACGGTGTTCGATGCGTAGGTTGTATAAAGCCCAATGTAGCTCGTTGTGGACTTAGCATTGTATATTGAATTGTCACCGTTACCAAAAATCAGGTTCTCATTACTTGTCAATGACTCCCGGGTTCAAATCCCGGTAAGGGCAAATATTTGTGTGATGAGCACGAGTAGGTATTTGTTCTTGAGTCTTGGATGTTTTCTATGTATTTAAGTACATATTTATAAGTAAGTTTATCGTTGTCTAGTACCCATAGTACAAGCCTAGAGCTTAGTTTGGGACTAGGTTAATTTGTGTGAAATTGTCCTGTGATTTATTTATGATGTGATCTAATGTACATAGAACTAGAGTACGCCCGCGACTTTGTTCGCGTAGAATTAGTTTCCCGCTTCTCCCCCTATTTCTTCTCGGTGGGGGTCGATTTCCTAAAATCCTTTTTTAGTGCACCCCTAGGGTAGGTATCCAAGGAATACTCCCTCTAAATGTACTAGTCTCTAGATCTAGCGGTTTTGGCTATGCGTTGATCGATCATTCAGTCAGTTTCTCCTTTTATATATAATTCTAGACACCTGTCATTTTTATAGTAGTGTAAAAGCTAGGCATAGCATGGCAAAAAAGCTTTGCGTTTGGAAAAATACGTACAGGTGAAAAAATAATCGCAGGCGGGTAAAAATGGTTCATTTTCCCAATATCAATCTGAACAGAATGCTCATAACATTTAGCCAAGCCAAACATTTAGTGCGAAATCCTTGACCTTCCATAGGTTACAGGTTTCCCGAAAAAGCGGGCAACATTTATTTGCAGTTGCATCCGAGTTGATAGGTATTCGTAATTTCAACCGCTGTAATTGGATTGAGTTTTAAAAGCCGTTCTAGGTGTGATAGTTTTTTTTTGCAGTTTCTGTATATCTGATCCAAAGTAAAGTGTAGGTAACCTAGGGTTGCTAACGTTGCTATATAATATAGAGCAGTTGACAACAAACAGATGTTTAAGTTTTAGACCTTATTACTATGCAATAAGGTGAAAAAGTAAATATATATCTTTTTAGTCGATTGTACTTATCGTATTGCATTAGGAGCCCGACTACAAAACATATACGTTAGGAAGATATGTTTAGTGTATGTTACAAGAAATAACAAAATTTATATGATGTACACTAAATGGAGGATGTGCACAAAAAATTACGGCGCTTAAAAAGTATATAAGTATATTAATTTCAATTATTTATTTGTACAGTGCTTCTATTATCTCATTGGCTAGCTCTCGCTGTCTTACTCGCACTTGCATCTGACGGTATAGTTGTCATATAATAATGTGTTATTGAACAAAGCTTGCTGAGGGGCGTTAAGACCTTAGAAGCTCTATATTTTTTCATATTAGACGTCGACTATATTTTATACGCAAAGTCTCATGACTATATTTCATTAAAAACAATTTCTCACCCTAAATCGTAATATATTTTCATCACAAACGAAATAAAGCGACATAAAAGCTCTGATTAAAAACACTAATTACCCCGAGGGAATTAATTTCGCGCGGGTAAGCTTTATAAACGCCATCATGAAACGTTGCTCACTCAAATTAACATTATTTAAAACTACAGCTAAAAGGGGAACATTTTAGGTTAAAAATGATTTCTAAGTAGTTGACGGGTTGATTTGACGACGCGACGAAAACAAGACCGAACTAAGTTTTTTTTATTTTTTTATGTTAAGGAGGAGGCACCCAAGCACTCAGGCCACCTGATGGTAAGTGGAATCTGAGACCCATAGACATTTGAATCCTCAAGACTATAATTCTAAGACCTCAAATGCGTTGCCAACCCTGAGGACTAAGATGGAATGCCTCTATGCTAGTAATTTCACCGGTTGTCTTATCCCCACACCGGAACACAACAATGCGAACACTGTTGCTTGGCGGGTGGTTAATGGAAGCGATCCGGACGGACCCTGCACAGGGTCCTACCACCACTAAAACACAGTGATATAAATATGGGTAAAACACCAGACTCTTTCTGACAAGTAAGTAAAAAAGGCCTTTATGACGGCTGGCGGTAACGCTGTTCTAATTCTTGTAACGGCGGCGTAAGGACCGTTTTCATTTGGACGGCCACATACTTTATCCTCAGCGTTAAACGCGATTTTTTAAAGTTAATTTTGCTGTAGGTAACCCAAAATGTTTATCGAATTTCACTCCTTCGACAGTAACGCTAATTCCTGCTTAAACGATCAGGGTAACTTCAACATTAACTACAAAGGTTAGGTTACTACCAAAATAAAAATAACTCCTGCCGCCTTATGATGAAATGAAAATTCTACGTTATAATCAGAGATCGGACAAATGGGTGTCACTACTCGCAATAATGTGGACATGACTCCAATTTTAATTAAATAAATTAAATTATATTAATATATTTCTTACCTGAACTTCAATCTTGATCCTTGCAGGATAGTTATAAATAAATAATACAGGAGTGGCCATTGATATTATATTATTACTGCCTTTCAAAGGATCGAAATATTTTTTAGTAATCAATTAATGTAATATAAGTTATTTAATTAAAATCTATGGAGTCATGTCCACATTATTGCGAGTAATGACGCCCGTTTGTCCGATCTCTGGTTATAATACGTTTGTTGAAAGGTCTTCCGATAAATTAATAGGTCGCGACACCCAGTACCACGTCACCGTAGCACGCCTATTCCAGACTACGTTCAACTGCATATAACTGCATCGTAAGAACCGAGAACGAATACCGTTACGCCCCAAGTTCCAGGTTATTTAGCTTGAAAACTTGGCTAGTATGTATGTTAATCTTTCACTATTGCGGATATACATAAACTTCCTAGTAGTAGTGAATAGAAAGTTCTACAAACTTAAGATGAATCCTGAGACTGCTGTGTCTGGCATTTCTATTTTGTGCGAAGAGTGTAGCTCTAGGTTCAGTGTTGTCACATTAATCGCTGTGATAATTTAACAGACTTTAAATAAACCAGGTACTAGAATGTAAATTTATGACTTCGACTGTACACGAATTATTTTGTTGAGTGTTAATAGATCCACAAGTTTTTTTTTATTATACGTCAAGGTAAAGGATTCTCTTATAAATGATCATTATGTAGATATTCATATAAATTTTTAGACCTTTTAGCAAATACATACGAAGATAACATTACGCCTTCAGTCCCAGAGTGGGGTAGGCAGAGCTACAGAAATACCAACAAGTCTAAAAAGACTTGTTGATAATTCTGTAACCACATTTTCCTCCCCCTATACGGCCAATACTACAAGTAGTAAAAATACAGTACAATACAATACAAATACTCTTTATTGAACACCAAAAAAAAAAAAGAACACAGAACAATACATTTAAATCATAGGTATATAACAGGCGGTTTTACTGCTAAATAGCGATCTCTTCCAGACAACCTTGGATAGAGAAATAACCGATGACACAAATTCATGGCAGGCGGTGTAAACTAATTTGTTTAGAACTGAAACTAAACAGCTACAAGAAACAATTAAACTATTTCATTTTTTAAATTAAAACTACATACATACCTACATAACATCACGCCATCATTCCCAGAGGAATGATGGCGTGATGAATGAAGGCAGAGCTACAAAAATGCCGACAACTCTTTAAATACCTGCGTATAATTTCTGTAACGACATTTTGCACAATCAGGCTAAGATACTCGTATTTACAAGTGTATTAGTGACAGGTTGCAAGCCCATCACCTAACAGTACTACAAGCCCTTATTCCCTTAGTCGCCTCTTACGACATCCACTGGAAGACATGGAGTGGCACTATTCTAAACACACGGATAAAGGACATAATAACGATTTTAAAAGGAAAATTATCAGGACCAAGTAGACTTACAGGCGAATAAAGTGTTTACCCCTACAAGAAATCATCCAAGACAACAGCAAATAACTTTAAATAGAAAATTAACTTGTTGATTCTGAGATAGTTTTTTGTGTGTTGTAGGACTTGTAGGTAGTAACGGCGTCGGAACAATGCTCTTCCCGATATTTTTTAAAACGGTTTCGAAGGTGTACCTAATCGGTCTAGTTTTAGTGCGCAGTACAAGATACGTATTGCTAAATGGCGTGCAGCGTGAGTATTAATAATAAATTGTAAAGTAGGTTTCTGAATACACTTAGCTCACTTTACAAAGTATAATTTTAACTAGGTAGCTTTTGTTCTTTTGCGCGCGTCTCCATTCCTACCCGGGAAAACCATATTAAAAGAAAGGAAGAAAAACCGGGAGCATGTCGGACCATGCTCATTATAGGGTTCCGAAGCCGTTAAGTACTACAGACATAAAAATGAATAAGTAATAACTAATTTTCTGTTTAAAATCACACCAAAAGATGATTTTAGTAGGTATAAACACTTTAATCGCCTGTATCTCAAGAACCAATAATGTCTACTTAGTCGTGATAGTTTTCCTTTAAAATTGGTTATATGCTCTTTCATTTAAGTTTTTTTTTTCAGATTTTAAGTATTTGTAAATATTTTTTAAATTGTATTCAGAACTGTCGTAGTCAATTAAATATTAGGCAGGTTCGGAATAACTGACAAGTTCAAACTCTATTAGGTCTGCTGAATCTAAGTACTTAATAATACCTAAATCAATTATTCGAACCACAAACCAATGACCGTACACATACACCGTAGTCGTTAAGTTTTCCTTATACTTCCAACAGTAATTTTCCAAACGGATTCCCAGTTCAGTGAACGGCTGAAGCGAGGTTAGCGGATCCAAGCATGGCCAAGCAATCGTATACGAAGAGAAACTGTGTAGCACAGACTACTAAGAGATACTACGATCAGACGAGTCACTTCATAGAGTAAAAATCGCCTCCACCTATTGAAGATGACAGCTCGTTTTTTTTTTAATTTGTTTACTACCTGTGGCAATGACAATATCCAATAAATGCCATAATGCTTGGGATCTTTCACAAAAATAATGGAATTATTAGGGATGAATTTCAAAAATATTGTACTTGGTCTAAGGCCTTAATTGGTGTCAATTTTGAATAATTTTCGTTACACAAAGGAAAAAAATAGTTTAAATCAAAAATTAACACCAATTAAATTCTTAACTATGTACAATATTTTTGAAATTCATTCGGTTTTCTATCCCGAAATCGCCGTAGATTGGAGCACTAAGCAAAAAAAAAATAACTTGAACAAAAGTTATCATTTTTTATAAATAAGTTTGGGTACCTAATTACTTACAAAAAAAACAAAACATGTATTTTTTGAGGTTTTTATTCCTTAATCTTGTTTTAAATTTATTAAAGGCTTTAAGTTGCATGGCAGGCAAAGTTTTATTTACCAACCGAAAAACATCTGTGCCTTTTAAAATTTTATTAATCACATTGACCCAATTGAACACCGTTAATCGCAGAGTCAAGTTAACAAATAATTCTAGCACATATTCTTTGTGCTGCTCACAGTCGAGAAAGTCGCACGGATACCTCGAAATTAAAATATTTTTTAAATATTTCACAATATTTGCCCGTTGTGGGTTAATTTCGAGGTATCCGTTTGCCAGTTTGGTAATTTCTCCAAACAATCTCACGGCATGCTCGGATGGGTATGTCAGCTTTTTTTGCTTAATGCATTTATATTCTCTAAATTTAATCCATTTATTTATGTCCGCGTTGTCTTCCTCGGATGTTAAGCTATATTCACAATTCCTGCATTTAATTTGAGTAAGTATTTTTCTTATAACCCATCCCGTACAGTAAGCGCGAGAGTGTATATTAAGGCGTTCTTGGCTTGCGGTTGTGGGAATGCTTTCTCCGGCAGCAAGATCAGACGATTCAGATGACACAACATTTTCAAAAGTTTCGTTGTCCTTGCATTTCTCGAATAAACTTTTTAGTTTTAATAACTGCTCACCTGAATCCTCTTCACAATTGTAGCTACTAGAATGAAACTGTATAAATCTCGTGATTAAAAGTGATCTAAATGTACTTTTAAAAGTGTGGCAGTTTGGGCTATTGTTCCTAAAATTATACGCCCGCATCTGTCCAAAAAAGTTTTCTATTGGATCTGAATTAAAATAACGCGGGCGCATAATTTTAATATTTTTAGATTTAAAAAACTGCCACAATCTTTTAAAACTTTTTAGAGTTGTGATCCAATTTTTTAATGAAGGCACAGACGTTTCTCTACCTGTGTTGTCTATAAATTTAATTTTAGTAAGTTTACTAATTGCCTCCTTCCAAAAGTCGTGGTTTGGTGACTCCTCCGTCACCGCGTGTCGCAATAGTTTGCCTTTATTCAACCTTCTTGAGAGGCTTGCTCCGTTCACAGAGTCGAACAAGTCGTCGAAGAACGATACAATCTCCGCGGTATTCCCAAGGGTCGGGCTTCCATTTATTAAATGAGCTACAACCAAATAATATTAAGTTAAATGAAAAACAAATACAATAAAATAAATCTTGCATTATTTAATGTACTTGATAATAATAAAATTTAGTAAATGTACCTATCATGGATAGTGCTCCAGTCATAAACAATCCCAATATAACAATAAATATTAGTGATTGCTAACTATTATATTATTATATATTGTCTCTTTTTGTCAGTTAAAATTGTTATTGTTCATCACTGGAGCACTGTCCATAATAGGTGCATTTACCTACAATACTTTACTACTACTACTATACTACTTTATACCATTTTATACTTACAAAATTGAGTGGTGTATGATAATGTAGCAGCCATAGTTTTACTTAAAACTTGAACACAGTTCTTTACCTGAAACCCAAATTAAATCACGTTAAACTCTTCTCATTTAGCTTAAGATACAAATGAAAAATACTCTTTATCTGCTTGTATTTTGTTTGTTTGTTCAATTTCTTATACCGTTCATCACTATTCATCAGTTACTATGAACCTTTAGTGAGTAGATAGAGCGCGCTCTGGGTGAGGTTTTTAACACAAACTGTCTATGTAGTGTCTAGATAACGTAATATTATCAGCCTATGTAGATATATAGATAAAACGATTATTTGATGCTTCAGCCACATCATACTTTCCATGAATATAGTGTAAAGTCCCTAATACCATGTGTGGACTTCATTATGAAAGAACTCCCTTGTGTGCCTGCTCTGGCTCGATGGTCTTTTGGTCAATAAGTTTTCTTTTTAATAAATTATAGTTATACAATATACTACCAGTGTAAAAGTTAACCATTTACCTTCATTTTCTTTATTTTTTCAGGAATGACGTGTTCATCGTTAAGTTTTCCGAGTAATCTTACATGAGTATGATTACAATCATTTTTGTACACCTCTACAATATCACTCCATTTTGAAATTTTTTCTTCGAATTTAATATTTTTGGTTAAGAAATTGTTTCTTAATCCTTTTATAAGATGGGGTGGGTCATAAATGACATTGAGTGTCTGTCCATTAATTTTAATGACATCATCTGAAATGGAAAGATATTACATGAAAAAAGTTATAACTAAAAAAACTCTAAAGGTACCTTTTTACAGAAACTGCAGAATTTCTAAAGAAAAAGGGACAAACCCTAAATGAAAATCCCATTCTATATATCATTGGTAAAAATAATAACAAAGTATAGAAAGTAATTCAGAAACCTACCATTTTTAGTCTGGCTTTAGAAAATGACAAACGGAAGTCTTTGCGACAGCGATGATGCCACATTGTCAAGTAAAACTACTGTATAAAATTACAACAAAGCTCACCAAGTTCTTCACCAGCAAGGATTTGTTCTCGGCGTGTCACTTCTTGTAGGCTTTTAAGCGCAGATTGAAATGCTGTGCCTTGGTCGCTCACTAGAGCTACTGGTAGAAGGCCAGTATTACTTACAGCAACTATTACATCTGTAATAATTTTCTTAAGCTGAACGCCAGATGTAGCTCCTTTACAAAAATAAAACACTAAGGGCTGCTGCCACTTGTGGATAGCACCTCGTAGCAGGAATACAAGGGCATGGTCAGCAAAGTCATTTGTTCTTTCAGTTAGCTCGACAAATCCATTTATTACGTCTTTATGCTTGTCGTATGACAATGCAGCTTCTAAAGACACCTCGTCAAAAATAACGGAGCAATATTTCTTATTTTCGTCCCAAGAGACAACCTAAAATAAAACATAATTATTAATAACAAATATGTCGAGTTAATTCTTATTTCTTAAAACTTAAAACCCAGTTGATACTTAGTTGTCCCGTTTTCTTTGGTAAAATTTTGCATTTCCTTCCCCAAAAAACTTTATTTACAACTCAAGATTAAGCCGCGAAAGCGTAACAAACAGACAGACAGAGCTAATTACACACACACTTCGTTATTGAGTTAAAAAAAAAGAAGAGATCCCTTAAAAGAGATTAGTTCACATGTCTATATCTTTTTTTATAAAAGTTACATTTTAAAACGTTTGCATAATAGTGTTAACATACATACGAACATACTATTTTGCCAGCCCAAGACTCGCTTGGCTGGCAGTTGGCACTTATCAATCTTATCATGCAATAATGTAAATTAGGTTTAAAGATCTTTATTTCCCATAAGAATACATTGTTATTCACTTACATGAGAATTGATATAAACATGCTTTATATTATTAGTTAAGTAATCAAACAAATTACCAACCTCAAGTTTCACCGCTTCAAAGATTTGGGGATTGATGCCTGCCTCTATATTAAATTCAGCAATCATTCTATTTAAGGTGTATTTGGATGGCAGAATGAATATTTTGTGAAGGAATTTATAACACCTAGGACTTTGTTTCATTATGGACAGTGCAATAAGTTTTTCTTCATTTGTAAATCGTCTTCCTTTAGCTTGTTTGGTGCTCTGTTTTATTTGCATCCATATGATTTTTTTGGCCAAAGGATTAATGTTTTTGGTCAGCTTTTCAAAAGATTTGTCTTTTGAGAACTTTATTGCTCTTTTGGCCCTTTTGGTAAACTCCAATTGTTTTTGGGACTTTACATATTCCTCATACAGTTCAGCACAGCATGGCGACAATTTCTTTTTCTTTGAAATTACTCGTTTCCTTTTAACGGCTAATCTCGGGGCACGGTTGGCAGGTTCACCTTCTGCAACGTTAAACAAAACAAAAAAAATAATATTATGTATTAAACAAAACAAAAAAAATGTTACAAATATAGGGGATTTTCATACAAGAAAAGTTTTTAGGGTTCCGTAGTCAAACTAGGAACCCTTATAGTTTTGCCATGTCCGTCTGTCTGGCTGTCTGTCTGTCTGTCTGTATGTCACACTCACTTTTACTTTATTTACAGCACTTTTAGTCGTGATAACACTTACACTATACATTTATGTGTTTATCTTCGGTTTTATCATTTTAACCATTATAACTACTTAAAAAATATTTAACAAAACCGGCACCCGATTTTGACGTGTAGACCGGCCGGTGTTGCCAGTCCGACCGCTGATTTACATACATACACATATCTCAAGACTTTTTGTTCATTTATACATATATACATAGTTTCTTACTTCTAGCAATGGGTGTTTCTATGGGTTTATTCATCGAATCAGATACCAATGGTATATTGTATGCCACTAAGTTTCCTTCAATATGCTGAGGTTGACAAGAGGTAGATGGCATATAAAAAAAATCTGAAAAAAAAAAAACTTTGTTAACATAATGTCCTTGCAACAGCTATGATGGATGGATGGATGCAGCTGTTATATATTACCTTATTCATATTATTATGAATGTTTTACATCTTTAAGGTTTAACGCCTTAACGGCTCGATGTAAAAGGTACAGAGATAGGTAGTTTTTATTATTATAGGTACCGAAGACGGACATAAGGTACTCATTATTCCAGAAAACTTTACAGTTCTCGAGGGTATAGCGATAAACAGCTTTTATGACAAAGTCAGACAGCACTTTTCTGTATATTGTATGCCCTCCATTCAAATAATTTTAAATAATCTGTCTGAACCGGGACTCGAACCCGCTAAATGTAAAAAAAAAAATGTTACTGTACTGATCTAAAGAATCAATCATAGGCATTTATTTCTCCTAAATAACGTAGCGTCTTAAATAAAAGGAAGACCATGAAATTTAACATTTATTTAAAATAATAAGGTACATTTAACTGCAACTTACAATCAATTTAATTTATTAAATGCTCAAAATGTGTCCCTTCCTAATGTATACAAGTTGCAATTCTTTTAAAAATTTCACTTCCTATTGATTTATTCATTTTTCATGGTGAATGTTTAAAATAATATTTCTAAGTTCAGTTTGTAACTCCTGCATATCATACTGGTTTGTGTACACTAAATATTTTACGTAAAAAACGTAACGGGTACCAATCTGAACTTTATTCTGAATAAAATTTTAAATTTCATGGTCTTACTTTTATATAAGATGCTGTGTTATTTAGAAGAAATAAATGCCAATGATTGAGCCTTTCGATAGACAGTAAAATTACAGTTTTATTTTTTCACATTTAGTGGGTTTGATTCCCGTTTCAGACAGGCAATTATTTAAAATTCTTTGTAGTTTTTAAAATAAAAATGAAGTCCTATTTCAGCAAAAAAAAAATATCTACAGTATTTTAGGTACTTTCCATTCATGTGGCAAAAGTTGTGGGACACGCTGTATAAATATAACTTGAAAAGGTGTTACAGGCAAGAACAAGCTAATAGTCCAAATATTGAAAAAAATCACAGACAGACGGCACACATAGCACGGTTAAGTACTAGTAAACCCCCATTAATTGATTTTAAAAACCGCTTCAAGACTAGTAGCCAAAATCAATGTGACTTGTGGTTGTGACAATTATATGGGTAACATTTGTTTCTTATAAAACACATTCTTCTCAGATTTAACCATTGAGTTTGATTTTTAACTATTAAAGCATTATTTGTGATTTGAATATTTTGAATAGAAACTTACCAGTTTCCATCCTTTGAAGTTTTCCTGTACCATCTGTTTTGAAATATGTATGATCTTCATGCTTCCGCTTTTTTGCATAACCATGGTCTTTATGAACTGCATTTTCTGAAAATTTTGATATATAAATAGGTTTTACCATGTCCACTGCTAATTTATATATATATATATAGATTTATAATTTATAAGACAGAAACATACATTTTTTTTTTAAATAAATATAAATCGTCAGGGATACTGCAATACCATGTTCATCTTACTTGCTTTGTTAGTTATGCGGCATTGCACTGTCCCGGACTAAACCATAAAATAAAAACTGATTTTACAAACTCTTTTATGGGCCGTTTTCAAAAAAATTGTACATAGTTAAGGGCTTAATGAAAACAAAATCACGATCGCGTCCTTTGTATAACGAAAGTTAGTCATACAACCTGTATGGGTAACTTTCGTCACACAAAGGAATCAATTAAGTTTTGTTTTAATTAAAGCCCTTAACTATGTACAATTTTTTTGAAAACGACCCTTATGTGTACCCTAAAATTGTATTCCCAAAGTGAATGTGAGATATGGTACTTAGGGCAAACTGTGAGAGAATAGGGTTAATTTCTGTAAAGTTGTAAAGTCTGGAGACAGCTCTAAAGTCAGGAGACATAGACAGGCGCAAAGGTAATGTGATCACTATATTTGACCACGGTATATAAATCTACATAGGTACATATCAGTTGTGTAGGTCCTACCTATAGAACCGCGCATCCTACTTTGATATAACACATAGTAAGTGTGTCAGTTGGGTATATCCTATACCTAATTGAAACAATCATAACTTGACCCCATTTATACCACACAACTAGATTTTTTTCTAGGAAATGCTCTTCAAACTGAAGTAGCAATTATACAAAAATTGTTAAAGCAAATTAGGTTATTATCGGTGCAGTAGTTTACTTTTATTTGGTTTGGTTTTGCCTTGATTTCATAAAATTTGTTTGTTTAATAATAACTAAGACAGTTTGACACTTAATTTCATCTATGCATGTTTAGAAGAAACATGAGGCTATAAAGAGACTGATACGCGACCGACTTGTATCCACGCAAGCTGAACCGTGGGCGCAAAAACCAATGTTTTCAATCAAAATTAGTATCATATTAAAAAAAAAAAAACTTCAGCTAAGTACTTACGTGTTATGTCGACGGTTTCAACGTCTTGAGAGTGAGAGAGTGGGATTCCACTGGAAATCTCGCTTTGAGTAAACAAAGTCGGATAGGCTTCAACACGTAAACGAGACCTCACAAGTGTTGCTGCAAGAAACCTCTTCTCAAAATGCTTCTGACACACAAATTGCTTCGAAAGTTCTTCGACGCTCAAGTTTTTCAAACGATCACAATTTATAAAGTGCAACCACTTTTTGAGTCCTATCTCGGATTTTGGAAAACTGTAAAAAGTGACGTCCTTTCGTCTACTACCACAACTCACAACACAGCACGTATTGTACATGTTTGCAAGATTACTGCTTCGCACATTAGGAGGATAAGCCGCGGAAATAAATCAACGCAAAACTTCACTCAACCAAGTTTGAAACAGTAATGGCGCCAATGGCGGTTTGCTGCGGTTTAGTTAATTTTTTTTTTCTTGTTTTATCCCAGAGGGAAAGGCAAAGGACATAAATCCATACAGCCTAACGCGGTTTAGTTAAACTTTGGTTGACAGCAGCAAAAAAAAAATACACCACGCACTGACAGCTGATAAGGCGACAAAGGAAAGAAGTAAGTATGAAGAGGGGGAAGCTGTCGTACTCAATATGAGATGCCACAGATAATTAACGCGAGTTTTTTTTCTATGAAGACTATCCGCCGTGCTGTGTAGGAAAACACGAGCCGAAGTCAATTGATACGACCTCTGCGGTGGTTCCGTCGTTCTAAATAATAACTATTGAGGCAAATCTAGAGTAAAAAGATAAGTAGGTTTGAAACTATCTAAATTAAAAGAAAAGAAAAGGAAAATATTTATTCGTAACAGACAGACAAACAAATAAAACTAAATACTGACATATATCTGCCTGAAAGGCTTGCTGTCACGAAATGGAACCATCCAGTAAAACCACGGCAGATCGCACACACACATACTTACGCACTATCTAAACTAAATAAAACAAAACCGCAAAAAAAGAGGATATTTTGTAAGGAGTAGTTGACATAATAATGTAAATTATCGGTTTTATATTGACTATACTTGACCGCCAACTCTTATAGATTAAAGTTTTAAATGCATTGGTCAAAATATAATAATAATAAATAAAATAATAAATCACAGGACATTGTCACACAAATTGACCTAGTCCCAAACTAAGCTCTAGGCTTGTACTATGGGTACTAGACAACGATAAACTTACTTATATATGGAAATATGTACTTAAATACATAGAAAACATCCAAGACTCAGGAACAAATACTCGTGCTCATCACACAAATATCTGCCCTTACCGGGATTTGAACCCAGGACCCCTAGCTTCGAAGGCAGGGTCACTCCCAACTAGGCTAGCGTGTCGTCAAAATATGGATTATTTGTTTTAATTATTTGGTAAGTAAATAATTATTAAATATAAACTCTTTGGCGCATTTTATTTTCATTAAACCTAGCTGTTAAAATGCGCAGGAATTACTTTTAAGTTTATATTTAAATATATTTTTACACAAAAACACCCGTTCGCCGTTTTGATGTTGAAAAGGAAGAGTGTTGCCAGCTAAAACATTTAAAACCAGCACTAGCAAGAACCTTGCCACATTAGAAATAGAACTGAACTATTAAATTAATTATTGTATGTTTTGTATTAAACACCTAGCTAAAACTAACCTTGCGTCCAAATCGGTTCAGCCGTTTAGGCATCGTAGCCTTTTGACAGAAACACAAATACACACGTTCCAATAAACTTATGACAAATTCATAGTTCCTTGTTTGCATTGGGGTTAAAATTAGTACCTAAGAACCCACCTGAGTGACATTGATACGTAGTTATTGAAATGAAAAATCCTTAATTAGTAATGTACTTATCAAATTATACATAAGCTTGAACTTTGTAGATACATACTTATTTTCCAAAATAAATGTTATTATTCGCGAAAAGCAATTTCACGAACGTTTCACGAACGTTTTTCATCACCGTTACTCTCAAATCCCGCCATTATCTGCCAAACCGCCAAGTCGTTAACTTCTAACCACAAAGTATAGAATCATAAGGAAGTCCATAAACCCCGGGGCACTGGCCGGTTACAAGCGGCGTCTGTGAAAAACGAAATTAAAAACTTTCAGTTGTCACTGTCACTCGTTGCGTGACCGTTGAAGTGTGAGAAAGATGGAGCATTTTATTTTTCGAAGATGCTTTTGTCTAAGGTAATGTTGCAGCCAAGTCACGTCTTCAAGATTGTCGAGATTATTGTGTTTTCATAAACATATAGCTGTTTGTAAACAGGCATTGAATAACTTACGGAGTTAGTGATATACTCTCTACGCGCGTGTAGGGTTACAGACTTGACAAAATAGAATTGGGCACGTATTATGGTCGCCTTTATTGCAGTGGATAAAGCATCTGTCACTCTCGCACTGTAGGTACATGCCAGAAAGTGACGAATGTTTTATCCTCGATTTGTCACGCGATAAACACGGCTATTATAGAAACGGTCTATAATACTGGGTTAAAACGTTAAAATTGCGTTTGACGTGTTTTACTCATGTCTTTAACTCAATCACCATTACTCTCAAGTAAACGAGAATTATTAATACTTTGACAATACGGAAACACGTCAAAGGCTCAGCTGTGTTGTGCTCTTTTAAAAGTGATTTTGAGTGATATACCATCTCCTACCATCTAAATACCATCGTATTTCTGTTCACATAAGTCCAAGAAATCTGTTATTTTTAGCGGCAGGTTGTATTCATCATTTTTTCACAACAGCCATTTCTTTAAAGACTGTAAAACAATGTCCATGTAATGTCTGCAATTACTAAGTCCAGTTTGAAATAAATTAAACCCTTCATTAATTATTTATAAATAAAATGTTATAGCAATTTTATACCAAATCCTGGTTCGTAATACGACCGTCCACTCGCCGCCGGCGGCTCTCTCCGCGGTTTCACTCGTGCTATGTCGCATGCGCCCGCGCCGGTGAAAGTGCCGATTAGTATGGATTACCCACATTTATCAGTTTCGCTATAAATAACAAATAATTACCATGTTCACTGGAGGTTTTTGATCTTTGTAAAAGTTAAAAGACGTACTTATTATTGTAAAAAAAATGTTGATAATTTTTTTTTTCCAGCATATGGTTTTCCTTAAATTAATGTTTGTCGGGGATCAAAGTGTAACAAATAAAGCGAGCTTCCCTCCAGGGCCTCTATTTAGTGGTGCTAGACAAGTTGCATTCGACACTCGCTAGCGATTATGTTTCGATTGAAAAATATATGGAATTGACGTAAGTGTCACGTTACTATCTCGGTGGCTTACGTTAATTCCATAATTTATCAATCGAAACATAATCGCTAACGATTGTCGAATGCAACTTGTCTAGCACCACAGGTGCGTTAAAACGATATCGTGTTTGATACGTTTAAGAATCGTTTATGTCACAGTCGCCATTATTGTAAATGACATAAGAGTTATCAAAACGTTGACAATACGGAAACAGGTCAAAAACGATATCGTTATTTACCTTGTAGAATTCCAACCCCGTGCATTTTAGTAAAAATGTGTGGATGTTGCGACTTCGGTCCCAGGTTGTTTGAGAAAAACGAACAACTCAAGTAGAAAATGCATAACGTCTGTTCCTAAAGGTACAGTCAACAGCAAAAGTAGATGATGATTTTAGTACTTTATCGCACTAACGTAACAATACTGCGTCAATTGGTAAGTGGCAAAGTGAGTGACTAGGTGCTAAAATGATCATCTACTTTTGCTGTTGACTGTACATTGTATACATAGATGTTTTTTTCTAGTATGTTCTTGTTTCCCACTGCTGGGCAAAAGCCTTCCCTCTGTTCCTCTGCTCATCCTTATGGAAAGTTTGCTCTCGCTAATCACACATAAACACGACCAGGTCATACCGCCACCTTCTTTTGAGTCTACCTCTGTCCAGCCCAGTCCCACTTCAACTTTGCGGTCTTCATCCCAACATCAACAATACCAGACCAGCAGCTCGGTGTTCCTAACCCAAAGTTAAATTAAAACGATTTATACACTCCTTTTATAAGTAGTTTCTCTCTCTCTATTTATTTAGAGCCATGCTCTTGTCGGTGGAGTAATCAATCGCTAACCGCTCCGGTCCTCCGTCAACTGCTTGACTTTCTGGTACTGTACGAACCAACCTTAACCTTTTCTTTTATCTGCTCAATTTTCTTCTTGGTCTTCCTCTGCCTCTCTTTCCCTCTATCTTTCCTTCTATGATGTTTTTAAGCAAAAGGTAGCAGTTGCCCTGTATTTGTTCCTCTTATATTTTCTATTGTTGCTGTAAACTCCTTCTTTCTTTTATTCTATTCAGCACTCGGTCATTAGATATTTTTTCTGTCCAACTTATCCCCTCCATTCTCCGCCAACACCACATTTCAAAAGCCTCCAATCTTCCTCTATCTCTTTGTATCAGAGTCCACGTTTCACTGGCTAATAGTAGTAGTGGTAAGTAGTTTAAGCTATCTTCAGCTAGAGGCCGTATACGAAATTTTGCCGATTTCGCTGATATTACAGACGTGATTTTACAGTTGAAATACTTTACTTCTACAAATATTAATGCGCAAACCCGAAACATAATTTCAATTTTAAACGAATGTATGAGCTACTTTTTTTTTTTTTTTTTTTTTTTATATTAGATTACACGATCTGTTACCGGCGACTGTTTTGAGAATTTTGTCGTAAGAGGTTTAGAATTAGGTTTTACGAATCGTTTTAACGTCTAAAAGGTATGAAAAAAAATTACAATTTATTGCTGTAAAGGTCGTCTAATAAATATATGAATCACTTTTTGCCACCTTAATATATTTTTTTGTGTAAAAGAATAATTAACTTGGTAAATAATTAACTTTTATAAAAAATGGACAGCAAAATGTTTTTTATTTCGGCTACTTAAAACTCTCGTTCATAAAATTAAAACAATAGTAATAAACCTCAGTTCAAAATCAATCCACTACCTTAAAAAAACATCCAGAAAATAAAAAAAAATATAACGTTTTAAAACAACCTAAATCTCTCATTATAACACTCGACAAAAATAATTTGATCATAACTGTAATGATATTTCATGATGAGCGTTAGACTTATAGAAAAGCAGTAAGTATTTTAACTGTAAATTCACGAAAAGAAGCAAACCCGGCAAAATGTCGTATACAGCGTCTTAATTACATAACTCAAAATCAAACTGTTACAAGCGCTACGACAAAGTGAATCTGTTACGATCTCCCATGTGAAACAATACCTTACGCTAAATGTTAGCGATCACATTGCCGCATCCCTAGCAAATTGCCCCTTAGGTTTAACGCCGTCCCACGCTTGCCCAGCTAGTAAAATTTTCATGAGTTTACGCTGTTGTTACCGGATTAAATAAAGCAGTTTACGTTTACGGGGTGAATATGTAAGTTTTTAGCTATTTGAATGCACGAGAACGCGAACATTCTATATAGGATTGGTTATTCTATGATTTGCTTTAAGGGGCGTAAAGTAATCAGCTAAAAAACGCTAGCCTAGTTGGGAGTGACCCTGCCTTCGAGGCTAGCGGTCCTGGGTTCAAATCCCGGTAAGGGCGGATATTTGTGTGATGAGCACGAGTATTTGTTCCTGAGTCTTGGATGTTTTCTATGTATTTAAGTATATATTTCTCTATATAAGTAAGTTTATCGTTGTCTATTGCCCATAGTACAAGCCCTAGAGCTTAGTTTGGGACTAGGTCAATTTGTGTGAGATTGTCCTGTGATTTATTTATTTATTTATTTATTTAAAAAGGGCATGCAGTGAAATGTTCGAAATTTACTCAAAAATTCTGATATTTTACGCATTTTTTTCCAATTAGGAACTTTTAATAGTCTGTATCAAAATTGCGGCAGAACTCTAATATAAAAAGATAAAATTTAAAAGTTGTTTATTCAGTAAGTACGCCGCACGGGCACTTTTACACGTCATAATTCTACCAGCGGTTCCCAAGAGGAGAAAAAGCTGAGAAGAAACGTCGCAAGGAACTTGGCAGTCAGTTTTTTTTTTAATTGCTGATTATAATGACAGAACTAACTGAATGATACATCGAACAATTTATAACCCTGTGTGTCCGTTGGTCACAAATCCTAATAGAATACCATATTTTATTTTGATAGTGAATTCATTGAATTAGTAAAATAGGAAACACGTGATATCTTACGAAAGCCTGTATTATGAAAAGTAACTTCTCCATGGCTGACGTTGGGTGAACTTAAACCCATCCAAGCTGTGCTCACACCTTTTTCATTTCTCATAATCTCATAATCTCATAATAAACGAATTTGAATTTGAATTTGAAAAGGTAAGTTTGTTTTTAAGGTTCCGTACCCAAAGGGTAAAACGGGACCCTATTACTAAGACTCCGCGGACCGTCCGTCTGTCTGTCTGTCTGTCTGTCACCAGGCTGTATCTCATGAACCGCGAACGACAGTTTTCACAGATGATGTATTTCTGTTGCCGATATAACAACTAATACTTAAAAACATAATAAAATAAATATTTAAGGGGGCTCCCATACAACAAACGTGTTTTTTTTTCTCTTTTTTGCTCGATATTGATAACGGTAACAGGTAGACGTTTGAAATATTCACAGAACATTTAGTTAATATATTTACTTTAAAAAAAAAGTGGGACCTCCTACACAACAGACATGATTTTTTTGTCGTTTTTATACATACGGAACCCTTCGTGCTCGAGTCCGACTCGCACTTGGCCGGTTTTTTAATGAAGACAAACGAGCACACAGGCCACAATGCAATGCAGTCTCAGGACTGCGAATGTTAGACATGGTTATAACGCATCGGGTAATAGAATAATGAATTCGTGAAAGCCCAGAAATGGATGACCTCCTCCGTTTCTCTGACATTTGCACTTTATTGGGCAGTAAAATATTACGGTTTTGCCAAATTAAGTCAGTATGAACGCAGTTTATTTGAAATAGGTCAGAGATTCGTGGCCATCTTGATACCTTTTACTAAAACTAAATATAACATCTAAAAGCTTTTGGTATTGAAAATAATGCGTCATTTAAATATGTCAAAGGAATCAAATTCTTTTTTTTCCTCTTTAATTGAAATTTAGGTAGTTACTACTACTATAAAAGGGCGCGATAACGGTTTTAAAACATTACATTCCCTTGAAAATTATGATTAATTTACCCCTCAGCCGGAATAGGCCTGGCTGACCCTTTACTCCTTTAATAGGTAGGTAAACTGTCCAATTTGACGGGATACCAAATACCACATGTCCTCTCCTATGGTCGAAGCTATCTCCATACCAAATTTCATCGAAATCAGCTCAACAGCAGTTACTTTCGTACTTTTAATACAGGTATGGAGGGTGGATACGCCAACACACGTAGGGCGCGGTTGGGTGACCGCCCAGGTCACCAGATATAAAGGGCGCCTGCGGCTGGTTATGTCATTCTATCCGTTCCTTTTTTTCGTATGGGTTTGAATCGCAATTGGGGGACGCCTTAGAAATCTCGCCCTGGGGTGATTCTCTCTACACAGCGCTGCGTCGACCAGTCAGCTTTATACGACACTGAATTCGACTCACCTGCCTGCTGCCTAATTGAGAAGGCCCGCGCTAAAATGTGTATTGTACGCTCCGACGGGACTTCTAAAACTTGCCAGGTAAAAATTCGCCTTTGAGATCGACGTAGCGCTGTGTTGAGAGAATCACCCCCTGGCCGCTGGTAATGCTAAAACCGGCCTTGGCAACACCCGTTTGCCCTAACCGTAATGTGAATTCGTAAATGATAGCATGAAATGAATGGCACCATAGCGAACCGTTCGGCTGGCACTAACGTGTGCTACTTGCTCAAACGGAGGCGGCGGCCCGTGCCGCCAGTAACTGATAAAACTATTGTTATTTCTCTAAAGAACTGTAACACTAACGGAAAATTGACACATTGAAAGTTAGGTGCAGTAAGTGATTATCTTTAGGCATCAAAAACATCTAAAGAAAGGTTATTTATGCTAGCCGTCCACAGTTCCGCATCGCACGCATCGTACGCATCGCATTAAATGGATTTTAGTATTATTTGTATAGAAAAAAGAGACGTCCATTAATTTAATATAGAACTAGCGACGCGCTATCGCTTCGCTCCGGGTTAAAGTATTTTACATATAAGCCTTCCTCTTGAATCACTCTATCTATTAAAAAAACGCCTCAAAATCCGTTGCGTAGTTTTAAACATCTAAGCATACATAGGGACTTTGTTTATACTATGTAGTGATGTAAGTATATGGCTTGTAATGTAATTGAATAAATCTACACTAATATTATAAAGAGGAAAGATGTGTATGTTTGTAACGAATAAAATCAAAAAGTAAAGGACCGATTTAAAAATATTTCACCATTAGAATGCTACATTACCACATTTATCACTGAGTAACATTACAATTGATTATTTTTCTCGCGGAGAGAGTCGCGGGTAATCGCTAGTTATCAATAAATAATGTCTATCTAAATTACTAAAAATCTTGTAATAAGCGAAATAAGCACCTTAATTTAAGAACTACTTACGTTGTTTCGTTCCAAATAAGTGCCTACAATGCGACCTCAAACCATAAAACACATAAATCTTCACACAAAAGTCTCCAAGTCCGATACATCATACAATTCGTTGTACCTACATGCATATGCAAGCCTGCATTGTTCATAAATTAAAAAGGCAGTTCGGCCCACGCAGTGCAGTATGGCTGAAAGAGGACACTTAAAACAATGCTGGTTCTGAATCGCTTAAACCTTTCCTTTGTATATGTGCGTCGGCGTGTACAAATGCATCTAAATGATTATAGTGTTGGTCTCACTACAAACAAACATCATATTCTTCTAGTGGACGTGGTAGTATTTATTTTCAGGGATTAGAGGTTTGATTTATTCGAACGAATGCTACGTTATTTACAAGTTTTGGCGCTTGCGAGAACTCTCGCAAGCGCCGCCCGTTATTTCGGGTTTCAACGCGTATAGTTAAATGAAACACGGCACTCGACTTTTAAACTGTTGGCAAGTCCTATTTTCCCTTTGTTTTCTCTTGATTTTAAAACCTTGACAAATAAGAGCTACCATAACGTTTATAATATGATAGAGTACGATATGACTTAACACTGGAATGTGTGACTATAAAATAGAGCCATAGGGGTCAAACCATATCGCTTTTGAAATGTTATCGCATTGTTTTGTGAAGAACTAAACAAGTAACGGTAAGTACACCAACTTTGTAAAGCCCGTAAAAACAACACGTAGGAAAATATCACATACATAGGTAGGTAATAACTTTGACATAAAATTTGTTAATGTAAGTATCATTGTTATTTTTAATTAACAATCTGAATGATAATTGTTAAGCAATGGTCAATAGTAGTTAAGATTTTTAGATATGTTGTAGTAAATAAGGTAACAAACATACATAACATCACGCCTTCATTCCCAGAGCGGGGTAGGCAGAGCTACTGAAATACCCACAAAGTATAAAGACGTGTAACATTTGCATGCCTATATTTATGCTTAAACATGTGAACCTCCCATTAAATGAAACAATCCTTTGTTGCACCATGTTTATAGCAAATAAATGATTATGAATTATGAATTATCCCACCTACTTATCTTTATTTTTACCTTCGTTATGCACTGTTATACCTCCATAGCTTCCGTTTTGGGGTTTCTGTTAGCTAAACTTTTTACTTATGAGGAAACTTTTTTAAAGAATCCCAGCTTCAAGCTTCCCTTGGGAAATGATGCCTCGCAACTTTTTAACTCACCTACTCAAGACCAGAAGTTTCAAAGGTTCCCTTATCATTACCATGTTGAGAGTCTTATTTATTTTGAGACACGTATGTTCGTGTAATTAATACAGTTGAGGATTCTTTTCGGCAGTGCGTTCCGTAACGTGAATTTCGTTTGTCATGGATGTAGATACATTACACGGTAATGCCTACAACTCCGGGGTTATGGTTTTATTCTCACGTGAATTCTAAGAAGAAAGTAATAGTGTTTTATAGGGGATCTACACAAGAACTTTGCACGATTATGTTTTTAACAATTACAGTCATGCTTAGCCAATTTTTACGTAACTGATGTACGTATCTAGGGTTGCCACCTTTTTTTTAACAGAATAAAGTATAATTTACCTGAAGAGGAAGAAAAATAAAGTACACATCATAAATATAAAGTATATTTTTAATTATTTTTAAATACATATTTTTTATCTGACCTTGCTTTCTCTAAAAGTGTTTTTTCCATTTTTAAAACATCAACAGCGTCCAAACATGACATACTCAGGTTAAGATATATAAATAGCTCATTTTTGATGAGGTTGTGTGCTGCTTTATTTCTGTCGTCCCGCCACTTGGCCTTCATCACAGAAAATACCCGTTCTGTAAATGCTGAAGTAGCCGGAACAGACAGCAATATTGAAACAACTTTAAATAATTTTTTAAAATTATTTGTTTCCTTGAAAAAAATAACTTGCCATTTTTCAGCAGTGCTTACATTTTTAAAATTTAAATCTGACTCTAAAAGCTTTTCTCGTACTTTGTTAAGAATATAAATTTCAGAATACAGAGTATCCGTGTCCAATTTAGATTGTAAGTTTAAAACTTCTGTTATTTTTACAATGTGAAGAAATTCTACAGGGGAATTTAAATTAAAATGGCTTATAATGGCCAACCAGTTATCTGTTTCAAAATTAAACCATTTGTTCAAATAATTCACAGCTTTTTCAATAAAAAAAACAAAGTTTTTATAAACTTTACTTTTTAATCCTAGTGAAGATTGCTCCAGCTCTTCTACTTTTTTCATAGTTGAAAATCCATAAAATTTATCTTCTTTTCTTTGTAATATTCTGCTTTTATATTTGTCATTATATTAAAAATATCTATAATTGTTATTGAATTACCCTCTAGGCTTTTAACAGTTTTACTAAAAATATTTAAAATGTGTCTGCTAAGGTTTAAATACACTTCTATTAAATCTTCATTAGAATTTAATAATAGTAAATTTTGCATTATCATAGGGCAATCTTCACCTAGACTCAGAAAATAACCTTTTATTGGTTTAATTCACAATTATACTACACGATAATTAATTATGATATTTATAATAATGAGGCATAAGCACTTAATAAGATAAACAAACAACCATAACACCAAATAACCGCCAACGCAATTTTCAAGCGAACTGAGTACTGAGGTCGTCTCATCTGTCATACTCAAACTGTCATGTCAATGTCAGTCAAGCGTTAATTCGTCGGTTTCTGACGTTTGCGTTCAGAAATTTTATCACATGTCTTTTTCTATTTAAAATTGAGGTATATGTCATTAAAATAATTAATAATTTCAAAAAAAATATTCTTTAATAACTGAATGTCATAAATAAAGTACTTTGGCGTACTTTATTGGTTGTGTAAAATATAACGTACGGGAAGCTTAAATAGAGTACAATACTTTATAATAAAGTACGGGTGGCAACCCTATACGTATCATCGGGTTAGGTCATCGTTTACATCACTGCTCTACATATAAAGAAGTAAGGTCCTTATCGGCTCGCATATTTATTAATTTAACTAATGTAACGTTACGTATCTTTAAGCGTTCTAGATTTTCTTTAAAACTTGTTTTTTCATCAAATAATATGCGCGGGGTAACACACAACAGATAATGTAACCTACAACCTATCTTGTCTGTGCGCATTAAGTTACATTGGGAACAAAAATGAAGTAAATATACGAAGCAAAAGTTCAAGGTGCCCACAATAAGAAGGTACTCATGAGTGAAGAGACAGACTCGTAAGAACTAATAGAATAATCCACTTAAAAAAGGCCACGACTTCCGGCATTGTATGAAGACATAAAGTCTTAGCGTATATGATAGAGTGACCCAAATAGGTCTATTGTAACATCACTTAACATTAGAAAGCTGTCAAATGTCAATCTATCTATCTAAAACCAGTATGCCACAATATTCAATTACAATAACAATGAACGGAATAAAATATTTGCATACTAATCCCCTAAAAAAGACAACTTTTACTTCTATGTACTTTTCATTTCAAAGGCCTATATTTACTCTGTAATCTGATTAAAAAGAAAGCGTGGGCGATGTAAAGGTTTGGAAGGCTTTTTAACGATTCTTTTGTAGGCTTCTGGACTTTTTCTGGCCGATTTAATTCTAGAGACATTTAATAGGATTTTGTTATCAGAAATGTTTTTTTTATCTCTATTTCTCTACTATAAATGTGAAAGTAAGTCTGTCTGTCTGTTTGTTATGCTTTCAAAGATAAACCGCTGAATCGATTTTGATGAAATTTGGTAAGATACCTTGAGTTCCGGGAAAGGACATAGAATATTTTTTATCCAGAATAACTGGACGGATCTTGGGCCCGTAGCATGGTCGCCTTTATCAATGTGGATAAACGTAGATAACACATCTGTCACTCTCGCACTGACATACTGGTCAGAAACTGACAGATGTGTTATCCACTTTTATCCACATCGATAAAGGTAATGCTACGGGCCCTGAGGTTCTAGCCAAGATGCGTTCGCTAACTAGCGTTTCTATTCGTTTTGTTTTTAAACCAATCGTGTCACTGGTAGATCGCGTCATACGAAAAGTCACGTGATGTACCAGTGACGCGATTGTTTTAAAAACCAAACGAATAGATATGCTAGTTAGCGAACGCATTTTGGCTAGGGCCTCTGGGCGAATAGCGATAAACGACTTCGACGCGGACAGAGTCACAGGCAACACTGAGTAATAATTATACTCGTACAAAGAGAAGTGAAACTGCGCACGATTGCGGGTCACTCCGGGTGTCACTGACTCGATTCGTCACCGGCATTCCTTAAAAGTCAACAATGATTTCACTTTCTAGTGAGTTCATTGTCATTGTACTCCGTTGAGCGAATTGCTATCATTTTTGACTTTTAGTCATGTTTTTTTTCAAGGCCTAGTTAGATTTGGGAGTTCGGTTGTTGGGCCGTTAGGAAGCAGACGTGTTACACTTATTACTGCATTAAGAACTTAGTAGTCTTTTTTCGCATATCTACAGGCATGATAATAGTAGACTTAATCTGTATGTGCTAGCTTTGTGTATCCAACTTGTTATTTGTCGAATTTGTAAACCGACTCAGTGGGACCCAAGATACAGGCTCAGCCTAGTTTGACACCAGATATTCTTGGTGAATTATGTAATTGTTCATATTTGTATGTTAATAAATTATTCTTATTCTTATTCTTAATTTGTTGTAGTGATCCTGCCTACGATATATTTGTGTGATCGAGATTATTGCTATGTTTTCTGTGTAGGTATATACGTAGTTATTTCTCTATGTTAGGTACTCTTCTTGTTGTTTAGTATCCATAGTACAAGTCTAGGTCATAGTTTGAGACTAGTGTTTGTGTTTTATTTATTTATGTTGGGAGCCATGTTTGTTTTGCCGCTTTATACTTGTCACGACAATATGCAATCGTTTAAATTATTGATGTTTGCTTTCCAACGGTCTTGTACACACAGTTGCATAAAAACTGATTATTTATTTATTTAATTTTTATTGCACAAAAATACACAAATGGCGGACTTAATGCCTAATGGCATTTTCTAACAGTTAACCAAATTATCATACTTACAGAAACTAACAAAAGTGGTGCACAGAAAAACAAAGCAAAGAACATTATTTACAAAATGATCGTTTGTGATTATCTTCACAAACGAAAAAACTACCCTCTTTCGCGCGAAACTGACGAAGACATTCAGATTATAAATTAAATTGAAGCTAAAACATAAACATGATTTAAGTGAATAAATACGGCAATACCAACGAGGACCTTTTTTTATTCTAAATTAAATCTTATTACAACTTACGAAGGTCGGACTTGCCAGGGTAAAGTTTGAAAATTAAATTTGCATTTTCTCAGATAATTTTGCATATTTTGCATATACCATCATTTACCTACTGTAGGTCTGAGGTCAATTCATAAGTAGGTAACATAAATACGTAAACGTTGCATAACTTATATAGTCATTTAAAATGTAAAAACGGAAGAAAATTACTATTAGTAATCTGTACACGGAATTCGAATTATAACGAAGCCAAATTAAGTATTGGACAATTCGAATTTCGTTATTTTGACCCAACTGCGGCAAAGTTCAAAAGGAGAGTTATTTGTTTGACCTGTATGTCCGACTATATTCCCTCGTTGAAACAAAAACAGTATAGTGGCATAAAAAAGATATAAAGGGTAACTACTTTATATAGACGACATTATCAAAACATGCAGTCGGGTTTTAAAAACTTACTTTTCGTTAGCACTTTCTTATTCTGTGCTCAGTCAGTTAATGACGTATAAATCGTATAAGTCGATCCTTAGCGACGATTTTTCATGTTTGAAAAAGGAACGAGTTAAATTGTCTCAAAAAATGTCTCTGTATAGACTGAGGTAAACTTCTTGGCCTGATTGTGCATAATGTGGTTATAGAATCATAAACGACTCTTTTAAGATTTGTTGGTATTTCTGTAGCTCTGCCTACCCCGCTCTATGAATGAAGGCGTGATGTTATGTATGTATGTGTATGTACTTGGTAACGCAGCGTTAGATTAACCTGACCAACGGTACTATATCGTGTCTATGATATGATAACATTTACATTAAAAATAGAAAACAGACTTTATAGGAACTTAACTCTACTAGTAGAAAAAATATTGATTCGTGACAACAGACAAACAAAAAGGAGCAAAATACTGACAGACTAAAGGCCTGTCACGAAATGGTTCCAAGTCAGCGTTAAATGCTGGCATTAAAGCCAGCGCTGGTCTTCCGTTTGAACTAAACTAAACATACATGCAAACATAACATCACACCTTCATTCCCAGAGTGGGGTAGACAGAGCCACAGAAATAACAACTTTAAAAAGCCTTGTTTATAATTCTGTAACCACATTTTGCACAATTAGGCCAAAAAGTTTACTAGTGTAATTAGTGATAGGTTGCAAGCCTAACGCCTAACAGTTTAGTCGCCTCTTACGACATGCACGGGAAGACATGTTGTGGCACTATTCTAACCCGGAAACCACACGGGACTAAACTAAACTAAAGAAAACCGAAATATAAGATCAAGTAAAAAAAATAGTTAGGTATGGGTCCTACTACAAAAATTGAATTATTACCTAATGCGAAATAATTGAAAAATCGGACGATTGTTACACATTCAATATGTCATAATCATGAGGTAAAGTATACCGACGCAAGCGATGCGGGCTTAGGATTCTACCTAGAGCGAAAACCGAAAATCGAATTCACCTCATCCCTGTCCCTTTCTCTTGCTTATTTCTTCACTAAAGACGAAGGGAAATAGTCTACGGATATTAACCAAGTAATAACCAACAGCATTAAGCAATCACAACAGCATTAAAATAACAATGGCCCGTGACACCGACTTCCTCCTGTATCGTAAAGGAAACGTTGCTTAAGCCTTCGAGTCTTTGATAGCTCAGTACCCTTACCATGAGTTACAGTGATCGTACTCGCTAGATAGTCGAATGATCTGTGCCTCTCACTCTATTACAAATTTAACAATACTGTGAGAGACGGAGCATTCGACTCGCTAGCGACTAGTCACTGTAACTCATGGTAAGGGTACGGGTCATTAACTAAAAGTATTAGATATGTGAAGTAATATTTAAATAATAAGGCTGGCACGGTCAGCTTTATTAGTACCTGCACACTTTAGTGCTTTATCACTTTAACGACCTGTTTGAGCTGCTGTACGAATCTGTCAAAGGCGTTAAAGCGACAAGATACAAAATTGTTCAGCTACTTATAAGGCAACATGATCATCTTTCCACGGCAATGTGGGGCCGGCAATACTGCTGATTGACTCTTACTTCGTTTGTTAGAGCAAGATGCGTATACTTGCCGGCCACACATAATATTGCCGTGAAAATGTTGCCCCGGCCCTTTAGAAAGTGAAATGACAGTTCACGAATCGTTATTTTGGTGAACATTTAAAGAAAACGTTGGTAAAACTTCATGCAATATCCCAGGGCCTCTATTCAACTGCGTTATAACGATATCGTTTTTGACCTGTTTCCGTATTGTCAACGTTTTGATAACTCTTATGTCATTTACAATAATGGCGACTGTGACATAAACGATTCTTAAACTAGACAAACACGATATCGTTTTAACGCACCTGAATAGAGGCCCTGTTGTGTTATGGTCGCTATGTAACTACGCAAGTTAACTTCTTTTTACAATTAACAATGATTCACACTATTATTACCATCACTACCATCCATCCGTGGAACAGTCAGTTAACTTTTTTGTTAAAAATAAGACTACGAACCAATTGGACCATGGCAAAAAGTCTCCTATCATCCTTAACGTCATATAATTGATCACTTTTGTATTTGGTTATTGGAGGTTCGAAATGCCGTACGACATTGTTTAACGAGTAAAAGCGACAGCGTAAAAAAACATCTTATGACGTTTTCTTTAAGTTCATGTGGCTCAGGCTGTGGTCGTTATGTGTTTTATGTACTGTAACTTCTAAAAATACGCGCGCTTGAAATCAAAATCCGGAAATTGCAAGACGGAAACGCCTTTGGTGCGAAGATAAGTATAATGTTAGTTAGTAAGTACAATATTTTATTCTGTGCACGCAAGCATTGCAATACAACTTAAATTTCCAGAATCCGAACAAACATACGTTACATGTCGTCTAGTCGCGCCTTTCACCGCCGACACGCGGCACGCGTCTTGCGTCACCGTGTTGGCGTGGGGTTCTTTACAATCAACTCGTCACTACATTACTCACAGCCACGAAATTTACTTCACAGCATTGCTAAATCGCAGCCCTCACTTTAAAATACCTTGTTCCTTTTTCAAATCGTTAGGAGTTCGAGAGTTGTTTTTAAAGTTTTAATGGTCTCTGAATGCAAACTGTCAGTACTTTATACATCCTGATTTCGAAATTTAAATTAAAACCAATTCGGGATCGCCTAACGAATTTGCATCATTAAGAATTATAAAAGTTCACGCCTAATGTGTTTTGTACTCCTAAGAGAAACACGAAAGGAAATTGAGCCTACGCAGCCTACATTTTAGATATGTGCTTCTTGTTTCCTGTTTATTGAACCAAAGATATTTCGTAGAAATCATTTCCTTTTCATCAAAGACAGGCTACTTTTACACATGGATTTTCTAACCAAAAAATATAGAGGCAGGAAATATCTAAATAAAAATGTTACATGATACATTTTCTTCCGTTTATGTTCCGGTGTTTTTCCTCTAGAGAAACATAAGGCGTGGGAAAAAAATGCGGTCTTGTATGGATAGGTTACATGAGTAGGAAGACTTGTTTATGGAAAGAAGACAGAGGCACAATGCTCCGTGTAATGTATGGGCGTGTTAATAATAATGTGGGTGCCTTGTTATACGCGTATTAGTTAGGATTAGAAAATAGAAACCTGTCAATAATAGGTTATTATCACATTCATCAGATTTTCTTCTATTCAAGCAAGGCAGGTATCTTGTCTATGAATTACCCATATAATTACTTTTGCGTAGTAAAGAGCTGGTGTTGATAGACGTAAGGTAAACACAGAAGTATTTAGTTTTTCGAGGGCTGTTTGATAAGTCCTTTTAAAAACTATTTGCAAAACCTATTTTTTTGTAAATGGCATTAACACTGGAGGGCACAATGAAGACTGTTAAAAATTCAGTAACAAAAAAAAAACAAGAAATTGACACTTTAACCATTGCTTGAATGTGATCACTTCTAAATTTTCGACAACTATGGAAAAATCGGAATTTCGTGCCGTGATACAAAATATGAAGGGTTGCAGTGCTGTCACAGTTCTGTTCATGGCACTAACGCACCAACGATGCAGACTGATTATAACTGGTTAAATGATTTTAAACGTGGTCGTCAAGCACATCTGATACTCCATGCTCTGGTCGCCCAATCGAAGTCACTACTGAGGATGTTGTTGAAGAAGTCCATAATGTACTCGACGACCGCCGAGTGAAGGTGCGTGAAATAGCTGAGAACGTAGGCATCTCCAATGAGCGAGTACTTACATAAAATACTGCACGAAGATTTGGCTATCACAAAGCTGTCTCCGCGGTGGGTGCCACGTTTGTTGACGATCGAACAAAATTGCGAACAGAAGCTAATTTCAAAGCTGTGTTTGGATATGATGAAGCGTAATCCTCGGAATCTTTTTAGTCGATTTGTCACTATGGACGAAACTTGGGTCCACCATTATACACCCTTTTTTTTACTTTTTAAAAGGTTTTATCAAACAACCCTCGTATAATAATACCTAGGCAAGAATAAGCAACGTTTTAACAAAGTAATAAAGTACCTACTTGTCACTTTTCTAAACGTTTACTTTTAGGTTATGTAGGTGTAGGTTACGTGTGTTTATTTTTTAAGAGAGGCTCTTTTGTTGCCTTCGTCTTGTTCGAATCAAAATAAACAAAATACTTAATAAATACCTACTGTATACTCACATCAAAATAAATAAGTAAGAAGGGAAAACTGCCCGGGCACTATAAACAAAAAAAAAAAAATGAATTGAAACAGGAATTAAGTAATTCTAAAATCAAATTGGTATTTTGGATATTCTACCCAATTAGCTTAAAGAACGAGGAAAAGCATACAATTGTTTACTGTCGAATGGCAAAGATACAAAAACGCCACAACGCGACGCTGTCAATAGACAATAGATAGTAGTCAATAGACACAACACAATAATTTCAAGTGTAATTGTTTGTAGCTGGCCGGCGAGAGTTCACCGACCGTGGAGAAAGTGCTTTCAAATCGCCATTAACTTATTACGTCACCCGAGGTTCAATGTCATGTATTCATCGATTTTCAACATAATAGTGCATTGATAGGTAGGTACGTACGTAGGTAGGTAAGGGCACCAGTGTTCGACACTTTTAGCTGACATGCACCAATCATCGACAGAAGCTTTTAAATCAAAGATCATAGGGTTATAAATTGATTGTTCCAAAACAAATGAATAACTCTTATCTTCTTTGAATAAGAATCAGTGTCGAACATTGGTCCTTTGTCGGCTACTGGTGCCATTACCTTAGGTACGCTCTGTTAACAAAATGAAATCAAATAGATCTGATATACTTAGGTTTATTTATTCTGACAGACGCACGATGACAATATTTAAGTCTTTTATTGTTAAGTATTTATATAAGTTATATTATACTAGCGACCCGCCTTCGCTTCGCTTTGTTTATTGTTTGACTATTTATTAATTTATCTATAAACACTTTAATCGCCTGTATCTCAAGAATCAATGATGTCTACTTAGTCGTGATAGTTTTCCTTTTAAATTCGTTATATGCGCTTTCATCGATTTTTTTTACAGATATTTAGTGTTGTAGTTTTTGGCTGTAGGGAGGGGGGACACAAACAAAAATTAGCGCTTTAAAGCTTAATATTTGATAAACGGATCCTTTAATCGAAAAATTAGTCACAAAAACCCTTAATATTTTTGATTGACCTGTCCAACGACACCCCACACTATGGAGTACCTAAACGAAAAAAAAATACATCCCCAGTTGACAAGTACACAAAAAAATACGTTTTTCAAGATTTAGTTTTATCGCTTTGTTGGCGTGACTATATTCATGCCAAATTACAGCTTTTTAGTACTAAGAGTCTCTGAGCTAGGCTGCGGACGGACGGACGGACGGACATGGCGAAACTATAAGGGTTCCTTGTTTGAGCACGGAACCCTAAAACCAGGCTTTTAGGTCTAAACTAAGAAAGTGTTGACCATAATAAAGCTCAAAGTTTAAATACCAGGAAAATACCAGGGGACAATCTCACACAAATTGACCTAGTCCCAAACTAAGTTCTAGGCTTGTACTATGGGACAACGATAAACATACTTAAATAGAGAAATACATACATAAATACATAGAAAACATCCAAGACTCAGGAACAAATATTCGCGCTCATCACACAAATATCTGCCCTTACCGGGATTTGAACCCAGGACCGCAGGCTTCGGAGGCAGGTTTACTCCCAACTATGCCAACGTGTCGTCAAGTTTGAAACATTGTATATCATTCTAATTGAGTTTTTTGTTCTTATACCATGCACACAAAGTGCATCCTATACGGCTTAATATAATTCTGAACGCATCGCTTTGGCGGGAAAGCCCGGCAAATGGCGCGAGGACGCATGCGCTCGTACGTTCGGAATCACGATGACACATACGTTCGGAAATCAGACGTGATTGTTATACTAATGTACACGCCTATATTCGATATTGCTTAAGTCCAGAAGCTCGTATGGATTAAGAGGACTGTGAAGCAAAAAAATTCCATACAAAATGCGATAACGTTTTTCTCCCCTTAAAAGTTGTCAGATTTTTACGATTTTTCAATATGTTATAGATATTATGAAAAACTATGTACCTATGTACGTTTTCCTTCCAAGAAAATATGGAACGAAAATTAAATAAAAAAACAAAGCGGATACGTACAGACCTAGTTTTTCATAATATCTACAACACATAAAATATAGTGGAAATCGGATTAGATTTAGGGGTGAGTAACGTTATTGCCCGGAGCTAAATTTGTATGGATTATTTTTGACAGCTACCCGATTTAGGCATCGCTTCACAATCCTCTTAAGGCGTTTTTCCACCGGCTAGGCGAGACAAGACAGATAATGAGATTTAGACAAAAAATAGAGGCATTGCGAGCTCATGATTAATATCAATAGAAATAACTAACTCGTATATCTGTGAAACAGTATGTCTGTCCATGTCATCGTAGCTTCCAAGCGGATTAACCGATACTAACGCGGTTTTTTAAATATGGAAGCTATAACTCTGATCAATCTAGTATGATCCCTGTGACAGCTGTAAAGTATTTCCTAATTTCAACCACTTACTACCCTCACGAGCGAGGTATTTTAAAATATTCGATTTATTATTTAAATTCCTGAATGGCATCGCTCGGTTTGTACCAATGTAGTAGTATTTACGAGTATGTATAGTTAAAGGAAAAAATGTAATACGTGTTTATGTGAGCTCTCACAGGTATCATCCTAGAATTTTAAATTCAACAGAGTATAGTTTTATATAAATCTAAAAGGTTCTAAGCTAAATTAAAATCGGTTGGGCCGTTTAAGAGATAGCTCCGAGAGAAGGGGCCGAGGGTAGAAGGGGGGAGGGGGAGTTCAAGTTTTTTTTACCTATTCAACAGTTTTATTCAAAGTATGAATCACCGACACTTATTTCATATGTTTTACTTCACCGAATTTTCAATTTCATCGACAAGCATTTTCACGTGCAGCAGTTATAATTTTAACCTTAAGATCACCTTAATATGGTTTCAGCAGAAATTTGCTGTCGATAAAATTAAATTCGTAAAAACGACACATTCGATGCAATAAGTAAGGGGATCAAAATAGGTTACAAATACTTCTAAATTCTAATGACATCACTCACAATCATGAGGAATAATTACGCAGGCAACCCACAGTGCCGCCAACGTTATGTGCTCATCACAATGGCAATCAGTACCCAAGGCTGGACCAAATTTGGGGCAGGAGATTAATTCTTGGCGAGTGTGGTCTGTAGACCCGGCGCCAGCTGCTCGATATCGTTCGTCATAGGATGCCTTTAGAGGGATAAAATCTTTTTTATTTCAGTCTGAGAGTTGAACACTTTAAGCTGACTGGTACTGACACTGACACGTAGCTCTTAATTCAAAGATCATACGGACATAAATTGATTGTTGCAAAACAAATAAATAAGCCTTATCTTCAGTACAATAAGATTCGTGTCCTTCATTGGTCCTTCTCTATTACTGGTTCCATCATGTGTTTAATTTTCTGTTTGTGCTATAATTTTTTGTTACTTGCATTCATAATATACTGCGTTGAAGCGTTTAATGTAAGGTTGGCATGTCAACATTAGTTTATTTCCGTTTTCCAGACCGAATAATGAAGAAGTTTTAAAACCTTAATTGACTGAAACCAGTGAAGTGATCCGAAGCCGCCGAGGAAATTTCAGAGGCAATTATAGAGAGGAAACTCTACTAGTCTACTTCCACTGTAAATTGATGATTAATGATGAAGATGAATCTCGATCCAATAATACTACGTTGTAGAGTTCTGAAAGGCCGGATCCTAGGCTAAGGGACAGCTGTGATTTAGCGATTCGGGTAGCGAGGTGATTAGTCGCATGTGACGCAGTTACCCTCGTGAGACCCGGTGTGCCATAGAAGGAACATAACCAAGGGAATTTAGTTTCAACTATACTTTAGTGACCATAAAGTACATTTTTAGTTGTTTCAAATTTTGAAATGAAATTAAGGAGCAATGGTATAATGAACTTTAATTCCTTGTTGGTAGATTTAAATTCCCACTTACGTAAATCGCACTTTGTAGTTTGGTGGGCCACACGTGGTTAATATCGCTCGGACCTGTGGACTCTACTCCCTCTTATGCCATGGTAACATCTGCGGGATTCAGCAGATATTCGAGTTGGGTATTTTTCTTTCATTAAAATATCAGGGGACAATCTCACACAAACAGCCCTAGTTCCAAAGCTGCTTGTACTATGGGGACAACGATAAACATACTTAAAGCCTGACAACATTCTATTTGGCCCTATTTCAATACATATTTGTATTAAAATAGGGCTAAATAGGATCTTGTCAGGCTTTACATGTGTAGAGAAATACTTACTTAAATACATTAAATTTTATTTATTTTAGAATCGTTTGTCACAGTCGCCATTATTGTAAATTACTTAACCCTTAATAGGGCCCCGTAGAAGTAAAAAATCTAGACCAAAATTAAATACAGTGATGGAATCGCAAGTCTCTAAAGAGTAATAACTAATAACTAATCATAGATGATGTTATATTTGAGTAAAATACAATTGAAATTGCATCATAAAACGTAGGTAGTAAAGTTTAATTTCAGCTTATTGTTATGTGGTAAATATAATAATATGGCCACTGCCCTAATAAGGGTTAACAGTTATCAAAACGTTGACAATACGGAAAGTCGGAAACACGTCAAAGACGATATCGTTGTTACCGTGTAGAATCCCAGCCCTGTTGCTGTGTGCGTGAGGCTGCGTCGGTGCGAGGGCCTTTATTAGGTACTCTACTTATTACTAAATATATTGTATTGTTACAGAGGCGCGGTGTGTGATGCAGCGATGTCGGCGACGGTGAGGGCGGCGCTGCTCTGCGTTTGCGCATTCCTTCTGCATCACGGTTTGTGTTACATTTACACTTATAAATTTGTTCCTTTACTGGCAGATAAGGCAGGGAACTCCAGAGGCCCTTCCCGAGATGAACACGCTACTAACGTTTTTCTTTTCTATCGCTCAAAATGTATGCCATGACAGGTGACCACGTGGTTTATCGTAACGCACGAGAATGTCATCCCATACATTATGAGTGATAGAAAAGCAAAACGTTAGTAGCGTTTGCTTGGCTTCGGCCCCTGTGTCCATATGATTGCTATAAAGGGCCTCGTCTAAGTACATTTTATTAGCCTATATTTTAATATATCGTAGGTACCTATATTATTCTATATAATAGTTGTCGTTACGATAGTTTTAATTTACTTGACCTAAAACTTAGAAAAATAAAGCCCCGCTAACACTAAGTAGTTTTTGATAGTAAAGTTCATTATTATACACGTTTTTTTATGGTCATTAGGTTTCTTCGTCTTTCCTTTAAACAAAATTAAACATAATTTTTTCATAAAGGTAGTGTTCAAGATAAGATATATGAAATTAGTAACAGCACCTGCGTGCTGCCCACTGTCTTCGTGTATAAGCCTAAACTTAGATCTAGATCTTGTTTAGTCAACGTCGTAAGTACTCGACTTTATTGGTCGAGCGATTTCCCCTCCCGCGTCCCGCAGAACATGCGAAAGTTCACCTTATGATGGCTATTCTATAATTATCATATTGTGTCCCCAGCGAGCGCGGAGCTGGTCGGACGGTGTCCCGCACAGGCCTCTTGCCCGGCGCGCGCGTCGCCCTGCTCGAGTGACGACGAGTGCGGCGAGCGAGCTTGCTGCGAGACATCTTGCGGGAAGACGTGTGTAGACCCGCTCTTTACTGGTAAGAATTAATTTAATTAATTTAATTTAGTTTTAGAACTCAATTACATCATTGAAATGTTCATCATCAAGTAAAATATCTCGTGATTTAAACTCGTAATCTAGTGCCAAAAGGGATCGCTTCGAGAATAAATCTCAACTTCATACAAATTGACACATTGAATGAAATCTAAGTATTCTAAGGACTTGAAATCTGGAGGGAATATTCCTTAGGTATCCTAGGGATGCACTAAGGAAGGATTATTCGAAACTAGGCCTCTAACGGAAAGAAATAGGAATAGAATTAGATAACTAATTACATACATACATGCATACCTTCACGCTGGTCTTCCAAAAGGGTAGACACAGACTACAAAACGCCGGGTGTATCATCGGTCCACATTCACCAAAGTCGGTTTCTCGTTAGTGCTTTCAGCCCTTATTCAATACATCACGAATTTGATCACTGAATCTGCGTCTAGGGCGACCCATACCTCTTTTGTAACACTTTTTTCTTCCATCCTTTCTAAATGACCAAACCATCTTAGCACCTACCCTTTTCGATAACCAATTCCACACGTACAAAGTCACGGGCGTCCTCTAGTTACTTATAGCCAACGCTTCTTAACTTCATACTCTTCCCGGCTGGAACTCATCTAAAAGGTATACTTAACTCACTCCTCAGGTTGTGAGAACCTCAAGCTCTCTTCCGAGCGGATATCTCGTGCGCTGGCTGCCGAGAATAGCCGCAGTGGACGAGGCCTCATCAAACCCGTGAGGACTCCTCGCTGCAGAACTTCCGATGGAGAGTTCGAAGAGATCCAGTGTGACAATGAGATAGTGAGCTCGTGCTGGTGCGTCGATCAGGCTGGCTTTGAGGTATCGATCGTTTTATAATGCATTTTTACTTTTAGTGATCTTATATCCTCTATTATTAGTGGTTAGCTGAACCCGAAGGGTCTTTGTATCTTACTGAGATGTATAAACGGATTTCATTAGTTATCCAAAAAAGTGTAATAATAATATCTCGCTCTGAATTAATGATGTCAAAAAAACGGTCGCTTTAAACACAATTTTTGATACTGACAAGAATGTTTGATTTTTGTCTTTCTGCCATAAGTGTTTTTAGCGATAGAAGAATACTAGCACAACAAAGGCTAAGCTGGCCTTTGTATTGATATTTTTTTCACAATAAATTAGTGCTGTTGCTTGCCCGAGGTTGTCTGTCACTTGGTAATATTGTAGGTGTCACCCACATCAAACTTGTTTGACAAACTAATTTCTAATAAAAAAATAACTAACCCTTGTATTTTGCAGGTCCCAGGCACGCGCGCGCCCGCCGCCGCGCTCGTCAACTGCACGCGCAAGGCGCCCTGCGCGGCGCACACTTGCCGCATGCTGTGCCCGCTCGGCTTCGAGCTGGACGCGCATGGCTGCCCGCTCTGCAAGTGCCGCGACCCCTGCGCCGGCGTCACCTGCCCCGGGCAGCTGTCCTGCCAGCTGGAGGAGACGCCGTGTCTGCGACCGCCGTGTCCACCTGTTCCTAACTGTTAGTATATTTTAGTACACTACCTGAATGGTTTTTGTTAACCATTGTGCTCTTTCAGTAGGTAAACTGAGTGGGTGAAAAGGGTTGCAGAAATCTGAGAAAAAAACCGTTAGTGCAGTCAGCATAATACCATGTCAAATCATAGAAGTGTAGCACCAGGAAAGTGAAGAAATTGGGTACTGCTTCTGCTTACACATTTTTGCTTTCTCGGAGAAGCGGAAAAAGATGACCTGCCTTTATGGTATCAAGCAATTATTCCACTAGTTAGCTTAGTCTTATCCACTACCCATTTCTCAAAGCTGACAGTTAACAATTTGGTGTTAATTGCAAAGTCAAAGCATTGTGCCGAATAAGTCGCCATTTAGTGAAAGATCGATCTGGCGAAATCCTTTTGGATACTTAAGTTTAGTATTTCAGATAATATAAACCTCCATTCCTAACCTTTAAACTTGCAGGCAAGCGAGCAAGGAGCCTTCAGAACATCTGCCCAGCTGGCGAACCGCTGCTGATATCAGAAACTAGTCGGCCGTTCCTCTGCGGAACAGACCCTGGCAAGCCCAACTGTCCTCCTCTCTACAAATGTCTGGTCGAGTCAGGCAAGTTACCTTTTTTTTTCAAAGGTACGAGTACAGAGGCCGTACTATGAGCGGTCCAAACCAGACTAGTTTCGGGCAGTGAAAAAGAAATAAATATATGTAGCTCAAGCACGAACATTTAAATCACATGTCACGCTAGCCAATTTCGAAACGAAAACGTGGTCAACCTACCTTAGCACAAAGTCATAAAACAGACTGACGTTTTCATACATTTTACGTTCATCTTTAAAACTTATACGAAAGTATGTATGTATGTAAACACTATATTTTACAATATAAAACAGAAACAATACAAACGAAAGTCATCTTCAATGCCAATACGATTGCGTTTTTCCCATTGCCATACACGTTTACTTGATGTCGTGGCAATACGATACCTTACTTACTCGATAGAACGTTCTAACGTTCGTTCGTTAATGACTTCTCTGACTGGAACTTGATAAATTATGACTTCTTAAATCCAGCCAGCCAGCGTTAAGACGCATAATACTTTACGGCATCCTTATTTTAAAATTCCCAGCGTCTAATAGATATGTCGTTTCAGGTAACGATTACGGAGTATGTTGCCCAGCGTCTCTAGAGCTCAGAAAAGCCGGAACTTGCCCCGCCCCATCAACATCAGACCTTGATTGCGGCACTCCTTGCGCTCACGATCTAGAATGTCCTTCGATGCAAAAGTGCTGTGATGGTGGCGAGTGCGGAAAACACTGCGTCCTACCGCAGAATGTGACCATGTGTAACCAGCAGAAGATGCTGGCTGAACTACTGGTGATTAGCGAGAAGGAAGGCCGAGGATATGTGCCGCAGTGTACACAGGATGGGTCTTTCCAGTCCAGGCAGTGCTCAAGGAATGGACTAGTTTGTTGGTAAGCAATGATCGAAAATTTAATCACAAAAAATGCGTGCTGTGGGATGTCGAGCTCTATGACGTAAAAACCTGCCTAATTCAGAATCACACCCCTGATGGGTTACTTTGCCATGGCTAAGCAATTCAGTTTACGATGAGAGAAAGAGACAGAGCTATATAACTGCTATAGCTCTGTCCTTTACGCTCATCCTAATGTTTATCTTAGATCTTTACTAGTTCACCACAGTTTTTTTGCAATGCCTACTTTTGGAAGTAACCCATAACGATGCGTTATTTGTTTTTACAAGCATTTGTTGACATGTTTGTTTCTTTGCCAGTACGTTCATTGTTTATAAATAATAAACTAACTAAGTCTATTTTGAACAATTCTTGTTGTTAGAAATATGTCACAGGGACATTGCCAAATCAGCTGTTTTCCGGTAACCTTCGGAGAGGGAAGATGGCCGATTGAAAAATGCCCGGCTTTTACTTTTGAATTATTCTGTTTACTGATTTACTCTATTCGCTTGGCACTGGCGAAATCACTGTGTGGACCGCCATTAATTAAAAAAGAAGAAGAAACAGTTGTTAAAATCTGGGGCCCTAGCCTCGACACACACATTGACATTGGGATGACATACCTACTCATGCGTTACGATTAACCACGTGGTCAACTATCATCCCATACATAAATTTCGCCATTTCTGCTCTTAATTTTTTTTTCTCTCCGTTCAATGAAATGACCCTTACATGAAACTTAGTACAATAATATTTAAAATGGTCACTTTTAATTAAGTAGTAATTTTTGTGGACAACTCACTCTTGACTAAAAAAATAACTATGCCAAAAATATTTTAACAAAAAAAGACCTAATGTTTGCTGAGACAGTTTATCTGTATCTCATAAGAATCCGGATTTCCCCATACTGTCCCAGTTAAAAAAAAGCGGCCAAGTGCGAGTCGGACTCGCCCATGAAGGGTTCCGTAGCAGCAAGTAACATACGTAATATAAAAGTTCGTTGTAGCTTTGATCAATGTTTTTATGACGTATAAAAAAAAAAACTACTTACTAGATCTCGTTCAAACCAATTTTCGGTGGAAGTTTACATGGTAATGTACATCATATATTTTTTTATCATTCTCTTATTTTAGAAGTTACAGGGGGGGACACACATTTCAACACTTTGGAAGTGTCTCTCGCGCAAACTGTTCAGTTTAGAAAAAAATGATGTTAGTAACCTCAATATCATTTTTGAAGACCTATCCATAGATACCCCACACGTATGGGTTTGATGAAAAAAAATATTTGAGTTTCAGTTCTAAGTATGGGGAACCCCCAAAATTTATGTTTTTTTTTCTATTTTTGTGTGAAAATCTTAATGCGGTTCACAGAATACATCTACTTACGAAGTTTCAACAGTGTAGTTCTTATAGTTTCGGAAAAAAGTGACTGTGACATACGGACGGACAGACAGACAGACATGACGAATCTATAATAAGGGTTCCGTTTTTGCCATTTGGCTACGGAACCCTAAAAACACTGTATAACTATGCAAACTTACAGGGCCTCTATTCAACTGCGTTATAACGATATCGTATTTGACCTGTTTCAGTATTGTCAACGTTTTCATAACTCTTATGTCATTTACAATAATGGCGACTGTGACATAAACGATTCTTAAACGTGTCAAACAGGATATCGTTTTAACGCACCTGAATAGAGGCCCAGCTTTGTAGAACTAACAATCACCCGCGGACAACATAGCCGACATTTCGAATCTATAAGTTCCTGGTTCACTGTGGAACTCTAAAAATGAAATTGAGAGAAACCACCATTAATAATCATCTTTTTTACAGTTCCGTAGTCAAACTATGAACCCTTATAGTTTCTCCACGTCCGTCCGTCCGTCCGTCCGCAGCCTAGCGCAGAGACTCTTAGTACTAGAAAGCTGTAATTTGGCATGAATATGCATATTAGTTTCGCCTACAAAGTGGTACAATAAAATGTAAAAAAAAAAAAAAATTGTAGGTTGCCTCCCCTACACGTAACGTAGGGATGTATTTTTTTTTCTCGTCTACCCTATAGTGTGGGGTGTCGTTGGATAGGTCTTTACCTTAAGGAAAATAAACGGGTTTTGTGAAAACAGTTTTTCGATTAAGTAATCTGTTTATGAAATATTAAGCATTAAAGCGCTAATTTTTTTTAGGCTCAAGTGTCGTGACGTGGCGATTAAAGTGTTTACACCTACTAAAATCATCTAAGACGGCACCAATTGACTTTAAATAGAAAATTAGTTATTACTTGTTGATTTTGATGTTAGTAGTAAGTAATGGCTTCGGAACCCTACACTAAGCATGGTCCGACATGCTCTTGCCCGGTTTTTTTTTGTTTGGCATAAACCATAAACACACATACAAATGTCCATTGTTTTCCCACAGGTGCGTAGACACGGAGGGCAACAAGCTCCGCGGCTCGATGGGCCCCGCGCCCTCGGTGCAGTGCGCGGCGTCCCCGCACCCCGCGCGCGCCGGCGGCCGCAGCCTGGACTCCTGCGCGCGCTCCCTCTGCGCAGGCGTCTGCGAGTACGGCTACAAGACCGCCAACGGCTGCCCCACGTGCGAGTGCGACGACCCTTGCGAGGGCTTCCCCTGCCCTGATGGGGAGGAGTGCATCAGGGTCAGGGATGCGGAGTGTACGGGCGAGCTGTGCACTGGTTATCCTGTCTGTAAGTAAAACTGTATCAGGATTTTTGAAATGTTTTTACAGCACTGTAAGATATGGAATGAAACGTATCCATGAAAGGGGTAGAAAGTGAAGTTTTATGAGTGTATGAGAGAGAATGAATGATCGTCACATTGCTTTTATTTCGAAAGTCTCTTTCTTACATACATCAAACCTTATTGTAACTCTATCACACTCGACTGACGTTTACATTATTAATTCTCTCGCTCACTTTTACATGTATATTACCGATGATTGAGATGATTGAATAAAAGGGTTGGAAAAGCTAAGAACGATGAGTGAGCGAGATGATTGAGTGTGAGAGATAGCTGACGAGAACAAGTGGGATAGGACTTATGGGCTGGGCTAGCTTTTTAATTTCAATCTTTGTTTTCAATGTAAAAACCAGAAATTAAAAACTAAAGTGTTAACGATTGGTGTTCATATTAAAACCCAGAAGCTAAATTCAAAAAACTTCGCTTCCAATCCATTTCATACATTCGTTTCATTCCATATTTTTTCACAATTATCAAAATGATGAATGCAAATGCATAATGCCAGAAGTCAAAGAATATTTTCATGCCAAATTATGTTATTTCTCACAACACAACTCTCAAGTCCTTTATGGCGCACATTACTTATTCGTTTTCGGTGACCGACTAGTGTAAACCAGTGTTGTCACCTCGTGTAACGAATGCAGTTGAACGTTAGCGAAGACGTAGCCTTAAATCACGTTTGTATTGCCCAACTATAAAGCAACATGCATTTATCTGGTTTCACCTCCAGGCCGCCCTCGCGTCTCCTACGAGAACCCGTGCGAGGTGGGCGTGCCGGCGACGGACGACGACGACACCGTGGTGGGCTGCGGCAGCGACGCGGACTGCCCGGCGCAGCACGCGTGCACGCGCGCGCGCCGCAGCGGCGCCGCGCTCTGCTGCCCCGACGTCAAACCCGACAACTCCACCGACATCGACAACGAGGTTAGCCTCTATCATGGCCATTATAAACCCACACTACGGACACCAAGTTCCTCAAATGTACATACATACATAACGTCACGCCTTCATTCCCAGACTGGGGTAGGCAGAGCTACAGAATACCAAGAACTCTAAACTTGTCGATAATTCTGTAACCACAATACATGTTCCTCAAATGTTTTGACACTGGTAACAAACGTAACCCATCGTTTCGACTTTAATTTTGCGGGTGGTAGGACCTTGTGCAGGGTCCGTCCGGATCGCTACCACCATCTTATCCATTAACCTACCCCCAAACAGTAGTGTTCGCACTGTTGTGTTCCGGTTTAGGGATTGGACAGCCGGTGAAATAACTAGCATAGAGGTATTCCATTCCATCTTAGTCCTCAGGGTTGGCAACGCATTTGCAGTCTTGTGAATGCGAATGTTTATGGGTCACAGTCTCCACTTACCATCAGGTGGCCTGTGTGCTCGTTTGCCTTCTCAATGCCATAAAAAAAAAACAACAACATTCTGCTGAAACCATGAAGTTTTCAGTGTAACTTAAACATGAATTACGTAAGTTAGGTTAGGTTATACTTGTGACTAACTAAAATCAACTCATGCGGTGAGAAATGCCTTTCGATGAAATGAAAATTCTGCGTAATGATACGTTGGTTGAAAGGTATTTCGATAAAATAATAGGGTTTGTGGAGCCGCACTTATGTAGTCATCATAAAGCCTGAATATTATGGTAAAAACGACGATAACCACGATATCGTTGGCTGTGGTAGCGACACGGACTGCCCCGACGGCAAGCTCAACCATTCTACCGACACCGACGAGGTTAGGCTGCCCACCTAAGCCAATAAGCAGTATCTCAAATTCAAAGGCCAAAATCCTATTATGTTGGTAATAAGGTTGAATTTGCTACAGGAGTTTTGTCTGAGATACTGCCATTGGTGTTAGCAGGGAAGAGTGGTTTTAATATTTTAAATGTTTAACCTTCAAAGCAGCTGTAAATTGATAAGCTCACATATACCGATGCAGACCATTACAAGCTGCTTTCGGCAGCTGGTATTAGAAGGGATAGCCCTTCTAATACCAGCAGAATTCTACACGATGAACATATCTCAACACAACACAGGTAAACAATCCTATTATCAGCTACCTATACTAGTGGGCAGGGCGGGTTCAATCTTACCTCAATCCTCAAGGCCATTGTGGTGATAATTGTTCCTGCCAATAGCTAGTGGTTAATGGGTCATACCTACATAGATTTTAGGTTATCGACTTTCCCGTGGACACACCAAAGTTAACGTTTTTAAGGCCAAATTTTCTGGCTAAGCCCATTCCCGCATAAACGACGTCAGGACTGCTTTAGACCTATCATATAAAAACATACCACCAGGAAAGACAATTTTAAAGTTTTCTTTCAATTAAAATTAATATTATAATTGAGATATTACCCTAATTACATAGATTCCTCATTGATTATTCCAGCTGGCAATGGAATCCTGCGGCGCCGAGGCAGAAGCCGTGTGCGACCACAACGCCACGGTCAGCTGCACGGACGGCGCCTGCGCCGACGGGCTGGTCTGCTGTTCTACCGACACCTGCGGGCCGGTGTGCGTGGACGCAGCCAAGATGAGGCTGCAGACTGATCGGGTGGACGACACTCCGACTAGTAAGAAGATATACTTCATTGTTAAATAATTTAAAGTCCATACTAATATTATACATGTGAAAGTAACTCTGTCTCTCTGCCTGTTGGTTCGCTTTCATGGATAAAACACGGTCCCGATTTAGATGAAATTTGGTACGGGGATGTCAGGGATACTCATAGTTTGAGTCCCGGTGAATGACGTTGGGTACTTTTTATGCCGATTAATTGGATGGAGCTTAGTTTTGAATTTACCTAATCCAAAACTAAGCTCTAGGCTTGTCTACTATAGCAGCCATAGTACAGTCAACAGCAAAAGAAACTAATGAAATAGAGTCCCAAAATAATATACAGTGTGTTACCGGCATGAGGGCTTTAAATGTAGGTATCGATTCTATTCCTCAAATGGAACTCCTTTTGTTCTACGACTTTAAAAAATTAGGTAATTTTTATTTTTTATTTTTCATACAAAATAAATTATTTCACTGATTTTACTAGTAAAGTTTGAAAGTTTGATCACCTATAACTTACTGTAAATTAAGTTATTTTCTAAGTCGTAGAACAAAAGATGTAGCATTTGAGGAGTAGAATCGATACCTACATTTAAAGCCCTCATGCCGGTAACACACTGTATACAATAAATTAAGTCAAATGTTACTGACTATTGTAGTGTATTAGAAGTAAATGAACACATAATGTGTCAAAGTAAGTGAATTCATTTATTTCGATCCTTGAAAACTAAGTAACTTGTCATTAAAACAGGGCCTCTATTCAACTGCGTTATAACGATATCGTTTTTGACCTGTTTCCGTATTGTCAACGTTTTGATAACTCTTATGTCATTTACAATAATGGCAACTGTGACATAAACGATTCTTAAACGTGTCAAATACGATATCGTTTTAACGCACCTGAATAGAGGCCCAGGTACTTTAAAGTCATTGTTGAGTGTTTCAAATTAAAGTGATTAACCATTATGTACCTATAAAGAAAATACGGGTTTATGGGACACCTCGGAGTACAAGTCAGATGTTCGGTTTATATCGGATATATTCGTGAGACAAATATGCGAAGCAACTATATCGCCTCTCGTGTCCGCTGAGGTTAGAAACAAGGTCTTATTACATCAGCTCCATTTTTGGTTATATTTCGAATATCTTTTTTTATCAAGCTCCTTCAGACGTTTCCGATAGTTCGAAACTTTGTTTTTCTTTTGTTAATTACTTGACACATTCATTATATTACGAGTAAAAAGTTTCATTATTCTTTATTGAAATTTCCAGTACATACATAATTATAAAGTCGTGACATTATTATTTTGATTTGAAACATTGATTTGTCACTTTGTTTCTGTGTCTCGATGTTGATATGATCATTTTCTTTTGATTCATTAAAACATCTGTTTAACTGACACCTTGGTATAACTGTTATATCTGGGGTGTCATGCTAGAAGATGTTTTGAAACCTTGATTTTGATCACTTACTTTTGACGTTGACTGTACCAGTATGTGAGCCTAGGTCTTCCTCTTCCTCTTTTTCCTTCGACTTTACCCTCCAAAATGTTCAAAAAGAAACTACCGTGCCGCATCAAGTGGCCCATCATCTTTCCTCTTCTACATTCTATAGTTTTTAAAATATGTCTTTTCTCGTTCACCATCTTCAAAACTTCTTCGTTGGTCACATTCTTTAACCAAATAAGACAGAAGGCGAATGTCGTGTCGTATCAGGAGGTGAAAAGGCTGGCACAGGATAGAGAAAAGTGGCAATTACTACACCGACAAGAGCCTGGCTCTTAAATTTAATGATGATGATGATGTACCAGTATGAACACACTATTACATAGAAAAAACATCTAAGAAACGGCTACAAACACTTGCGATCATATTACTAATAAGGTAGATGTCCGAGTGCTCGTCGCTGTACTAGTACTTGTCACCATACTTTGAATTGCGATAGATAAAATAAGATTAACATTACTTTTATCACCAACTCATCTTAGGGATGAAAAATGTGTTGACTTTTGATATTTCACACGCCAAATTTTAAATAGGGAACTTATTCTCAATTTAAAGCACCTGACATTTACTCGTACAATCCGATTGGCTTACATTTTTGTTCATTTCGAAATTTTTTGATATGGTCACCATATAAAACAGATTCCATTTAACAAAAGTAAAGGTCACATCTCCCAAAACACATGAAAATGTTTTGGGTAGAAGTATAGACAAACGTAATATCAGGACGAAAATTAATCTTTTCTCTTGGCATGCCGCGCATTCGGGCGTCTACCTTATTTACTCTTACCGAGAATCGCACCCAAGCTTAGACCGCTAGTTTCATACGCAGGGTAGTGACCCGATGGATCGGGCGTTGATAATGATCAACGCATCTAATCGCATCATCAGCAGTGATCGGAATAGGTAGTGCAATCGGGTGAATGACCTTAAACATTATACTTAATATGGATAAGACCCCAGATTCCGGGACTCGTATTATTTCACAGAATATTTTCTTGATGACCTTAATTGAAGTTAAATGGGAACATGCGAAAAATCTAAAAAAAAATGTTATTGTAAATATTTTTTTTGTGTCTTTTTGCCAATGCGATATTCTATGCTACCAAAATAATCGTTAAAATCATATTTTAATAACGTTTCTGAATTAAACACAAACTTTAACACTTTGCAAATGTAATCCCGGGGTTACAAGCTATATCCATACTAAACTTACGCACCAAAGTCTCGCGAAATTGCACTACCTATTCCGATCACTGATCATCAGTCATCCGATTTGATTCAAGCCTTACGTTACAATCAAGATAATTAACCGTGAAAACTCTAAAATCTGACAGTTTTAAACCTTATTCTGCAGTGTGCGAATACCTCCGCGACTTCGACGAGAAGATGGAAGGCACGGTGGACGGCATGAAGCTGGCCCTGCCGGCTCCGAACTGCACCGCGGCTGGCTCGTTCTCGCCCCAGCAGTGCGCCCGCGGCCGCTGCTGGTGCGTCGACTCCTTCGGGACGGAGATCCCAGAGACCAGCACGAACAACGCTTCCAGTGTGGATTGTGAGAAGTAGGTGTCTAAAAGAACTCTATCTATGTAATAATTAGACCCCGCTATCGGCGGTGCAAATTGGTAGCTGTCAAGTTCTTAGGGATGAGTTAAAATTATTTTGAAATAATAGCTATATCGATAGTTATAGCTATACATATGTCGTATTTTTTCTTTACCATAATGAGGGTCTACGACTTTAATTAAACTTGTTTTTTTATTTACAAAATGAATGTGTTAAATATTTTTCATTACTATAAATAAACATCTTTAATCTTTCATCATTACCAACAAATTATCGTTATCTTCATAGCACGAACCATTCATAAATGATTTAAATTTAAAATAATCAATAAATCTCTCTTTTATGTCCACCAAAAGGGATATTGATGTAATCTAGTGCAGTCGTGATATATTTAACAATAAACCCAATATCCTATTTTTCTTTTTTTCATGGATCCCAAAAAAAAAACTTGTTAAATTGTAGTCTAAAAATGGTATAGGTATCTACATATAAAACTAGTTGTACAGAAAAAGTAAGAATATCGATATCGACATCATAAATATTTTTTACTCATCCCTAAGAACTTGACAGCTACCAATTTGTACCTCCGATAGCGGGGTCTAGAATAATGTTTCTTTTCTAATACTGAACTGTCAATAGTTTTGTTCAGAATCACTGTAGATTGCATAAGGGTTAAGAGTAGCAGCGTTAATTCAATGAGTCGTAAAGTCAATCTCATAACAACGCTATTTTCCATGTATTTTCCTCTAGCTTTTTCGTTGACTGTTGCCCTGGGCTGATTCCGTATTGTAAACGTTTTGATAACTCTTATGTCATTTATAATAATGGCGACCGTTTCATAAACGATTCTAAAACACGTCAAACGAGATATCGTTAACGCAGTAGAATATAGGCCTGTTCAGTGTCACCAAAGATATGTGGGTAAGGACCAAAATGTTAGGCAATCGCCGTTGTGCCACGAAAAGCATCCGTACAATTGTATGGCAAATTTTCGGCACAGCGGAAAAGTTTCATAGAAAATTTAATTGCTATAGATAGCGGTGCCAACTTTTTGGACCTTACCCATGTCCGGTAGAGAATGTCATGAGGTATCAAGTTCACCTTTTTTAATTCCGTGCAATACCTAAAGATTAAATTCATAACTCAAACGCATGAATCTGAAAAAACTAATCCTCAATTTCAACAAGCCTCAAATAACAACTTAAGCAAACCTAAACTAGTCATACAATTTGTGGTTAAAGATTTATTTATTGTTCTCAAAGAAATACATTTCACTTATTGAGAATACAATTATTATCATGCCTTAATTATATAATACGCCCGTGAACGCTTAAATGTGAAACGAACAATAAAAAGGTACACGACTATAAAATAATAATTATAGAGTAGGTACATAAAATACTAAAGTGGGTAGTTTTTGTACTAATAACAAATAGCATAACGGGTGGAATGTTGTCAGGCAAAGAAACTTACGCATGCGTCGCTCGCACAATATATTACACATGTGCCAACACCATCTCTTGCCAATGGTCCTTCGAACCGCATCACTCACTGATCATTCTTCCCTCCTAGGGTGCGCGAACAGCTCGCCTGCCTCGACCTGACATGCCGCATGGGCTGCGACTACGGCTTCGAACTGGGCAGTAACCGCTGCCCCACCTGCCGCTGCCGGGACCCCTGCAACGGCGTCACCTGCGCCGAGGGACGCGCCTGCGCTGTGGTGGATGTCGCGTGTGACGCAGATTACTGCCCACCGGTACCCGCTTGTAAGTACCTTATCTTATCTTTAAGGTAACCCATCATTTTATCGAATTTCACTTCACCGATTGTATCATTTGATCATGCAACCATGTTTTTTGCCAGAAAAACCTTTCAATCAAATGAAAATTCTGCGTTATGATAATTATGCGTTGAAAGGTGTTTCGATAAAATACAATAGGTATCCTATCCGAACACTTTGACTAGATGGTATGTAGGCTACCTTATTTTTTTATCGAAAAACTTCTCAACGAACGTGTCATTACGCAGAATTTTCATTTTATCGAAAAGCATTTCTTGCCGCAACAGTTATTTTTGGAGTTCACAAGTGTTACCTAACCTAACCTAGGTACGTAATTAATGTATAAGATATACTGAAGACAGCGTTTGATGAAATGAAATTCGACAAAATGATGATGAAAAACAAAGATGTATGCAACGGCACATACAGAAATCAAGTACTCAAACACCATTATGTGACATTTTATGTTGCGACAGTAAATTATGTGCCTATTTACCACGACGATTACGCACGCACGAGCATCCTTGGTCGGTGATGACTAACTATTCTGCCCATCGCTGGCTCTCCAGCCCACCGCTTACAAGCTGTGATAATTCCAGGTCTTCCCCGCAAGCCGGGCCAGTGTCCGTTCCTGGTGCCCCACACGGGGGCGTGCGAGTGGGCGTGCCGCGGCGATGGTGAGTGCGGCGCCGGCGAGCGCTGCTGCGCGACGGGCTGCGGGACGGCCTGCGCGCCCGCCACCCACCACACACCCTGCCAGCAACGAAGGTCAGACCAGCAAGCTTATCCTATCTTATCTTACAGATGGCAGAATTTCGGCTACACTTGGCCCTTACAAGGGCGCCGAGCGTCCAGTGGCGAATGCGAAGTTATGGACTTTTATTGTATTTTCTAATAAACTAAAGTATTATCTTAAATTCAAAGAGCGATTTACTGTTGTATGTACAAATCAATACACAATTTATAGAGAATATGACATAACTTAACAACAATTGAAGTATGAGTGAGCAACTTAACGTGGAAAAAAGTAGCCACCTTTTTCCGTTAAGTTGACTACACGAAGGTTAAAGGTTATTAAACTGTGTCATGTTTGCTATATATTGCTTATTAATTTGTACAACAGTAAAGCACTCTTGGATTTTAAGATAATACTTTAGTTTACTAGGCCACCGAAACTCTCATCAAGGTGCTGAACACGAATCTATTGTCAAGGCGTTAGAGTGGATGTTCAGTTTATTTTTGAGCACCCTGATGAGTTCAAGTAAGTTTGATGGCGACTGTACAACTAATGATTAGTAACCCTTTCGCCTTGGCTTTGTACAAAAGCGGCATTGCAGTGATGGTGACCAGCACAGAGCAACAAACAAATGCACAAAGATCTATGAAGCATACCACAAGTGGCCACAGCGGCAATAAGACGTTTGCAATTCATATGTTTTGTCCACCCGCAATTCAGTGGCCCAAGTGGTGGTAGGACCCTGTGCACGGTCCGTCCGGATCGCTACCACCATCTTATCCATTAACCTACCGCCAAGTAGCAATGTTCGCATTGTGTTCTGGTGTGGGGATAAGACAACCGGTGAAATTATTAGCATAGAGGCATTCCATCTTAGTCCTCAGGGTTGGCAACGCGTTTTAGGATTGCAGTCTTGAGAATTCAAATGTCTATGGGTCTTGGATTTCACTTACCATCAGGAGGTCTAAGTGCTCGTTGCCATAAAAAAAAAAAAAAGATTCACGACCACCACAGTCGCTATAAAGTTGTGTTGTGAATAACTAACCTAAGTACTAACTTAAATCTTTTGTTCCAACAGAGCTCTCGCGCTACATACGGCTGCGGAGACCGGCAAGCCCCCGGCGTGGCAGGACGTGCCGGACTGCAAGCTGGACGGCAGCTATGAACCTGTGCAGTGCCGTGGAGACAACCAGTGCTGGTGCGTCGATAGCATCGGCAATGAGGTGAGGATTGCGGCCGCTGGAACAGCGTTTCCGCGTAGCACACTAACTTCAAGTGAACACCTTAAAATTCCGAAGAGTCCAGATTTGAGGGTCTTACTCTTGCTTAACTTCTCTTGCTTGCGTATTCAAAAAGATTGAAAAACTCTGATTTAGACCATTATAGTAGTTGTATAGTACACTAACTGTTCGTGTCCGGTGTTTCCCGGGCGATCATTTCTTTCATACAAATTTTGGCCTGACCAACACGAAAAAAACAGTTAAATCAGTCGAGGCGTTCACAAATGACGCTCGGTCATACATATGGCAATTGATTTTTATTATCTGTAGCTTTTGCCTGCGACTCCGTTCGCGCAGAAGTCGTTCGTCACTGCTCCTGAACTCAAAAATTTTCCGGGATAAAAACTTATGTCCATCCCCGAAACTCAAACTATCTCCATACCGAATTTCATCTAAATCGGTTCAGTAGTTTAACCGTGCACTGGCAGACAGACTTTCGCATTTATAATATTAGTATAAATTTCGCACCCCTGCCATCAATGACATTCTCCTAAGAGACGAAAGCATACCCAATCCGTTGATTAACTCTGTTCAGGTCCCCGGCACCCGAGTCTTCAACGCCACTCCCTCCTGCGACGCCCCAGCCACCTGCCCTGAGTTGGAATGCGACGCAGCAGTCTGCGCCTACGGACGGCAGTTGGACAACAAGGGTTGCCCCACCTGCGATTGCAGAGACCTCTGCGCCGAGGCCAAGTGTCGGCCTGATGAGACCTGCGAGTTCGTGCCGTTAGACTGCGAGGTTTGTTACTATAATTAAACGAAGCGAGTTGACAGAAGTATGTGCTATTGGAAGACTGCTGGAAAGGAAAGGTGACATCTGTGAGTGCCGAGGCCGTATCAACTTGATGGGACTTTGGAGTGAGTTTATTCTGCCTACAACGTGCTGTGAACTTATACATCGTTGTCAAAAGCCAACAGCTATTAAGGAACTATACACCGAAAGCATATTGCCTATGTATGCCCTCTTATATTCTCTGTTAAACAAAAGAGCTTTAAATATATTATTGTATTATTTTTAACTAGAAGGATTAAAGCCTTGCCCTTGTTGTAGTAGTACTGTTAGGCGATGGGCTTGCAACCTGTCACTAATACACCGGTAAACATCTTAGCCTACTTCTGCAAAATGTGGTTACAGAATTATCAACAAGTCTTTTTAGAGTTGTTGGTATTTCTGTAGCTCTGCCTACGCTGGGAATGAAGGCGTGATGTTATGTAATTTTATGTTATTTTTAACTCGACTGCTATTACTCTCATGTAATATGATAATAAGCCAAAAGCTAAATGGTTTAAGCTTCGAAGCTAGGGGTCCAAATCCCGGTAAGGGCGGATATTTGTGTGATGAGCACGAGTATTTGTTCCTGAGTCTTGGATGTTTTCTATGTATTTAAGTATATATTTCTATATATAAGTAAGTTTATCGTTGTCTAGTACCCATAGTACAAGCCTAGAGCTTAGTTTGGCACTAGATCAATTTGTGTAACATTGTCCTGTGATTTATTTATTTATTTTACCGAGTTGGATAGAGACGCAAGAGCTAATGGGCAAATCATATTAGAACAGGGATTTTCTATTAGAACGGGGAACTTACGCTGAAAAGGCAAACCTTGCATAATTAAAAATACTTTTTTTCATTAAATGTGTCTAGTATGGACAGAAGAGTGTATTAAGTTGCATCTTACAAATAGTTCACCCCTATACACATAGGTTTAAAGAAAGTATGTGTATCAATTTTTCTTTAAAAATATATTAAGTATTTGTAGAAGATATTCAATTTTACCGTGTGTCAGTCAGTAAAATCTATTAATTCGACTTTGTTCTTTAAGCAAATAGTAAAATATAGAAATCTCAGGCGGAGCGTTGTCCCCCGATGGTCCGGTGCACGCCGGCGCCGCAGTGCCCGGCCGGGGAGCCCCTGCTGCTGCCGGGCGGCACGGGCGCGCTGCCGTGCGGCCCCACCGCCGCCGAGTGCCCCTCCACGCACGCGTGCCGCTTCGCGCCGCACGACACCAAGCCGCCGGTCTGCTGCATCAAACCACGTAAGCTACGTCAAACTTTTGAAGATAACACTTAAAACTGGATCAAGACACTCTCTCGATGGGACAAAAACATAGGTACAATTTGCGGTTTCATTCACCGACACTAATGCATCATTGCCTGGGCGCGGGAAGTAAGGGATTGCCTGAAGAGGTGGTTAGCAGGCCGAGCCTCGGCGAGGCCTTCTAAAATACGAGTCAGGCAATCCTTTCGCCGAGGCATATATAATGCTTTTCTCAAACAATGCGAGGAAATGATGCAAATGCAAAATTAGAAATATTTCTAAAAAAATATCGACGAATCAATTTTGAAAACTACAAGACATTATTGAGAATTCACAATGACTCGCCGCCCGCCGCCACACCGCACCGCCGATGCCTTTTATTACATTGGGTGTGTGCGATTTTTTTAAAGTCAATTTGGTTTTACAGGCAATAGAGATAATTTTTAAATAATAATGGACATGGACGGAAAGGGTTTCCATATGGTTTTTATACTCCTAGGAGTAAAATGAGGCACTTTCCGTCCTTGTGTTTCAATCGAAAAACGGTTCTTTCCGAGCATGTTTGAGAACTTATGGACTAACTTCGTGAGTGGGCAAAATGGTCGGTGTCCGTCCATTTGACTACGATTGGACCACGTCCATTGGACTGACTGTTAACGGACACCGTTACTTGTAACATCCTTCCTTACCTAAATATATCTTTTATTTACCGTTACCCGATTTAGCAAAGGCATATATTTTCTTAAGTGGTGGAGATTGGAACAAAGATCAGCAGGCTTGCATCATCAAGTCTTTACTTATATTAAATATGAACTGTTAAATATGCCAGGCAGCGAAATGAGGAGCTATACGACTGCTATAACTTTGTAATTTTCTCTACCTGTAGCTTATACTGCCTCTGGTGTGAAAATATTTGATTGATCGACACCTTCTCAACAGGCACAGTATGCTTCGACGGCAAAAACGAAGGCAACTGCACCCAAGGTGGTTTGAACGCGACGCGCTGGTTCTTCAACCACGAGCGGAACCGCTGTGAGCGATTCAAGTACAATGGCTGCTCTGGAAACCACAACAACTTCAGGACCAAGGACGCGTGCGAAGCTGTGTGCCCTGGTGAGCCTTCTCTTATCTTATCCTTCAACCTACCGCCAAGTAGCAGTTTCCGATGTGGGGATAAGACAACCGGCGAATTTACTAGCACAGAGGCATTCCATCTTAGTTCTAAGGGATGGCAACGCATTTGTAGTCTTCAAATTGCAGTCTTGAGGATGAAAAGGTCTCAGATCCCACTTACCATCAGGTTGCCTGTGTGCTCTTTTGCCTTCTCTATACCATAGCTCCTTTATTCCCAGGTCTTCACTTTCCCAATTTTGCACATGCCCCATTTTTCACATTCCCAGATCATCACTTTCCCAATTTTTCACATTTTCAGATCATCACATTGCCAAATTATCACATGCTCAGTTCTCCACATGCCCGATTCTTCACATGCTCAGTTATTCACATGCCCGATTCTTCACATGCTCAGTTATTCACATGCACAATTCTTCACATTTTCAATTCTTCACATTATTAGATTTTTACAGTCCCAGTTCTTCACACTCTCTGTTTTTCACATGCCCAATTCTTCACACTGACAATATGTCACATAAAGTATAGTCAGAGAAGTATACTACTGACCAAAAAATAATGAAACGAAATCATTTTAAGTTAGACGAATTTATTATCAGTAAAAACATAGTATTTACATAGAACAATGGAGTAACCAACTCCTTACTCAATGCTAACTTAAATAAAAATCATTATCTTCTTATCTAAAACTTAAATTAGTAAAATATTGTTCTTAATCTTATGATTATTATTATTACTTACTCCTGCACGCTATTGAGTAGGTAATTTAATTAAGCGATCTAAACAATCGAGCACTTCTATTTTTCCAATTATGCAGTCATTTACAATATTTTTAATTTGGTTATTTATGTTCACAACCCCTTTTTTACGTTTTTTCCCCGAGCAATGCAACTGGCTTTGCCGAATACGAAAGTCTTGATATTTGCTCTCTTTTTTTAGCAGACTTACAAAGAGCAAAAATGCCGGGCGTTTTGGTATTTTGGTATTCATCCTGTGATGCCAACCTTCTATAGAGTTTGTCGTCCGGACATTTTCATCAAAACACGTGAATATGTCACCAGTTATTTTTTGTAACCAAAAGCTCAAAAAGTAATCTTGAAATTTTTGAAAAATTTCTTCATTTGGTATTTTTTTTTGAATTGACAAATATGCCTCGGGTATTAAATGTGGGGGCAAGTGAGCCAACACACAACATAATTTGGTAATCATGTACCCTTCTTCAAATGTCAGTAGATCCAGTTCTCTTGATTTGGCCCATATAGCTTTTTGGTAATGATAATAGCAACCGGTTATTTTTGCCTCAGGAAATACGTCTCTGATCGCGTTTAAAGTTGCGATCTCGAAATCACACTTAAAATTTGAAATCTTCATGCCAATTTTTTCCTTTAAAAGGGTAAATAGACTTTTGTACGTTTTCGCAGTTTTATTTGGGAGTAACGCATATACAAGCGGGATAAATCTATTTTCGTCACTATTTTCAGTTAAATTGGCATGCAAAGTGTATGTTTGATAAAAGGGATGTGGGGTCATTTTAAAAGTTCCGTCGGAATAATATGTGTCCTGTTCTTTGATCAGATTTACAGATAACTCGGTAGCAAAAATAATAATTTTGTCTTCTGCTGAACATCCATTATAAATTACAAAATTATCAGAAAAAAATGATGGCAATTCAACATCTTCTATGGTTTGAAATGTACCTTTAGTCATCCCCAAATAGCGATATCTCGCTCTGTAAAGGGAACTTTTGCACGATGAAAATTCCGGCAGTGCTAATATGTTACTACCAGACCCCTCTTCTTTTAATTTACTAATTTCGTCTTCATATATATGTTGTACTGGGGCCATAGATGTTTGTACTTTTTGTTTGCATGCGTGAAGACATTTTTCTATTTCTCTTTTCGACGTATCTGGTAAACACAAATGTTTTCCTTCACGCGTCACGTTATTTTTTGAGTCTAGCGTAATGCTAGTATTACACTCGGGTAAATTGGAGCATCGCCAGTTTGTGCTACCCGAATCGTACTTTCTGTGATAGTAATATTTGTATCCACCCTTTACTACTTCTTTCCTTTTTCACTTTCAATAAATACACAGTTATCGTTTGGTGCCTCCATTGTAATCAATAAAACATTTCAAATAAGTAAATAAATCACGTTACCTACTTACACCGCATATAATGTGACAATAATGACAATCGTAAAACGATAAGATGGCACTTAAAATTTTACCTAGCCAGTACGAACGTAACAAGGAGTAGTCTACGTAGGTGATATCAAAGAATTTAATGGATTTTGCCATAGGTACTGTTGCAGTTTATATAGGTACATTTTATCTAAACTTAAGTGACACAAAATATTGATACCATAAAAGTGTAGCGAAAAAGTATATCACAATATACACGTTAGTTAAAATGAACGTAATCGTTTTGCCGTTTGTCCAGACTGTACTTGTCATTTGTTGGGGTGTTTAAGAATTGGGCATGTGAAAAACAGAGAGTGTGAAGAACTGGGACTGTGAAAATCTAATAATGTGAAGAATTGAAAATGTGAAGAATTGTGCATGTGAATAACTGAGCATGTGAAGAATCGGGCATGTGAATAACTGAGCATGTGAAGAATCGGGCATGTGGAGAACTGAGCATGTGATAATTTGACAATGTGATGATCTGAAAATGTGAAAAATTGGGAAAGTGATGATCTGGGAATGTGAAAAATGGGGCATGTGCAAAATTGGGAAAGTGAAGACCTGGGAATAAAGGCCATAGCTTCCTATCGCAATTAGCCAATGTAATATGAACCCATTGTAAATGATATAGTCAGTTTTCTGGTTTCATTGTCAGTCATAAAAACAAAAGAAATTCCACTTTATCTTCTTTTGCAATCTCTTTATTTCAATGGCCGTATTATGGCACATTTTTTGTACGTGGAGCAATACGAGGATAAAAAATAGTCGAAGAGTTCAAAGGAGTTATCTACTTGACACTCCAGACATTGCCATAAAAACACTATTATCATGATCAACTGCATTACTTTGGGACTTTCAACATCATGATCAACTGCATTACTTGAGGTTATCTAAGTATCACAAGGTCGAATTTTAGTTACCAAATGTTTCGTTTGTCCGAATTTCATAAATTAGATTTATATTTTCTGCAACCGTATTAACTTTCTTAGATTGTTGTAAAACAAACCTAACCAACCCACAGGATCTGTAGGTATAAAATTTTTGAAGAGCTCTTTGGTCTGGAAGAAATTAATTTGTAACTTATAAATATTCATACAAATTAAACAGGGAAACAAAACTTTGGATTTGCAGCTTACTCCTATGGTATCCCTGGACTGTCACGTGGGTATGGTGTTGGTTATACTAAATCGATATGTTTAAGATTCTTCTTTCTGACTATTCTAAATCTTTACGAAATTACCGTAAAGTTTAAAATTTATGCAATTGTACATAGACAAACCCTAATGAGATTATAATTCCAAAACAGCTGAAGGAGCACAGTTGTCCAAGAAGAAGAACCTGAGTCAATTAGACATTGGAGGCACGTAAAATTAATTGTAATATGTGTTTTCCAATGTTGGTAACGAAATGAAAAAGGGAAGCACTAGAGTTATTAACAACGCAGCACGTCTAAAAGCACGTTTGAAACGGGTTAGACTCACAATGCTAAATTGATCGAAATCGCTGCTATTTATAAATATAGTACGGGTGGCCTTATACTCGTAAATACTACGTGCTTTGTCACATTAACTTCATGTTTGTACTGCTCCACTAATCTGTCAAAGGCGTTAAAGCGACAAGGTACACAAGTGTGCAGCTACTTATAAGGCTGAATTTACCTACTTATAAGTACTTAGCAATTAAGAAGTCAATCCTGACACATTGCACAACGATGAAGTTTCTGAACATTGATAATGTTGACAGCAGTAAAACAATGCTGTTATTACTGTTCCTTCACACGTAATACATAAGTTTAGCATTGTTTTAGTTTATACATAACATCACGCCTTTACTCCCAGAGTAGGGTAGGCAGAACCACAGAAATACTACCAACTCTAAAAAGACTTGTTTAGTTATGTAACCACATTTTGCACAATCAGAGTGCAGTGTTTCAGGATTTACTTCTTTACTGCCTATTATTGTAGCCACGCTTTTTATGTCGTAGAAGAAGTAGTAGTCATGTAGATGATGTAAATTTAGTGGTGGTAGGACCCTGTGCAGGGTCCGTCCGGATCGCTACCACCATCTTATCCATTAACCATCCGCCAAGCAACAGTGTTCGCATTGTTGTGTTCCGGTGTGGGAATAAGACAACCGGTGAAATAACTAGCATAGAGGCATTCCATCTTAGTCCTCAGGGTTGGCAGCGCATTTGAGGTCTTAGGATTATAATCTTGAGAATTCAAATGTCTATGAGTCTCAGATTTCACTTACCATCAGATGGCCTGAGTGCTCGTGTGCCTTCTCCTTAAAAAAAAAAAATAAAAAAAAAAAAAACAAAAATGTAGACAATCAGTTTGTTCTAACACGAGAGAATAATGCGCGAAGTGAAATGAGAAGTAGCAGCGATTTCTCTTTAGATTTGTTGCATTGTGTATCTATCTTTATTGTGTGTGACTAATAACAATAACTGCACCCCAGTTCTCTTGCCAATAGAGATGAAGTCGCATAAGATATTTGTCGGCAAGTTGTTTGACATGCATAGTTGTGACATTTATGGCGAAATGACGAAAAGTCGGGGATCTAAAAATATGCAAACGGCAACTTACGTCAATTTTAAACAAATTCTTTGATTTTTGTATATGTATATCTAGGCCCAGGGGGTTTCCAATAAAGTAACTCTAAGCTTTGATTACGTTCTCTTGATTAAACCATGTTTACATCTTTTCACATTTTCACACTTCACTTACTCCACCTACTTTCTTTCTTTTTCCTGACTTCACCAAAAACTGTTCTACTATTTTTATAAAGACATACTAATTAAAGTATATTCTTCACTTATCTACTTATAAAATAATTACTGAGTAGGTATATTCAAATATCAAAAATCTGATTTGGTTTTTCTACCAACGCTTAGGATAGATCGGGATCCCAAAAATGCAATGCTTATACATATATACTGGTTTTACGTATGCAAGGAATAAACAAAATGCTTTTTGCTCATTGGGAACTGAAATAGCACCATCAATGTCGAAGAAATACAGGAAAATGCTCAAAGATTTGTCAGAGCGATCCCATTTGAGGGCGTCATTAGCTCATTAGTAACTAATCTTGTCCTTTCAAATACTTGCTACTTGCTAAGCCTTAAAGCTTTTCTATGTATTACAGTCTTAAGTCCATGCGAGAGGCTACGAGAGAAGAACCAAGCTGCCGAGAAGAAGTACGGGAAAGGAACTTTCATCCCTAACTGTGACGTCACTGGAGCATGGGAGTCTGTGCAGTGCATGTCGCATATAGGTGAGAAAAATACGATAAATAAAATACATCTCTCTTTTTCGTTAAAACCGAAGACGTGCTGGATGACAATAATATTTTTTAAACTTGTAATAGAGGTACAGTCCGCGTAATCTTTCTGTAATCTTTTTGTACTAGCTTTTACTCATGTACAAACAGAGTGGCTGCCGCTGCCGCAGCGGCCCTCCAGGCGCCGAGTCCTAGAGGAAGAGTCCAGAGTCCGCTCTATCCTAAAATTTGCATTAAGTAGCATAATAATCGAGTGTGCATTTAATAATCTGTACTTACTCTCGAGTGATATACAATGTATACTGCTTTAAACTACACTTACAAAGAAACAAAATACAAAATAACAAAACTCTCAAAGATCACAAACGCCACAAAAGATTTTTTTTATTGTTAATTGATAGCGCGTCGTAAAGTTTACGTTCCAAAAGAAGTTACAGAAGGTGAAGACGCATCTAGACGCCTCGATTCGCAGGGTCCAACTTGTGTGCGTTTTAAAGCGATTGATAACGTCACATATAATTAATAAGGCACAAAACGGGGTAATAATGGATTTTCACACGATTATACCCTAACTAGGCCCTCACGCCTTATATTAGGGTAGTAATTACACACTTACTAAAAAAGTATAGTATAATGTATTTCTTTTCAGATGTGTGTTGGTGCGTCAGCGGGCGTGGTGAGCCGCTAAAGGGGTCCTTGGTCCGCGGAGCGCGACCCTCGTGCAACTTCCGACAGGCGCGCAAGTGGGCGGCGCGAAACCCGCTCGACGAGAAGGAGCGCGCTGACGAAGGTAAAATATCCGCATAAAATGCTTCGCTGTGAGGGTGTGGATGCTACCAGTTTCCGTCAGGGCTACGCTATGTGTACCTACCAATTAATATGGTTGGGTGGGAAAGGCACCCTTATGGTGTGATGCTGAGGCTTCCTCAAGCGTAACGTAGATCGGCGTTTGCGGCATCCAGGCGAGGCTAAATGCGACACCAATCCACTTGTACACATTTTTAGGGTACCATGGCCAAAATGGAAAACTCAACCCTTATAGTCCGTATGTCACAGGTATTTTACTCGAAAACTACAAGATGTATTTGAGGAAATTTGGAGTAAAGGTTTCTTGTAAAAACCCCTCGGTAATTAGTTCGGTTTCTAGGGAGGGCACTCCAGATAAAATTCATTTTTTTCAGCATACATCAACGTGTGGCACATATTTCGACAATTTTTTTGAGCAGTTTTTAAGCATTTTTCAAGTACAAAGGTGACGCTTATTAATTAATACCGTTTTTTAATTATTGCCGAAAGATTGCGCTTATCAACAAACGGGCGTTAATGCCATGAAGATTCGCTCTATTGTTGGTGCTTTTAAGTGTTTGTAGTAACGGTTTCAAACACTGCACTCGTTTTAATCTTTGTATGCAGCTTTTCATTTTTTCCAAATTGAGGCCTTATGTCCTAAGAACAGATCACCACCATCTCTTACAGTTCCCGAAGTCCGTACTGGATATTTATTATTATTTAGACTTCTCAGCCTGTATAGTTCTCTAAAACCCGTAGCGCAAGCCCATAAGTTTTGCTTAAGACTAGGTCAATTTGTGTACCTGTGACCCTTAATATTAACTAATTTATCTACCTTCCAACAGTTCTAGAAGAGCTGATCCGACAAATGACGGCATACCGCGTGGATGAATTCGAGGAGTTGGACGAAGAGATCCAAAACGACCAGCCACTGGAACCTCACGACGAGCTAGAGGTGGTGCTGCGGGGGGAGCTGGTGGAGCCCAGGACCGTGGAGTCGGTGAAGGTGTTGGAACTGCAGGCCAACCGCAATGATCTCAAGACCAAGTGCCAGCTGTTGCAAGAGGATGCGGAAAATGGTGGGTGTAATTGAAGCAGGATGGTGATTTTAGACAAACAAGCCAACTTTCAAAAACTTTAGTCCAGGATCGGATAAGCAATTACGTAATATCCTGTTTTCGCTATCTTATAACTAATAACATCACCGCCGCTGTTGTTTAAGGCATTTATTTTTTTGTTGATTCTGAATTAAAAAACTTTACACATGCACAACATCACGCCTTCATTCCCAAAGTGGGGTAGGCAGAGCTACAGAAATACAACAGCTCTAAAAAGACTTGTTTATAATTAAAAAGTACTACATTTCCGCTCGCAAACTGTTCATATGTTTAATAGGAAAACATATTTTTTCATGGCACGGAATAGACAAACAAACACAACAAACACACTGGTGTTTTAGATTTCAACCTCAGGGTTGCAATCTCAAGAGTGCAAATGTTTTGCCAATCCTGAGGAATGAAAAGGAAAGCATCTATGCTGTCATTTCACCAGTTGTCTTACCTACATGCAAAATGAAGCATGCTTGCTACTATGCACTAGGTACTTATTTACTATTACTATTCACTAGGTACTATTTGAACCCTAATTTGAAAAACTTCCTGTACGGCTGGCCTTCTGGAATTTACTTAGAGGCGATCTTATTATTATTTACTTCAAAACTTTACATATTCTTTGATGTCCATTAAAGTAATCACAACTTTTCTTAGCCCACATAATACCCCTATCACCGCCTTTCTACTACATCGATTCCTATCTGGTCCCAGGTGTAGACGGCCCGCGTCCTCGCTGCATGGCGGACGGCTCGTTCTCCCCGCGGCAGTGCGCGCGCGGGCGCTGCTGGTGCGTGGACGCAGCCGGCCAGCGCCGCTCGGCCACCACCATTGCTGATCTGCCGACGCCGGACCCTTGCCGTGAGTAGCCATTGTACACACTTTATGCTATTTCTTAAATCTGGCTTAAAAGTGTTTATAGCCAAAGACAAACGAGCAGGCGAACCACCTGATGGTAAGCAGTTACCGTCGTCCATACTGATCAGCAATACCAGGGGCGCAGCCAAGTTGTTGCCTTGTGAATACTTTTTCTCAGCCTAATTTACAGGGGGACATGTCATAGTGCTGAGGAAACATTGTGGAAGGTATTAACTTGAAGTTATTAACTTGGCTGTGCCCCTAAGCAGTGCTCTCTCTATGTACCTACGACTGTAACCGCTTTCCACAATTAGCCAAAGATTCAAACGCTAGTAACGTGTTATTTTTCTATCACTCAAAATGTATGAGATACCATTAACACGCGATACGATAAACAATGTGGTCTACTGTCATTCCATACATTTTAAGCGATAGAAAAGCAAAAACGAATAATACTTCTAACTTCTCTTTTAAATTCTCAACAGTACCAACCCAAATCGAATCAGCTTCCATCGAGCTAGAACTCGTCGGGTCCGACGTATCGACCGCGGAGCGTGCGCGCGCAGTGCTCGCCTCGCGGCTGGCCGCGCTCGGCGCGCGAGTGCCCGTCGTGGTGACCAAGGACCGGGGCGGCATGAGGCTGAGGGCAGTGCTCGCGGGACCGAGGGCCGTCGATATCGTGTACCATGTTGAGAACTTGGTGAGTGTTTCTTTTGTTTTTGTTAACCTTTGGGGTTGGGTCCAGCAATGTGCAGACAACCGGTGTAATTACTAGCATAGCGGCATTCCATCTTAGTCCTCAGGGTTGCAGTCTTGAGAAGTCAAATGTCTTTGGGTTGCGGATTCCACTTCTCATACGCCTTCTCCTAGTCATAAAAAACGCAACAAGATTTAAATTATTTATTATCAAGTCGCCTCTCATGCTATTTGTTTACAAATTAATGTTGCAAAGTAATAATACATGTATGTATTTTTCAAGATCTATGTATTTAAACCTTTCATTCTATACATTTGTAAGGTCTTCTTTCACTAAGCACACCTTGCCTGTAAAATCCATCATGGTGGATGACGTCATGCCACGCGGAAAACTAAGCATCATCGGCGTCGGATTTGACAACAAAGCCGTCAAATAATTACCTACAGCGCCCCACGCTCCGCCTTACCTCTCTCAAAATTAGGGTTGTCACAAGTGTATAAAACTAACTGAGCCCACAACCTCGTTCGCGTAGAATTAGTTTATTGACCTGTAAAACTATACGATAAACCATTGCCTTTTTTTACACCAGCGGAGTCGGATAAAAAGTACCCTAAATAATATTTAGCGCCTCAGCGGTGTCCTTGAAAAATCTCTTATCAGTTAAAAGGTGCCGTTTTAAATAAAACGCTTATCCGGCAAATCGTATTAGTGACGTATATAGACCAAGAGCAAGACCCTGAAGGCGAATCGCATTTTTTTACTGCAGTGTTTTAAAACAAGTGTTGTTAAATCTAAACCAAAAGTGCATAGGTAAATAATGTATTTATTTCATTCTTTCATTTTAACGCCCTTTACTTAAATGTGTTTATGTTACAATGTGTTTATGTAGTAAATAAAGATTCAAACTTCAAGATAAAGCACCTGGTCAATTACGAAACTAACAATTTCGTATGGCAAAATCACAGTTTACGTAGACAATGGTGTCTTTGAGAGCTTCATTTGAAATATTGTTGCACGTTTACTCTAAGCGCCGATTCTGGGTGGCAACCCGCTGCAATAAGTAGTCCTGGATTGTTGATAGGCCACGCGGGAGCGCACTTGGTGGGGATAAATTACCCTTCTAATAATACGTATTCTTATGGCAATATCACCTTTGTTCTCAGGTGAAGCAAGAGAAACTATCAGGCGTGAACAAGACGACAGAGGGCGCGCTGGGCGCTGACGTCATTCGCAGCGAGTACCGGCTGGCTGCGCCCGCGCTGCCGGTGCAGCGGGAGATACTCAGCGAGTCCACTGTTCGTATACTTTATGATCATATTGATCATCTTCGTTTTTCATGAAACACGAGTGACAAATATACTGTCAGATGCGAGTGCGAGGGAGACAGCGACAGCTAGTTGAAAGACGAACCCCCTTACTTATAAACGTGGAATAACCGTGGGGTAGCTTATGCCATGCTGTGAGATGCAAATGTCACAATTACAGATAAGGACAAATCATGGCATAAGCTAAGCTACCCCATGGTTATTCCACGTTTATAAGTAAGGAAGAAGAAATAGAAGCACTGTAATCTTTTTGTAACGTGTTGGCCATTTGGAAGGACTTTGTCTCGATCAATTTAAAGCAACAATATATTGGCAAAAGAAACGGAATTTCTTACCTGAATCTGCTCTTAAATGGTGGTTAATTGGTGCTTGAGATTATTGTAGTTCCACCTGTTGCCACGTCAAACTTTTTTTGCTTCTATTTTGTCGGGTAATATCGTATCTTGATTTAAAGTTAAGCTTTAGTGCCAATTTTTAAGTACTGAGAAAGCAATCAACTACGAAACGAACCTATCCAATAAAATATATCATGTAAAATACTAAAATACGTATGTACACTAGATCAGGCACATTGCGAGAGGACTTAAAAGGTCTCTCGGGTTATGGTAAAGTCGGTTAGACTAACATAATAATTAATAACGTATGAGAGCGAGTGAGAGAGATATTACGAGCTATTGCACTCTGCAGTTTATTTTCCGCTCCTATTAATTTCAAATGAGACGCATGTCATTGCATTGTGTACCTAATATCTGAACAAAATCGAAAGGCTGCTTTGAACTTTATAATATCTTCATAAGGAACGTCCCCACTGAGAGCATTCGTGTGTAATATTAGAGTAGTGTGGACGTTGAGCTGAGCGTTACTGTGGTACATGCGAATGCTCTCAGTGAGGACGCTTCAATATGTGGGAACTCCATGTTCTTGTATGTTCAACATGCAATTTTCTTCAACAGGTATCAGCATCAACATCCTACCACACCGCTCTTATAGTCCTAGCCGCATCCTCCGCGTTCATCATCAGCGTACTCTGTGTCCTAGTGATGTTATACAGAGGAAGGCTACAGAGAGAGCCTCATAAAGCTGAACGATTTCTACCACCAGCGCCGCCAGTCTATGTCTTGTCAGCCGACGAGAAGGCTGAGCTAGCGAAAGCCCTACACGCACCGCCTCAGCCCGTCCTACCCTCGGATCACTCGAGAGTCTAAGATAAAGTCTGATTCGTTAATTTAGGTTGGGCTAAGTTTAACAGTAGTTCAACGTTGTACTGTGAAACGCTGAGTGAATGGGCAGCTTTGTATTGAAGCTCTGCTGATTGTGCAGTGAGTTACTGCTGCGCTCTGTGAGTGTGACAATCAGGACTCTTTTTTAAATAAATTATAGCGCTGGTTTATAGCCTATGACCGGAATATTTTGACAGCTCCTGACAGGGCGACATCTAGTGGCGTAAAATAGTATACCGACGGTACCTTGCACGGAGTTATGGTAAAATAATCTTGTTCTCTTTCTTAAGATTGACTTTTATAAATCTCCGTTAATAGCGATAATCTTTTAAATTTAATACATTGTGTACTTGCATTGTTTAATGCATGTGCTTCATAAATTTTCCAAATTATAAAGTTATCCCAGTAAGTAATTCTTCTTCTAAATCAGTTTATAATATTCCCGTCTTAAGTCGGCTATTTATAGCCATGTACTTAATCAAGTTCATTGTCTTCTAAATAATAAGATATTTCTCAAAAGTAATATTTTCATATAAATAATAACACTTGGGCTGCAAATATTTGCATTTTTTTTCCCAATCGCGAGATGTCGCTTATAATTGCACAAAAACTATAATTTGACGTTTTACGGTAGTATTTTTGTTTTAGAAACAGGTAAAGTAAAATGGGGTCCAAAAATACATGTCTAGGACGTAGATACGATTCAAGTTGTTCCCTTTCAGCCCAGTCGATTGAATCGAATTCCGGCAATGAAATTAATAGTATTGTAATTTTAAGTTTTACTTTAAGGTGTACTTTAAGGCAGTGTATTGGCGTATGTCGACAAGTTCGACGCACGCCTCTACGCACTTAGTTCTTCACGTTGAGTCTCGTTCTTTCACGTTTTTACTAAGACTTGTCTTAATCATTTGCTAACTTTTTTAAGCGTAGAAATTAAGACTGAATTGTATTAAAGACTTTTTGCAATTGTTAACCTATTGTTAGAGGCACCCGTGTCTTTGGTCAGAGGCCCTACTTTGTAATCTAAATTTGAATTTACGTTAGCTTCATCCCTTTCTCTCGATTTAGTCTCGAGTGACGAGTGACAGTAGGGGCTCGGAACCCGAAGTTTCGCCCTTAGTGATTCGTGGAAATGATCCTGGGGCTCTACCTTGAAATCTGTAATTTGAACTGCGTTCGTCTATTGCTATACCTTTTGCTCTCGACGCATAACTAATTGGCAAAAAAGTGACGGGGTGATCCGAAGTTATAATTATGGAATTCAAAGTAGAGCCGCTGCATATTTAAATGCAGGTGTATTATCATTGTACAGTTGCTAGTGAGATTATATTATGTATGAGATTCCGTCTACATGTTATGTCTCGAGAGAATCTCACGTGTGATTAGCAGTGATTTTCTTTGTTAGTAGCTTTAATATTACTGATTGTATGATATAGGAACCTGACTCGACGTAGAACTAATCTAGTCTGTTTCTTTTTTTCATCACTTTATCTACTACATATATTACAGAAATTTAATAATAATCTTTTCCCACACGCCGGTTTTGTAAATAAATGCATCTTATAACTAGTATTTTCTATCAAAATTTTCGCATTAAAAGTTTACTTAATTGGTAAATAAATTTACAATTCTACTGTTACTATTGAGAGCAATATAAGAGATTATATTTAAACCATAAATTTATTTGTATGTATAATAATGTTTACTTAATAAATGAATAATTTTGTAACCGTTGTTGTTTTTATTAAATGGTCGTTATATACCTTTATTCCTACGATAATTATATTATTATTCATAGTGGACCCGCTATGATAATCTATACTAATCTATATTTTATTTTAATAATCACTGGGTCCCAAGATACAGGCTCAGCCTAGTTTGGGATCCACTCCACGGGACACTGTACCTTATGTGTAAACCGTTTATTTTCTTTTCATAATTTTATTCTTTATTCTTCTTCTTTTTAAGCGACTTCAAAAAAGGAGGAAGTTCTCAATTCGTCGGGTTTTTTTTTATTTATGTTCCACGATTACACAATAACCGCTGGACCGATTAGTTTTTTTTTTTGGGTATGCTTTCTACTTGGTCACATTTCCAGCACGTCCAGGTCTGAATGATGGGATCTTGGAGAAATCGAGGGAAATCCCCAAATATAATAGGAATATAAATATACGTGGACGACATAACAGTACCTATTATTATGATCACTAAGGTATGAAATAAAATGAATGTTTTATAAAACTAAAAACCCGTCTTCAAAAAGCAAGACCAGGTCAGTCCAACTGAAGTCGGCGTCCCGCTATATTTTTAAACCAAAAGCCTAATTCAGTCGGACTGACCTAATACCTATCATTTAAAAACAAGTTGTTTCTTGCTTTTTGAAGACAGTTTTTAATTTTTAAAACATTTATTTTTTGTTTATAATTTCATGATTTAAATGCGACAGTAACTCGGTCTGTCTGTTACTTTTTCAGACGACTTCTACGTGGATGGACGCTAGTTACTGATAATTAGAATTAGATTAATGAGTTTCACCTATAGAATAAGTAGGTGCTTACAAAGCATAGAAGCCCGAGGTATGAACCCTTTAGGTGACCACTTCCAAAGCTATCTCTATCCTAACTTGTACACTTCTACATTGTCTTGTTTCCGAATTGTCATTCCTCAAATCTTAGTTTGTCTACATCCTAGACAGTCCATTCCCCATTCATCATTTCCTGTTGTCTCTTCCTAACTTGTGCACGATCCTAAGCACTTCGTATCAACTGGTTATATCATTTTCTCACAATGATTTATTTCCAGGTATTTTCTAACCGCGTTTTTCCCTATTAATTTCAAGTTAGGAAAGAGACAAGTTAAGAAGTGGACTAGTTAGGAATGGACAGGTTAAGAATAGACAAGTTAGGAAAGGCATAAAATGATGTGGAAAATTTAGGAAAGAGACAAGTTAGGAATAGGACAAGGTCGCCGAGAGGGCCTTCAGCTACCTTTTTCTACTTTTTAGATAACCTATGTTTCTCTTAAAAGGAAATGAAACCAGAATTAAGCTGTTTTTAGGATTCCGTAACAAGGACTGAAAAATGAACAGCTTACAATGACTTCGTCGTCCGTCTGCCTGTCCGTCTATCGTTGCTAAAGTTATTGGGCAGATATTTGGACTATTTATAGTATTTAGTGGTTCAAAACAATGCATCATCATTAAAAATTCAAGCATATTTTTTGACGACACGGTGGCCTAGTTGGGAGTGACCTTGCCTCCGAAGCCAGCGGTCCTGGGTTCAAATCCCGGTAAGGGCAGATATTTGTGTGATGAGCGCGAATATTTGTTCCTAAGTCTTGGATGTTTTCTACGTATTTAAGTATGTATGTATTTCTCTATTTAAGTATGTTTATCGTTGTCTAGTACCCATAGTACAAACAAGCCTAGAGCTTAGTTTGGGACTAGGTCAATTTGTGTGAGATTGTCCCCTGATATTTATTTATTTATTTTATTTATATTGATTAACTACCTAATCCTACAAAACAACAAATAAATGTATTGCATGTTATTTGATTTTTATTATACTATATTGTTATAGTGGCAATTAGTATTAATCACTCTTCTGATCTGACGCTATTACCTCAAAATGAGTGCTCTTAGGGACAAATTCTCCGGGTCCAAAAACTAATTTTCAAGCTATAAATATTAATTAATCATTAAAATAGGTATAATATAGATAAACAATCGCAAGACCTAATATTTTTATTGTATTTTAATAATTATTAATATTCGAGCTTAGACTTCAATTATTACAGCATTTCCTGCATGACCTTTTTCAGGGTGTCGTAGTCAAAGTAGGAACCCTTATAGTTTTGCCATGTCCGTCCGTCCGCAGCCTAGTGCAGACTCTTTGTACTAGAAAGCTGTAATTTGTTATGAATATACATACTAATCACGCCAACAAAGTGGTATAATAAAGTAAAAAAAAAATTGTACACGTAACGTGGAGATATATTTTTTCACGTCTACCCCATAGTGTGGGGTGTCGTTGGATAGGATAGTTCAAAAATATTGTGGGTTTGTTAGAATATTTTTTCGATCAAGGTATCCGTTTATGAAATATTAAGCTTTAAAGCGCTATTTTTTTTTTTGAGTCAAATGGGAAATAATTCAGATGCCAACCATTTTAAACACGGAACCTTTGGTGCGCGAGTGCGACTCAGACTTGACCGGTTTATTTTGTTCCCGATAATTTCGGTGTGCTCCTCGTAAAATATAATAATACCTACTTACATGTAAAATTGCCCAAAATAAATAAATGAATATTATAGGGCTACCTCACTTCCAAAACAAAACGTGTTACTTTTGTGTTAACGAAATTGTGCCAATGTGTCGTCGATATAAAATTTTATATCAATTTAATTTAATGGTCTAAGCATGCAACCCCATAACAATTCTTATTGTACATAGACAGAATAATTACCTAGACGACCTGCTTGCGTATACATACGTACAGCTTGGCAAAAAAGTGTAGAAACGGAACCACAAATATTTTTACCGGCAACACTTAATTGTTCTATACAAAAGTACGTAAGAGTTGCCATATAAAATCGAATTTGACATAGACAGTGGCGCCCCTATTATTTTCTACTCTTTTTTGCCAGACTATAATTATTATTCCCTTTGAGATAGCAATACAGACAACCCGACCAAATCACATACATATCACCTTTAGCAGATAAAGCTTCTGTCATCACAGATTAGAAGGTATGTCTGTCATTGAGTGCCTAATTTATTAAGGCTACGTTCCGAATCACACTTAAAGCGCTCAGAGCGCGCTCACGATCGGACCGGATCACGCTCACCAATACGCTTACGGCGATTACAAGAAATGTCATGACGTCATTAATGACGTCATGGATAGCGGCCACGGTACTGACCGCATGCATGGGCACCGTGAGTACAAACGTCAAGTTGACGTTTGACGTACTGTTTGGATAAAAGATCGCATATTTATTATATTCAAGATGTTTTGAAAAATCACGCAACGTATAAAGCATGATACATATTAAAATTTGTTACCTCAACTGGGGGGCAATTTTTGAAGCTCACCGACGAATAATGACTAACTATAAAATTAATTTGTGCAGCGATTTACACCCGTATTTACCTATAGAGAACAAAAGTAATTACTTAAGCAGAAGTAATGACTTAAGAAACTATTTTTGTATGAATTTTGACATTACTATAACTCTGGTAATTACTTTTCTTGTCTAAAATACGGGTGTTAATCTACGAATGGGTCCTGTTTTTGGATAGACATACCTTCTAATCTGTGTTTTGGATTTAATATGATAAAGGCGTTATGATGTCAAATCCAAAACGTCAGCCCGAACGTACATAAAATCGCTGCACAATTAGATTTTCTGTACAGCGATTTAATCTACGAGCGGGCCCACCTTGAGGATTTGCTATGATAAAGGCACGAAATCCAAAAGGAGGGCCCGCTAGTAGATAAAATCGATGCACAAATTGATTTTAAAGTTGGTCATCTTTCTTCGGTGAGATTCTAAAATAGCACCAGGCTTGACTTAAACCGTCTCATTAGTGGCAATAATTTCGGGTTTTCCTACTTGACAGTTGACCAATTTTAGGTAATAAACATTTAGTGCGCCTTGAGCGCGCTAACTGAATCGGACCGGCTGTCAGCACCTCAGGTCAGCACCGTGAGCGTGATTCGGAACGCAGCCTAAAGCGGTTTAAAATAATAAGACATTATTACCGTGCAATGTTATGTTGTCATTTTAACAAACACTTGCTTTTGCATCAAATACAACCAAAAAGTTACAAGCAACCATTCACTCCCAATATCGTCCTTGAAAAAACGCGGAGTAAGATTGAAAGTAAAGATGTCTACTTCTTTATTTATAGATCTTTCCGCATAAATTATTACTACTATTTTCCTCCCTGTATTATTATTTCGTGTCCCGTCTTGTTAATACTCTATCTACGTTATTGCATTTAAATTTACCTTAAGAAGCTAAAACAGGGACATTTTTGCTTCAAACTGAAAAATGCCTTTAAAAATGACAGCAAGTGTCAACTCAGAACTGACTGACAGTCGGATACGGCCCTAGGAAACGATTTCGTTTTCACTTAATCGCTTCAGAATGAATCGAGAAGGCGTACAGCATTGTTGCGCCGTATGCAGCCAAAAAACAGTTAGAAGGTGTTCGCGCTGCCTTGGTATTTATTATTGTAATACGGACCATCAGCTTCAGGATTGGAGAAGACACAAAACCGAGTGTTTGCCAAAAAATATAAACCCGGGTGCAAGCAACGATAAAATCGGCCGTTCCACATCTTCTACAGAAGTGACGACAGTAGGAAGAGGGGAAGGTGAAGTTGTCCACTGCGGGGCCAGCAGCGACCCGGAAACCGCTTCGGCGCTGGGGGGTAGTGCAACAAGTGCCGCTAGACGTTTGAAAAAGTCGAAGAAAAAAACTGCAAATAAAGAAGGTAGTGTGGTGAGCGAAGGGACGGAACCCGGTGCGAGTACAGAACCTGTTGCGAGCACGTCGTCCGGCTCTAGCTCCGGCTCAAGCTCCAGCTCTACAGGAGCCGTGCGGAAAAACAAAAGCGTAGTGTCTAGTGTTTTGTGTACAAACAAGGACAAAGTTAGAAACAGTGCAATAACCTACGAGGGGTCGTCTGAGCAAGACATTCTGAGTGAAACGGCGCAGCAACTCACTGCTGTGGACTTCTCTACAGGGGAGACAATCCATGTTGTGAGGCCACCCAAACCTGAGGCAAACATGCTGGCAGTGCAGCCGAGCTACTCGGGAGACCAGATGCAGTCTCCAATGAGAGAATACCCTGAAGCCACTTTGAGAGGCAGCTCTGCGCCCTTCACTCACCCCTCCAACAGTTATTTAATAGACCCAAGTGACAAGTGGTATGACATATGTCAGCAAGTTATTAGAGATATGACCCAATACGGTCTGTGTGTTTTGGACAATTTCCTAGGAAGGGATAGGGGACATTTGGTGTTAAATGAAGTGCTTCACATGTATCAGTCGGGCATTTTTCAGGTAGGCTATGTTCTGTTATTTTAAGTCATTGTAAACTTTTTTTAACTGTCAGGCATCATAGCTCCTAAACGGGTCAACTGATTTAGATGCTTTTTTTAGAAGGCTAGATTAATGATTGTGGTTCTTAGCTCGGTTTAACCTTGTGAGGCCCACCATACTACAAACGGAGATTTTTGTGAGTGGGAATTTGAACCTACTACTAAGGAAATAAAGTTCAATTATCTTAGCTTTAAATGCCATTTTCAATATAGAAACAAATTTAGAACTTTATACTCATTAAAATATAGTTTAAACTAAATTGTCTTCTCCTCCTATGGCACACCAGGTCACACAAGTAATATTGTAATACTACGACACGCTAGCCTAGTTGGGAGTGACCCTGCCTTCAAGCTAGGGGTCCTGGGTTCAAATCCCAGTAAGGGCAGATATTTGTGTGATGAGCACGAGTATTTGTTCCTTTCTTGGATGTTTTCTATGTATTAAAGTGTATATTTCCATATATAAGTAAGTTTATCGTTGTCTAGTACCCATAGTACAAGCCTAGATCTTAGTTTGGGAGTAGGTCAATTTGTGTGACAATGTCCCTGTGATTTATTATTTATTACTGGGTAAAGATAGTAACTTGAATGTTTAGTTATGGGATTCCAGTATATTGAAATTAGAGTATTTTTTATCTTCCTTATGTAAATGATTTTATTATTCATACATACATAACATCACACCTTAATTCCCAGATTGGGGTTGGCAGAGCTGCAGAAATACCAACAACACTAAAAAGACTTGTTTATAATTCTGTAACTACATTTTGCAAAACCAGGCCAATAAGTTTACTAGTGTATTAGTAACAGGTTGCAAGCCCATCGCCTAACAGTACTACAAACCTTTACTCCCTTAGTCGCCTCTTACAACATCCACGGGACATGGAGTGGCACTATTCTAACCTGGCAACCACACAATAATTTATCAAATACTTAGTAATATTACTAAGGAATCATTTATCACACTATACTGTAATTCTATGGAACTTGCTAACTATGTAAACAAACAATATATTGAAATTGACATCTAATGTCAATTTTAGTATGGCGGCTTGTTTACATAGTTAGCAAGTTCCATAGAATGACACTTTAGAAACAATTATAAATGCATTTTTGTATAAATGGGTAACGACCAAAAAGTTGTCCACGCTAACTCACTCAATAAAATTGTTTATGAAACTTTTACGTTGTGACACGAAAATTAGCCATACATTTGTAGGGATAATTTTCGAAACGGAACTTTTTTCACTTTTCTTGTTTGTATGGTTAACTACGCTTAACTATGGTCCAACTTTTTGGTCCTTACCCAAATAATGGGTATATTATAGTTAAATCCTGTTTCAAAAATATGAAACAAAGTAATTATTATTCACTAGCATTTGCTGGCGACTCTGTCCATTTAGAAGTCACTTATCGCTGGTCAAGTTTTTCAGGATAAAAAGTAGTGTATTTGCTGTTCCAGACTTTAATCTATCTCTGTGCCAATTTTCCATCCATTCAAACTTCCACATTTATAATATTAGTAGGATTTTTCTATCTGTCTATGCAATATTTGTGACGTATTAAACATAAATTGTTTCATATTTAGTACCAATTTCACCATACAATGTTAACCACTTAACAGACGATTGGAGCGTTAACAGTTATCAAAATATATGAATGAACAGTTGAATACATTGATTAAATTTAGTACCAATTTCACCATACGATGTTAAATTTAATCAATGTTAATCCACTGTTAGTTCATACATTTTGACAACTGTTAACTGTTAATCGTCTGTTAAGTGGTTAACATTGTATGGTGAAATTGGTACAATGTCTCATTTGATTAGGCATAGGCAGGAATAATTTCCTTATGTTATTAATAGATGTAACATTATGAAAAGACAGAAAATTTTTTTAGGTATTTACATTTTGTATTTTTTGCACTGGTCAAATAGAAGTTTAATAATTTACTTTTCTCGTTAGTATTATTTTGTTACTCTGGGAGCATAGGCATTGTTAGGTAGGCGGGTAGTTTATCTAGTGAAATTCTTTAGATATTCATAACTTGATATAATTGTTGTACATGATTAGCGAGTAATTGCGAACATCAGATAAGTGCTATCATAAATTATTTTACTTGCCTGTTTAAACAGATTTTGCATAGATATATGATAATAAAGTGCAAGTTTTTTTTTTTTTAGTAAATTGTAAACTGGAACAAAAAAAGAATTATGTATGCATGTAAATAAAATAAATAAATAAATATCAGGGGACAATGTCACACAAATTGACCTAGTCCCAAACTAAGCTCTAGGCTTGTACTACGGGTACTAGACAACGATAAACATACTTAAATAGAGAAATGTATACTTAAATACATAGAAAACAAAACCTGTCACTAATACACTAGAAAACTTCTTGGCTTGTTTGTGCAAATGTGGTTACAGAATTATAAACAAGTCTTTTTAGAGTTGTAGGTATTTTTGTAGCTCCGCCTACCCCACTCTGGGAATGAAGGCGTGATGTTATGTGTGTATATGTATATTATCGTCAAATCAAAATAAATTCTCAATTCCATTATAATATTAGTAGGATAGGTTCCGCCCGCGACTTTGTACGCGTATAAATCAGTTCGCGAGGGAATATCGATATGTAAGGTACCCTATGTGTTAATCCAAGGTATACGCTGTTTGCATTCCAAATTTCTCCAAAATCCGTCCAGTAGTTTTTGCGTGAAATAGTAACAAACATCCATACTTACAAACTTTCGCGTTTATATAATATTAGTAGGATAGTTTCCGCCCGCGACTTCGTATGCGTATAAATCAGTTCCCGAGGGAATAGCGATATGAAAGGTAGCCAATGTGTTAATCCAAGGTATAAGCTGTCTGCATTCCAAATTTCTCCAAAATCCGTCCAGTAGTTTTTGCATGAAATAGTAACAAACATCACGTACATCATCGTACTTACAAACTTTCGCGTTTATAATATTAGTAGGATATTAGAAGTATGAAGACTAAGGAACAGTCGTTTTGGAGGCTGGCCTAAAATGGTTAGTTTGTATACAGCGCGCTTTCAAAAACAGCTCTAATGATTGTACCTAGGTACATAGTTTCTCGGGGGCTAAATCGATTGAGCTAGGTCTGGAAAGGTCTGGTAAGGTTTACGGGAAAAATCTGGTTTATCCCAATGACCGTTGTCTCCTGGGTACGGTCAAACTCGGAAGTAACTGTACATTTTACAGTTACTGCGAAAAGGTACTAAAATGTACAGTTACCTTGGAGTTCGAGTGTAGGTACTACTAAAATTATGATTGGTACTTTGTAACGGCAGCGTAGGAATTGTGTTTTTAGTCCGAAAAGTTCATGCGTCCGTACCGCGACGTAAAAGACTAGCGGGGAGGCAACTCTGGTGGGTTTAGTGGGGGAAGGGACGCTTAAGGTTGTTTTTAATAGTGTTCGAACCTTTTGCAGGGTTCGTCCGGATCGCTACTACCATCTTATCCTTTAACCTACCGCCAAACAGCAGAGTTCTTGATGTTGTGTTTCGGTATGGGTATGACTGGTGAAATCAGTAGCATAGAGGCATTTCATCTCAGTCCTCAGGGTTGCCAACGCATTTGCAGTCTTAGGACTTGAGTCTTGAGTTTGTAGTATGTACTGAGATTGGAAATGTCTATGGGTCACCTGCTTTGCTTAGTCAGTAGTCTGCTTTCATTTCTCGGTTGACGAACCCGCATTTGACTTAGAGAAACGGCGTACGGTTTTTGCTCTCACGATCAAACGAATGGCAGGACGGAAAAATCCGTGGGTTGTCAATTTTGTCATCCATCAGTCTAAAAGTTAGGACTGAAAATTTGGCAGGGCGTCATCTTATGCGTTAGACTGGCCGTGAGTGTGTACCTTTAAGCAGTCTTCTTTGCCTCCCCAGTCTTCAACCGATGGACCGTCGCTCACGAACTTATTGGTCTATAGAAGCCTATGACGATGGTGGAAACGCCCAACCAGAGCAGGCTGGCGGTCGATCGATCCTTCAGTCATTTCGCCCCTTTGGCTAAGCTGTACGTTACCGGCCCGGCGACGCTCCCCACCAGCGTCTTGTCTGTGGTTCTAACATGCAATGGTGTCCGCAGGCAGGTCAGCTGGTGTCGAATTCAAGCAGCACGGAGGCGCAGACCGTGCGCAGTGACCGCATCACGTGGATCGACGGCAAGGAGCCCCACTGTGTCTACATTAACAAGCTTATCAGCCAGGTAAGTCCGCTTTTTACATACATTCTGTTAACAGCGTTTCCACCAGAGCTGTGCGAGGTAGCTGTGGCGTGGGGGTGGTGTGCGAGGAAAAAACCCTCCAATAGAATTCCTAGCCTCGCTCCGCACAGCTCTCCTATTGGTGGATTTTTCCTCGCACACCGCTCCGCTACCTCGCACAGTTCTGGTGGAAACGGGGGTGAAACTAAGCTGGCTCCGGGAGCCCCTTGAATCACCGACACTCATCTTAAGCATGGGGGTTACGAAGGTTAGGTTAGACCTGTGACCACCAAAAAATTATAACTTCTGCACGTGGAAATGTTTGTCGATGAAATGAAAATTCAGCGAAGTAAAATTAGCTATGAAGTGAGTAGTAGAGTGTCGGTGATTCAAGAATAAACCGCTGGCGTCTTGCGAGATTACGTGGATGATTTGTCTTACCCACTAAACTAAATGGATGGCTTCTGTCTTCGTTTAAGGATTTGTAACCTCGTGAATTTTAATTTGGACTGGTGATTTGACATTCACGATCAAATTTGACAGAACGTAGCACCCGGTGGATTCCCTGCTTTGGGTTTTACTAATAAGGCGTTGTCCCACCGCCGATGATGAGCGAGGAGCGAGTAGAGATATATAATAGATACGAGTTGGCGTTCAGCGAGGAGCGAGTGTTTTAGTTAGTAGAGAGAGAGTTCTGCCGGCAGTGTGAACAGCCAGCGATCAACAATTAATATCATAATCTGTGTCTGTTTTATTGACACGGGATCTATATCTTTTGTTGGTTTCTTGAGCGAGAAAATAGTTAATAGCTTATCGCTTCCTCGCCGGCAGAGGTACAAGTGCCTCAAAAAGTTGCAACTTCTACCCTACACTCAAAATTACTGCCTGTTTAGAGCGGATTTAAACTTGTCCACTACGGATTTAAAGCAATGCATACTTGGCACAGATTTAGATATATATTCCTGTTGTTTACAGCAAATGTGTCAAGATAACCCCCCCCCCCCCCTTGAGCACCTTGCTAAATCTGATTGTAACTGGAAATAAAGCGGTCTATAGCCACTTGGCACGTCCGTCCGTCTGTTCTCGGTATTTCCCCGGCCACGTGTAAGGAAAACCGCTCGAGTGTCGACATAAATATGATCGTCATTCGAGAAACGACGTTGTTTAGACGGTTTAATAGATAAAATAGTCTATTTTATATTATCAGAAAATAAATAAAAAAACAAAATGTGGTAACAGAATTATCAACAAGCTTAGAGTTGTTGGTATTCTGTTGCTCTGCCTACCCCTCTCTGGGAATAAAGGCGTGACGTTATGTATGTATGTAAATAAAAAAACAGCTAAATAAATATTTTCTTGGATGTTTGTCGTTGCCTAGTACCCATAATTCAAGCCTAGAGTTTAGGACTAGGTCAATTTGTGTGAGATTTGCCCCTGATGTTTATTTACTTTGTTTATATTTTTTGGAAATTTAGTTCAAAGCGCTTTATTTAGATACATTACTAGATGGGGTTTGACTTTATGGTCAATCACACAAATTGGTTACCACATAGTACGTACACACAAAAGTCAACAAAAATGACTTATTAATCAGACAGTAACGTCAAGTTTACTTAACTGATTTTTATGCGGCTTTTAGTAACTTGCAGCTAATTAAGTTAGGTTCAAAATAACTTACGAAAATCCTTTTTTAACTCGTGAATGTCGTGATCGTATCGTAACTCGCCCCGAGGGCACCCAGAAGATACACAAGTTCAAGTCTGTTCATTTAAGACATGTCATTTGCCGCCATTACTGTCAATTAAATAAGAGATTTACGGGAGGTAGGACCTTGTGCAGGGTCCGTCCGGATCGCTAACACCATCTTATCCATTAACCTACCGTCAAACAGCAGTGTTCGCATTGTTGTGTTCCGGTTTGGGGATAAGACAGCCGGTGAAATAACTAGCATAGAGGCATTCCATCTTTGTCCTCAGGGTTGGCAACGCAATTAAGTCTTAGGATTGCAGTCTTGTGAATGCGAATGTCTATGGAATGGAAACTGACCATTTATTACTTGTTTATCATTGTTGTTTTTGATTATTTGAGTGTTATTATATTATTGTATTATTTTAATATTATTTTATCATTTTGTATTAATGTTTTGTTGACGATATCAATGTAATTTCGTATTTTTTGACATGCAATGCAATCTATATTGTAACATTACATTGATAAATAAATAAACTAAACTAAACTAAACTATGGGTCACAGCTTCCACTTACTATCAGGTGGCCTGTGTGCTCGTTTGCCTTCACAATGCCCTAAAAAAAAAGATATCACATTTTTGACGATACAATACCATGTCAAAAGCAATTTGGTAGCACCGAGATGAATATAGGGCTCCTGCCTTATTTAAGATGTTATATTCGTTAATACTTATGTACTTATGAAGAAAAGAAGTTTTTTTTGCCATGAGTGTAGTACAAGCCGGTAGCTTAGTTAGGGACTTTGTAAACTTGAGACTGATCCATAACTAATGTGAACGTTGCCATTTGAGAATATTGTAGTCTCTGTCTTTCACCTCGTCAAAGAAAATTCGGCCAGTTATAAGTTGCGCTATGTTTGCGGTATTTCCGGCACGTTACTCGTAAGCTGGGTACGAATCTTGAGCGGCTCAGCCTGAGGCATGCTCGCCCCGCGCGGCGAGCTGCTCGCGAGCCTAATTGTTGCACATAAACATGCGCGGGTGAGCCAGCGTGCTCGCCGCGAGGCCGCGAGCCGACATTTCAAAATGGCGTTGGACACGATGACAGCCGCGGCTGCGTTTATTTTAATTCAACGAATTATTAACAAGAGAAGCAATCGCCTCGGTGGTGGAACGGCTCAGCAACTTTATCAAATATAGAACTTGCCGTACTGTCCGCGGCACACTCGGATACACGTCGAAATTACGCGAGGCACGCACACCGAGGCGCCATTGACCACGCTCAAAAGACCGACTCTCGGCGGCTTGCCGCGCGCCGCTCGCCCGGCTCCTCGCGCACAACGCGTGAGCGAGTATGTCATATGAGCAAAATGGTAGGCCATGCGTTCCTCACCCCGAGGCTGCTCTAATTCGTACCCACCTTTACAAATTGGGAACATTCAATATCTACAATTCCTCTCTTAGCTTTACCAGTGTGTTCATTGACCAGTCCAGTCCAGTGATCAGCTCACTCGTATGCCTCCTCTGTATAAAAAATAAATAAAACTAAAGGGGCTTAGCCCTTGTTTAGATTGAACCATAGAGTCTAGAACTAGAAGTTGCATTCTTCTAGCACTACCGATTCAAGAACATAAAAAGTATATATAGGGTTAAAGTAAGCTCTCGCGTGTTGGATTGAATGAATTCTATACACTTTGACGGATTTACAGTCGCTATTTGGCTATTATAGATCAACAGAGGGCGCCAAGACTCACATCGCCAACGAAAACTGACTAAATGTGTAGGATTGTTCTAAGATCTATCGCGTAGAACACTAATGCCAACTCTATTCATTTTTAAGTTCTCGAAAACTGCTAACGTTTGCGTTATGTACCTAGGCCCCCAGTTGTTTTGTTTGAGGTTTTCTAACAGCAAACAATATAATGTAATGCTTTTACATAATGTTCTACCTTCATATCGTCACGTATTTATGCTAGTAAATAAACAGGCGAAGATAAACTTCAATGCAATATGAGTAATTCCTACGTGACATTAAATACATACATACATAACATCACGCCTTCATTCCCAGAGTGGGGTAGGCAGAGTTACAGAAATACCAACAACTCTAAAAAGACATGTTAATAATTCTGTAACTACATTTTGCACAAGTAGGCTGAGATGTTTACTAGTGTATTAGTGACAGGTTGCAAGCCCATCGCCTAACAATACTAGAAGCCTTTATTCCCTTAGTCGCCTCTTACGACATCCACGGGAAGACATGAAGTGGCACTATTCTAACCCGGAAACCACACGGGGTGTGACATTAAATAGTGTAGGTACAATCGTGTTTTAGTAATAAGTACTTATAGTATGTATTTAGAAGTACTCCTTTAAATATCTGAAGTTCTGAACTAGCTCTAACCGGTTACTGTCGGTTAATTCCCTTAGTTTACATGCTTTTTTTAATAGTTAGGTAATGGAGTTTAAACATAACAAGAATAATTTGACTAAACTTGGCTTAGGGCCTGTTGTTTGATCAGTAGTTAACTCATCTAATTGTTAAAGTTCAGATTCAGATTCTTTATTTGCAATAAACGTGGTATAAATTATCTTAAATGATATTTCTCTCTGAAATGATCTCCTAATTGTAGCCATTTTTTATTTAACATATTGGTTCTTTTATTTTTAACGCCATCACCATACTCTCCTGGCCTCACTGAAAATCAGCGTCACTGAATGTAACAACATTCAGAGGCATAAAGCTGTGCGGCGACCATTTTGGCCATAATTAAAAAATGTATTTAGGTTAAGAAAAAAATAAGTGATTGTTAACAGTTTTCTTTTCATGTGTCAAATAAATTATTTTTCATTTTTTATTTAAATTTAAAAGAAAGCAAGAAAAAAGAATCGAAAATTTGACACATTTCCTTGAGATTTAACCATTAGTTACGATTTTTAACAATTAGTTTAACTACTGATCAAACAACAAGCCAAAATTTACTTTACAATTATCTGGGTCAGATTCAGATTTTATTTCCCAATATAAAGTCACAGTATAAATTACCACCGTCTGGGTACGTCACGTCAACACAACCATATACCCATAAGATGATGATGGTGACGTACCCAGACAATAGTGGTCTGATTTCCAATCTCAAGCGTTACCAACCCTTAGGACCAAGATAGAATGCCTCCATGCTAGTTATTCCATCAGTTGTTTTAATTACCCCCACACTGCAACACATCAGTGCAACAGTGCTTAATGGCAGGTTAACGGGTTAAGATATCGGTCGTGATCAGGACCTACCTAACCGTAAACCACTAGTTACGACTATTTTGTTAAAGCCACAATGCATTTAGACTTTCAGGGCCAGTTAAACTAGACACATTTTTACGGATGTGTGTCCGAAAATTATGGACGTCTTGCTCTAACATACGAAGAAAGAGCCACCACTCATTGCGGTGAAAAGTTGATCGTTTACCAGCCCTTGTACAGAACATCGGTGTACAACAGCAATACTTATTTCTGTCATACAGTGTACTGTATGTACTGCATGTTCTTAGCCGATGGAAGCCAGTGGCCCTGGACCGGCCCTTGTGGCAAACTTCGGTAAAGGCCTATCTGTGCCCAAGTGGATACATTTGGCCGAAATGATGACATTTTGTTCTCGTTGTCAGTAGGACGAGTGCTGGCTAAAAGGAGTGTCTTCTTTCCACCCTCCCTCTCAATTTAACAGCATTCCTCAAAAGCAAGCAAGACATTGGCGATTCCTTGAATAGTGCTAGTGTTCACGCTTGCGTCATCACTCATTTGCCAGAAAGAATCGCAGTTTTGAAAAGAACCTGTATATTTTTTGCGCGGCGTTTTCTTTCTCCTCTGCATTTGTGGGAGCACCGCGCACGAAGCTGATGAAATTGTATAAGTATTCGAAACAATCAAACTTTCTAAAGATTGGTAATGTGATGTCGCAATACTAGTGCTTATCTCGCCGATAAGAGCTTTGGTATTTCTAAAAAACATTTATAATGGCGATAATGTGATAACGACACTAGACGTGCGAATACTGAAAACCACTCAGTCATATTCGTTTATCTATTACATTGTTTTATAAGAAGAGCTGGACTACGCAGTTACTAACAATACGAATTGTCATTAGTTCACCAAACGTTGGCTTAGTCTAGACCGACAAGTTCACGCGCGATCGTCCCTCGGAGTTACACACATCGGGAGAGGTGAAGTGACGTTCTTCCCTTCCCTCTATATACACACCCTGTCCCCGCTAACGCCTAGGTGCTTTTCTTTGTCCCCGCCATGTTGCCAACGCTTTCACCCTGCGTGACGGTCTGACAGAAACGTGTCGCCGTTGTGTAAACTATTACGCCGATGTACGCTGAAATATGATAGCTATTGTTCCTTAATTATAACGTACCGCCCGTAGATAGTACCGAAAGTTTAGGTTCCCTCCTCCTACTACACTGTTTTCATCCTCCTCGCTGCAACTCCATAACGGCACAACAGATTACTAGTTTACCGGCAGTCCCAAGTCTGTTCCTGAACTGAAATCTTTAAAGAAATGTGCAAATAGGTACTTAAGAGGACAGTGAATCAAAAATATCCATACAAAATGCGAAAACGTCTTCTCCCCTTAACGTTGTCTTTTAAAATTTAATCTCCATTATTTAATTTTATGTCAGAGTCATATATAATAAATGGATAAATAAAAAAAAAACTGCGACGAGAACTCATTGCAGAGCTAAAATTTCTAAGGACCAAAATTTTCTTAAAACTTATATTTCAACCACCATGATACAAGGTTTCAAAGACGGACACACAGACAGGCAAGCGGTGAAAGCTTAACTTATCCGCCTGTACTACTATTAGCTCAGTTCTTTTCGCCTATACAACCACGATGGTACACTTACAAACAGAAAATAATGCAATGGAAGTAAATAACTCAGCATTGGTGACAACATCCCCCTATTTAAATATGTTGACAATTACATGACAAGTGACGGGATAATTCGGTATACATTGCCAAGTTACCAGTCTGATACATCACCGGGTTTCATATAACGTGCGCCATGTATACTGAAATAGGAGGCAGGCCTCTATTTCACAAACAGTGACAGATGAAAATTTGGAGTACATTGCAAAGCCAAGTTTGAAAATCACTGGGTTCGTGAATTGTTAGTAGTAATTCTGAAAAACATCACATAAGATTTACATGAATGACGTTTCAGGTGGACCACATAATCATCAGAGCCAACAAGATGGTGAACAACGGGAAGCTTGGCGACTTCACTATCAACGGCAGAACAAAGGTAAATAAACTGCAACCCGAATGAATTTGTAGTATGGTGGGTTTCAGGAGGTTAAGATGACTATCTAGAGATAATATAATTTTTAACCGAATGTAGTTTTGGGTGTGGTGCTCGTGGTCATGGTACTTAGCCTCACCTCATGGTACCGGATGGAACCAAACCTTTGAAAGTGGTGTAAAAAGTGAAAACCTAACCTAACCTTACCTAAAATCAAAACAAAAATTATTTATTTCAGGTTATTTATTAATTATTTAAAAGTACTCAAAACACGCGTTAGGTCATAGCAACTTTTGATTGCCATTGCACCGGAGACTTTGTATGATAAACTATTAATAATTGAGAGTAAAACTACGAAAAGTGTTAGGTTCTAATAATAATAAAAAAAAACCTGTGGATGGTATCCAGAACTTTAGGAATTCATTGCACATCGCGTCTCATAATTCGTTTTCAAGAAGCAGGAGCTATGGAAGGCGTTGCATAAATATCTCCAAAGGATCGAAGCGTGTCGTGTCCAATTATAAAAAAACTAGCGATCCGCCCTTGCTTCGCTCCGGGTTAAAGTATTATACATTATATAAACTTTCCTCTTGAATCACTGTATGTAATTAAAAAATCCGTTGCGTAGTTTTAAAGATCTAAGCATAAATAGGGACATACAGACAGCGGGAAGCGACTGTGTTTTACACTTTGTAGTGATTAAAAGGCAATAGTCTATTATTCCAGTTCTATTTATTTTCCTCTTAAACCCTTTCAAGCCAAATGCTGCTTATGTAAATAGACGTTTTCAACTAATTAAACATAGTTAGCTAAGGAAACCAAGAGGATAATAGACGACGAAGCAGAACCATTTTGTACTGTTGCGTCATTTTATTGGGCAACTGTTAAAGCATTGAAGGAGAAACGCACAGCACAGTATTGAGCTACTTACGAATGGTACTTTGCTAATGCGGTCGGCTTAGTAGTGGTGACCCTGCCTCCGAAGCTAGTGATGCTGGGCTTGATTCCCAATCATGGCAAATACTTATGTGATGAGGCGAGTATTTGTTCCTGAGTTTAAGATAATTTTAGTGTACAGTTTAGGAAATATGAATTGGCCGTCTGTATCGTTCACTAAGATGTTTTTGTTAACATAAAACAAAACCCAATCGTAAAACTGCCCTCGTTCTTCTTGACTTGAGTCACATTGTGGATATTATGTTAACGCAGAACAAAAGATCGCAAAATGGATAACAGACGGCCAAATCATTTCCAGAACTATATGAGTGGTGGTAGGACCCTGTGCAGTCTGTCCAGATCCCTACCACCATCGTATCCATTAACCTACCGCCAAGCAGCAATGTTCGCATTTTGTTTCTGTGTGGGGATAAGACAACCAGTGAAATTACTAACATAGAGGCATTCCATCTTAGTCCTCAGGGTCAGCAGCGCATATGGGTCTCAGATTCCACTTACCATCAGGTGGCCTGAGTGCTCGTGTGCCTTCTCCTTGCCATAAAAAAAACAACTCATAGTACAAGCGTAGAAGTTTGGGACTAGGTCAATTTGTGTGAGATTGTCCCTGATATTTATTTATTTACACATGTCTAAGGGCCGTATTAATAAACTGATTTCGATTGTAATGCTCGTCTCAAGATGCGTCAAAAATGACAGTGTTTTATGGCTTGACGTTTACTTTGACATATCTTGAGACGGGCATCTCGGCCGAGATGAGTTTATTAATACAGCTCTAAGGGCCTAAGACACTGAGCCTACTTACCGTCAGGTTGACTGTGACTCATTTGACCTCGTTTACTTTGTCTATGCCATAAATAAGATTCTTTAATAAAAAAATCGTATTCTATGTGCTGTTTTCCCATAGCTATCTTGTAGGGTCTACGGTTTATGAAGTGCGAGGTACCGTTTGAATAGTTTACTAAGGAGTGTTATACATAAATGTATATATGTACTTAAATACTATTGTAGAAAATAAAAACCCCCAAAAATACAATTAATTAACCCTCTGCAACTGAGGTGACTTTTTAGAAACATTCTACTGAGGTGTAGTCTGTCAGACGTCACTTTTGATAAAACAGAAAAAATACTAATGGGTCAATGATAAGTATTGTTTATTTAGTGTATAGCGTGATTATTCATTTTTCATGTGGAATTTATAATCATTATGTATACCTCGTTCGCTTAGATAGTGTCGTCGCTTTTGTATCGCGCCGCATTGGCTCGTGCCGCCTTTTGTCAAAGGATGCCGCCGCGTAAACAAAGAATGCGAGCGATGTACCCGCAAGTGAATTTGGCAGTTTACATCGAATTAAATTCGTATTTCATTACATTAACCACAAGTGCATGCGGGTGTAGCGACACTACCTAAGCGACTGAACTATATATCTGCTTTTCAATAAAAAAATGTAATTAACTTGAATAAGGTGAAAACATCTGTCATTTTTAACATTATAATGCCCCGAGTCTTTAGAAGAATTTACTGAACGATACAGAGCTATTTCACGCTATAGGGCGATTATTTTTGGCGGTGTCTAATAGACGTCACGCCAGTCGCAGAATATAAAAAAAAGATGTACAAAAGCGAACTTAGCTCTTTAAGGGATTAAGAATAGTTGAAGGATGTGCATCGAGTAAGCAATTGTACAAATTTATTTATTACTAGCTGTTGCCCGCGACTCCGTACGTGTAGGAAAATAAAACATAGCCTATGACACTCGCAAATAACGTGGCTTTCTATTGTTAAAAGAATTTTCAAAATCGGGTCAGTAGATACAGAGATTACCCCCTACAGCTCACAAACTTTACCTCTTTATAATATTCGTAAAGACAAAAAAATAACTAACTAATAAAAACTATATAAACAATATATTACTTACATTGAATAGATATATATTTATATGTCAATATGCATACTTAAATTTCAACTACATACCTAATACATAGGTATATGTATACAGTGTGTAAATGGTATAGGGCGTTCCTTTTAACTGTGGTTAGTATATCCCCTACTGAGCACATTTAGGCAGCTTTTGTTAAAATTAAATAAAATAAAAATAATCATACAAAATAATTTAACACGCAATGTATAACGAAAAATGCAATTATTTAAAAACGAAAATAACACCTGACGGATGGACTTCGATGTACATTGCGGGTCGATAGTATGTTCAAAAGTTAATAACGGTGTATACGTTCGCGTAATCAAAATTATTCTTTCTGTTAATGATATTAGTAGAGTCATAATCTATGTCCAGTTTTAATAAACGCCCGTATACCATTTACACACTGTATACGACAGCATTTGCGTAGAAGACAGTTGATACAATACTTAAGAGATAGAGTCAAGCCAGAACTTTGCTTTGGCGTGACGACACGGTTGCCTAGTTGGTAGTGACCCTGCCTTCAAAGCTAGGGGTCCTGGGTTCAAATCCCGGTAAGGGCAGATATCTGTGTGATGAACACGAGTATGAGTCTTGGATGTTTTCTATGTATTTAAGTATGTATATATTTCTCAATATAAGTAAGTTTATCGTGGTCTAGTACCCACAGTACAAGCCTAGAGCTTAGTTTGGGACTAGGTCAATTTGTGTGACATTGTCCTGTGATATTAATTTTTGTAATTATTTTCTATGCCGGCCGGTAGCCGATTCCACAACCTGACAGAGTGCACAGAAAAGGATTTTGACTAGGATTTGAATATATAGGCTTCATTAGATCCTCCTGTTGCTTTAGAGTCGTATTGTCGAAGCTTATTTTTTTGATATAACTAGCTGTTATTTACTCGTAATTACACGTTATACCAGTAATATATACCAGTTCCCGCTATCGGAATGGGATTAAATGGGTAAGATGGGTAAGGTCCAAAAAGTTGGCCACGCTTACTCACGCAATTAAATTTTCTATGAAACTTTGTGTAAGGATACTTTTCGTTGCACAACGGAACTTTTATCGCCTTCGTTGTTTGTATGATTAACTTCGCTTAACCATGGTCCAACTTTATGGTCCTCAACTCCTCACCCTAAACCTGATGACATGGCAATATTATGGTATTTAAAAGCTGATCTGATGGTGGTCTCGGAAGTTGGCAATGTTCAAAATTTTCCGCTTCCGCTGTAAATATGTTAACACATCTCGAGAGGTTGTTTGGTCCCATCACCATGAGATAGGCGGCTCTTCTGTAACTTGGTAAAAGCATCACTCAAAATAGAATTAAGTTTAACTAAATTGTTTTTAAGAATATATTTTAAGATAGCCCGTGTGGTTGCCGGGTTAGAATAGTGCCACTCCGTGTCTTCCCGTGGATGTCGTAAGAGGCGACTCAGGGAATAAGGGCTTGTAGTACTGTTAGGCGATGGGCTTGCAACCTGTCACTAATACACTAGTAAACTTCTTGGCCCGATTGTGCAAAATGTGAATTATCAACAAGTATTTTTAGTGTTGTTGGTATTTCTGTAGCTCTGCCTACCCCACTCTGGGAATGAAGGCGTGATGTTATGTATGTATGTATGTATTTTAAGATAGCGGGCCCCTGGGGCCCTATTCACGAAAACTTGTAGCTTGTATTACAAGTGGAAGTTCCTTTTCATTTCTCTTTGCATAGACCAGGTACTGTTGAAGATATTTCCACTGGTCTTACTAGTTACAAGATTTAAAATGAAACGGGCCCCAGCGCCTTGTAACTTGTATTGTATATACCTACAAGGGGAAGTTCTCTTTTTAATACATATTGAAGGAAAGAGATTTCCGCTTGTAATATAAGTTATAGCGAAATAGTGTTTGATAAACGGACCCCTAGAAAAGAAAATTGACAACTTCAACCTTCATACAGTTTTGTAAAATTGTTCCAGGAAGTTGTGCAAATCTTCCTTGTACCTATATTGTCAAATCATATTGTAGTTCAAAATGGTGGTTCAGTAGGAACTTAATATCTCCAAACTTAGATACCTACCTACCAAGAATTGTGCCGTTCAAAATTCAAGGAATATTTAGAATCGCTGAACCCCCCATTTGCGCGGGTTACTATCATCTCGTCTAAAACGCAACTGGTAGAAGTAGCATCTGGCCTAAAACGCAGCTGGTCACTGGGCTTAAAACGCATCTTGTCTAAAACGCATCCGGTCTAAAACGCAGCTGGTCTAAGTATTAACTAGTCTGAAAATACAAGTCGCCTGAAACGCAACTGGTCTAAAACAGAGTTAGTCTAAAATACATGTCGTCTAAAACGCAACTGGTCTTAAATGTAGGTACCTCATTGTCGCATATCATTAAAAATATTATAATGCCGGCTCCACACGCTTGGCAAACAACGGCAAACAGCGAACACCAAACAACAAACACGAACATGTGGAGGTGTGCTTGCCTGTTTGTATTTGTGTTCGCCAGTGATAGGCTTTGGTGTCGGTTTTTTGCACAAATCAAAGGATGTTTGAAATATGAGGAATAGCTCTTAATAGTTATGTGTTTTAGTACCTTAAAACTATATTCAAAAACATGGAATAATCTTAAGAAAGTATTAAACTAGAAATATGATCCCTGTTCAACTAAAAATGTTCCATACTTTAAACAAATCTTTGTACTAGTCATTCACTACTGTTTAGGTATACTTTTTATTTTTATTTCTTGCTTCCGTTATTTTCTCTAAACAATCGAATGGTGTAATCAATCCACCTTCCAAAGCAGTCAATAACTTCGAGTACTCAGCATTGAACTTTTTATCTCCCGTTTTTTTATTAATGACATTAAACACATTCTTCGTCACCATTATATCTTGTATTTTCGCCTCTCGTAGTAATTTCTCCGAAAATTGAATAAACGTGGGCTTTGAGGGCACTCGGCTATTTAATCTACGATGCCATGCTTCTATGTACACTGTTTGTCGTGTGATGCTTTTCGTGAGCACAGCTAATCATTGGCAAAGACAGCCATTGTCTGTTGACATAAGAATGGAATGTTTGCATATCTTCTGTGTCAGTTGCACTTTGCAAAATGTTAATCCAGGCATCGGATATGTAGGTGGTAGGTAGCATCGGTAAATTTTCTGTCAATAAAGCACTGGCAATAAGCAATAAATTACATGAATCAAAAACTAAGCAGTGATAATAAAATATGATCTGCGATGAAAATGATTTTGTAATAACGTATTTTCATTAGATATTTTAGAGATACTAATTTTAGAACATGTTTTTTTGTAGAAACCAAAATGTTACGTGCGGTTTGTTTTATAATGATTAAATTTAGGCGTAAGGAACTTGCTTAGACCAGTTGCGTTTTAGACGAGATGATAGTTAGACTAGCTGCGTTTTAGACGAGATGCTTCTTCTACCAGTCGCGTTTTAGACGAGATGATACTTAGACCAGCTGCGTTTTAGACCAGATGCTACTTCTACCAGTTGCGTTTTAGACGAGATGATAGTAACCCATTTGCGCTTGCATATTTTCCTTGGGACGAGACGTGGTGAATTTATCTCTAGTTTAAATTTATAGGTTATGTTTTTGTTCATATTTCCAAGTGTCGATAACACTAGCATATAGTTCAGGAAATATATAAATAAATCCATGCACCGTGGAATCATTCGTACCCTGATATATTTTTAGAGCAAGTCTTGTATCAAATCACCTTGTATACTTATTTCATAATATCATACACACTGTCACTGATAGAAACCACACAAGTTCCTCGATTATGAAAACAGTCAATGCTTCCAATAAATGCTGCGCTGCATTTAAAATGGGAACTAACCTCGAAATAATCGTTTGAGACGATCGTTATCTTTTTGCGAAAGCGTATCGTATTAGAATCGTATTGCGATAATAACCAAAATAAAGCCACGCATGCGCGGAGCGGGCGTGCCTACGTGACTTGCGGCATGGTCGCCGCGGGGACCGGGCGCGGGGGGCACTGTAAACACCCAGCGAATCCCACGCGCCCACTGTTTACAAACTTAGCTTACGTTACGTTATACACGACCATTTTACATAGACATCCGCATGTCCTTCAATTAAGCATATGTGTAAAATTTACTGGGGTCACAGCTCATTGGTTACCGAGTTGTGACACATGCGAAATTGACAAGCTGGATTTGCAAACGAGCTAATGTTTACTAAGATAGTTGGGGTTTGTTTGCTGAATTAACGGTATTTTATTTCTCATCCACGACGTGGAATTACGATTGATTATGTGTAAATTCTTTTATTTTATTCTAACATACCTAATACTGGCTGACTTTGCAAACGCCACACAGGCGCCGTTTTTAAAAATAGAATAGAAAAAAAATTGGCACGTACTAGGCGCAGCGGCGTGTTCCATTTTCAATTTCAAATGCGAGCGTTGTCGTTGACCGGAAATGGCATTGGGTCAGGTCGCTAACAGTTGGCAGTGCATGCGGATTAACAAGACGAAGGTTTACATGTAAACAGCCTGTTATTAATAAAGTATTATTTATCTGCGACGTTGTACTGATGCTCGTTAGTGTAGGTCAGGTCTTATCTTAACTCACTACCCATGCCATATACTAATTTATGATTATTTTCTTACCTACAAATAATTATTTTGCCTGAATGGTTATTTCTTAACGTTAAGCAAGTATTGTATTTACAACAAGTCTTTGTCAAACAAGGCTCCGTGACATCCTTGTATTAAGATAATTGCGAGGCTGAAAACTTCCATACAAAATGCGGTAACGTTATACGTTACCCTACTCGTAGCCCGATTTTTAAATATATTATAAAAAACTAGGTAGGTACGTTTTCCTTTGCTAGGAGGAAATATTTCTTGGAAAATACGAAGAAAATATACTTAAATAGATCGGTGAGTTAATATATTGGTCATTATGTTGTCATTAGTAGTCGTCGTTGAAATACCTATGGTCGGAATAGGTACCGGATACTACCGAATTATTTCCGTGTTCTCCATGAATCAATTAATTAACCACATAGTTATAATATAAATATTGTATCATATTAATAAGTAATTACACAAAAAAGACTACCCCTGATATTCAAGTGTATGTTTTCGCTGATGTATCTAGGTAACTAGGTATAACAAGGGATTTTTATGAAGATAATATTAGGTAAAATAAACAAGGATTTCTTAAGCTGTAGATTTGAAGACGGAGGGTAAAAGTTATTTTCTTGTTACCCGACTACGGCGAAGCAAAGGAAGGGTAATGATTTTGACACCCTATGTATGTTTCTATGTATGTATGTATGTTCCACTCTAGCGCCGTTCCTATTGAACCGATTTTAACAAATGAGGTGTGTATCGATTTGTCTTTTTTGTGCTATGATTATTTAAAACTGCACTTTAGAACCACAGTCTAAAGCTTATGTAAATAACTGATTTGGAATCTTAGATAACTCAACCAAATTTACTAACTTAAGTAGGTCCGTTTTTTTCCCAGATACGTTTAAATAAATCATTTTTTAAAAGCCACTGCGTTTCCTGCAATAGATAAAATATTAAAAAGAAACAAAATGATGAAGAGGTGACTAACGCGATAGACTGATCTAGGGTCCTACTCCTTTTCTCGATTTAGTTAGTATTTATGACTCATGAGAATGACGAATTTTAAAGGGTAAGCTATCGCAAACGCGAATAGACTAACGCGATAGACTGATCTAGGGTCCTACTCCTTTTCTCGATTTAGTTAGTATTTATGACTCATGAGAATGACGAATTTTAAAAGGTAAGCTATCGCAAACGCGAATAGACTAACGCGATAGACTGATCTAGGGTCCTACTCCTTTTCTCGATTTAGTTAGTACTAACGCGATAGACTGATCTAGGGTCCTACTCCTTTTCTCGATTTAGTTAGTACTAACGCGATAGACTGATCTAGGGTCCTACTCCTTTTCTCGATTTAGTTGGTATTTATGACTCATGAGAATGACGAATTTTAAAGAGTAAGCTATCGCAAACGCGAATATTTTTTGACCGAAAATGTTTCGTTTTTTATTGTTTGTCCAATGAACAACTTTTCTCCTTGTATTCGCTTGCCCTATGTATTGTTTCGTATTTTATTTCAAAGTCTATTTTTCATTTAACCAGTGCTACAAATACCATATGGATCGTTACGTATTTTGTTCCTATACTCATTTTTCACTTCATCAATGCTGCATATAGATATCGCTACGCTACGTCAAATATTCATTTTAGCCCAGAAAATCTTGCTTGTAATTTGTTATACCTATCCGGAAAATGCAACGAGCAAGTCAAATCAGAGAGGTTGTTTTTTTTTGCCCAGAAACATCACAAACATATCAAACATAACAAAGTTGACTTAAAAATAGGTAAACTATTAATAAACCGAGCCGTTACATTGGACAAATTATATTAAGGTAAAATCAAAAATAGGAAACCGAGGAATTATCAAAGAATTACATTAAAAACTAGTTGTACAATTCTTTATTTTGACAGATTTACAAATTCTTAATCAGTAATTAACAATTGTAAATCTGTCAAATCGATAAAAAACCAAAACAGGTGTGATCTTTCGGGCAAACGTAACAAAATCTAAACTGTCGAATAATTTTTGTCGAACCAAAAATCGGTCGAACAATTTTCGCAGTTCGAATAGGTAAGCATTTTGAAGGGATTTACGTAGGTCGAATGTAGTACCACATAGAAACCTTCATCATCATCCAGGAAAATAGAAGGGTGAAACGTAACACCGATTCGGAGGAATCTGGACGGAATCCAGTCTACGATCTACGTGCCCTTCGGCGTACGTGATATGACACTCGTAGAAACATCAACATCTGCGGTCACAGACAATATAAAAAACTACGTTATGACTATACACATTTCCTCGTAATGCGGCGTAATCATTAGTAAAAGCGGCTTCGTGTTTTGTAGTTTGATAAATGTCGCATTGCAATTTGCATTGCTTGGTATGTTAATTACTAATGCCTAGTTCACTTGAAACTTATTAGTCTATTACCTGTTTTAGGGTTTTTTTTTTATGATAAGGCCATCGATTACGCAGGCCATCTGATGGTGAGCGGGCATTAAGGCCCACAGTGCCATAGTCATTATGGAATATACTTACGTGGAGTGCTTATAATTTCACCGGTAATCTTACCCCCGTGTGGTTGCCGGGTTAGAATACTGCCACTCCATGTCTTCCCGTGGATGATGTAAGAGGTGACTAAGGGAATAAGTTCTTGTAGTGCTGTTAGGCGATGACCTTGCAACCTGTCTCTAATACACTAGTAAACTTCTTGGCCTGGTTGTGAAAAATGTGCTTAAAGAATTATAAACAAATATTTTTAGAGTTGTTGGTATTTCTGTAGCTCTGCCTACCAAACTCTGGGATTAAAGGCGTGATGTTATGTATGTATGTCTTACCCGCGGCATACGAGCCCACAGGCCACCGGATGGCATGAATGCTCTGAAGCCCAACACACATTAGCAATATCAAGACTTGGTAATACTGAGGACTAAGATGGAATGCTTATAAATTGTATTGTTATCTTTTCGTCTTACTACACATAGCACACAGGATATTTGATGGTATGAAAACGCTGAGGCTTACGAGAGTTACGAGTATAGACATTTGCGATCTCAAGACTGCAAACCCTTTCGACGATTTTTGCGTTTGTGGTATTAAGCGTCGAAAAGCTGCAAATGCTTTGCCAGCCCTTAGACTAAAGTGGAATACCGGTAAAATGGAGTGAATTTAGAAACACGAGGCGACTTTAATAATTTTTTGAATCTTCGATTCTGTGCGATTTGACAGTTTTTTTTCAGCTTCTTCGCCACATTACTTTAATATGTCTCATATGCGAGCGTAAAATATCGGTAGATCAATTATTTTCAGACAAATAGGATATAAAAATGTCGAAACAATAAACTACTTCAATTTGACTTTCTTCCGCGGTGGCTTTGATTGTTGTGATACAAAAACAGGGAAAACCAAAGTAAGCCCCATTGTAAGATTTGAGGTTATAAGCGGAGTATTGTTTGAATCAGAATCAGAATAATCTTTATTCAAGTAGGTTTACAAATAATAAACTCTTTTGAAACGTCATAGTAGCGACTTAGCCTAAATTGACTGCAGGTTCAAATCGCGACCGATCAGAGAAGAACCTGTAAGAAACTCTGTCGGATGTCTTTTTTTTTTCGACGTTCGCAACCTTTTGTCGTAAGGACTAAACATTTTATTACAAGCAATTCAGTCCCAAGCATTGTTATCATTAATATAGTCTTTAATACTATAATATGCTTTAGAAATTAGTTTACGCTTAACGTAACTCTTAAATTTATTTACTGATAGTTCAGTAACATTACTTGGGAGCTTATTATAGAACCTAATACAATTACCCATAAAAGAGTTTTTTATTTTATGGAGCCGCGTGAAGGGCACTGCGAGCTTATATTTATTTCTGGTATTAACATTATGTATGTCACAGTTCTTTCTAAATTTAGCGATGTTTTTATGAACATACATAATGTTTTCATAAATGTATTGACTGTGCATGGTCAATATGTTAATTTCTTTAAACTTATCTCTAAGCGAGTCTCTCTGGCCCATCTTGTAGACAGCACGAATAGCCCTCTTCTGCAGAACAAAGATGCTATTTACATCAGCAGCACTACCCCACAGTAAAATACCATATGACATAATACTATGGAAGTAACTAAAATAAACTAATCGAGCGGTATCTAAGTCTATTAATTGCCGAATCTTATTAACTGCAAAAACTGCAGAACTGAGTCTACCCGCCAATCCAGCAAGATGAGGACCCCATTGGAGCTTGGAGTCTAACGTTATACCAAGAAACACTGTATCATTAACTAGGTCTAGTTTGTCATTTTTAATAGTTACAGTAGTTTGACTATTTTTCACATTAGTAGTCATGAACTTTATACATTTTGTTCTTTTCTAAGCCACCGTTATCTAGTTCTAGCTGCTTTAAGTTATTCCAAATAAGTAGTCGCCGCTGCAATAATTTTAATAATTCATTTTACGATTAAATGCATGACTTACGGAAGTATTTTTTTTAATAAATCCATCTAACCCCATTTTACGGTACTTGATGTTTTTATGCGCTCGTCAGTCAAATTGTTGCACGATTGCGATGACGTATCTTTAAAGAATTTTTTTGTTTACTTTGTGAAGGTCACTTTTATAATATAAGTTACGTTAATAAAAGTTAGCTGATGACTCACTCACATATAAAATCAGCCTGATGCCCATGACTCATGCGGTGTCTTATAAGTTCGTACAAATTACCATGTTGGGCGCTGGCCAATAATAGTTTCGAGCGATCAGTACTGAAAGCTTATACTTAAAATATCACTCTAAGAAGTACCCAGTTGTGTTACTAGGCTGTGTATGTCTATTTTTATCCATATGTTGTGTATCGCTAATATCACTATTAAACTTTCTCTCGCATCGCATCGTATCGAGTCTGTGTCGACACTAACGGCTTACACTTGACATTTGACACAGATCTTTAATCGGTTTAATGAGACTAACTTCCGGGTATTAGTAGTATACTTAATATTTTTTTTCGTTATCTGTGGAGTTGTGGACAGTCCTTTGTTATTTATTGAAATATTAATGGTTTTAGATGTCCTTGAATAGCGTGATTAAAGACCACATTCCAAAGATTGAGTTCTATGAACACGTTGGAGGCGCTGGAACCCGTAAACGAGTCATTGCCTCCAGATGAGCTTATCTGCCAGCTATGTATGTGTGACTAACATGACAAAACAGCCGTTATTGTGTGATAAGTGACACGTGCCTGTCACAATAATGTCAGTTACAGTAGGTATCTTATACATAGATATAGGGTGGATCGCGCATGTTTGCTTTATTTTTTTCTCGATGTTTTTCTCTACTAACTGTGTGGTTTCTATAAAAACTCATACAACCAAGAGTTTTATATTTCGATTTTTTGATACTGTTTGAGTTGGAAATAGTTTGGGTACTTTCAATTAAAATTACCATAAATAAATCAATGTCTAAATTTACTCAAAAGCAAACCCAATTTGCGGATATACCAAAAAAATATAAAATTAAATTTACCTACCTAATAACGTTCCAAGTAACATAATTGAAAAAAAAACAACTAACTAATGTATGTTAAATAAAAAATAAAATAAATAAATATCACAGGACAATGTACAAATTGACCTAATCCCAAACTAAGCTCTAGGCTTGTAACTATCGGTACTAGACAACGATAAATACATAGAAATATACACAGAAATATATACATTGTTGTATTACTTTTAAATTTTGATTTTAATTTAAAAAAAAAAATTACATACATAGACTAACCATAAACTAACTAGGCATCTTTTCTGACCAACCCATTAAGATAAAGCAAAAAAATACTTGAAAGCTTATTGATCCACCTACCTAACCTACTCGTACCTAACTTACTTTGTGACCGCCTTTGTACATTACTACTTTCACATCACGCATTAACTTGGGCTATACTTATTCGGTATATTATGTAAGTTATTGTATACATACGAGTATCTTACGCACTTTGCCTTAGCATTATGGTTCCGATCGATTTCTGTTATAGCCCCTATGTTTTATCCTTCTCTACTTTGCCAAGCAAGGAAAAGAAAGAAAGAGGCGACAAACGAATAATGAGAATCGAGAAAAAATAAATTAAAACGTTTCCACACCGGATATCCGGTTACTTACCTTCCACTAACGGCTGGAACGTTGTATCGCTAAAGATATCAAAAAGCAAACATTATCCCTATCGCAAACGTAACATGAAAAAATACAGTTACACGTTCACCGATCGCTCTCTAGATCAGTTGTACCTACAACTAATCCATACGTTCGAATCACCAATTGGTATTCCAAAATCTCTCTATTCAATTGTTAACCTTACGTGCTTTGAAATTAAGTACACTATCACGTTTAAACGAAATCGCTGTTGCGTGATAGACCACCCACTATCTGCTGACATACAATAGAAGTGATATTTAGATTTCATGTCTCGTTATGGTCTCAGTCACACTTGATTGTGATTAGTGTAACCAGATGAAGAAAAAACGAAGGAATGCCAAAATTTGCTAATAAATCTCACCATCCCGTGTGGTTGTCGGGTTAATAGTGCCACTCTCATGTCTTCCCGTGGATGCCATAAGAGGCGACTAAGGGAATAAGGGTTTGTAGTACTGTTAGGCGACACGCTTGCAAGCTGTCACTAATATACTCGGAAACTTCTTGGCCTGATTGTACAAAAGGTGGTTATATAATTATAAAGAAGTTTTTTTAGACGTGTTGGTATTTCCGTAGCTCTGCCCCCACTCTGGGCATGAAGGCGTGATGTTATGTTACAATGTTGATTTCTTTGTGATGGAGCATACCGTTACGAAAATAATATCGATATTTAAACATAATTTTTAGCACTTTCATATAGCGTTATGATAACGATATTTTTCATAACGTTCTAAAATCGTACGAGTCAAAGAGAAGTTCATACCTATTCGTTTCATTTTAAAAGCTATTGCACTTGGGCTGTGTTCCACTCGGTAAAATCATATTGATTTTACATGTACAAGTATTGTTGTTAACTCGGCCGCCATTACTGTCAAGTAAATAAGAGCTGTCCTGACGTTGACAAAACGATAACATGTCAAAAGCAATATGGTTTTACCGACCAGAATAAAGCCCCTGTACATGACTGTAACCGGAAGTTTTGTAAATGTTGACGTCACTTTAGTGGTTTATTTATCATTCAATTTTCTTTTTTTATTTGTTAAGACTTCAAACGCCTTAGGATGCTGCCCGAATTCCATACAAACACCCAAATATCCGGTCATCACTGGAATATTCCCGACGTTTGGCAATCCTAGCTGAAATCCGTTATATCTTTATAGCTTTTTAATGATCTTGTGTAGCGTGACGGTTTTTAAATAGACGCATTTGATTTACTATTTTACATGCCTACTTATACAGTTTTTATATTGTTAACACGCAAAATATTAATATACTTAAAAAAAAATTATGTAATAAATGATATCTGGTTGTAGCGAACCGGTAACGCTACTATCTAAATTCAGCATGCAAAATTTTGCCACGCCTAAAGGCCGCTTAAGGTTTATGCTTATCCTCCCGTGTTCCTCAGGCGATGGTGGCTTGCTACCCCGGCTCGGGCACTCACTACGTGAAGCACGTCGACAACCCTAACAAGGACGGTCGCTGCATCACCGCCATCTACTACCTGAATCTCAACTACGACCGGGACCGCAGCGGGGGCATGCTAAGGTGAGTTCTCTACATTCTACATACACATCACGCCTTCATTCCCAGAGTGGGGTAGGCAGAGCTACAGATATACGACAACTCTAAAGAGACTTGTTGATCATTCTGTAGCCACATTTTGCGCAAGTAGGCTATATATGTACGTTCACCAGTGTATTAGTGACACATCGCATCATCTATTTCCTCATATGAATTAATACATTGGCACAATACAAGGCCCTCTTTGAGCAGACCCTTTCAGGTTCTGAAGTTCCTGGAGAGACTGAACTGACTCATCTGAATGATTTCCAAATCAGCTCAATCGACTGTACCGTAAAATGGGGTGAATAGGGACTAAGGGTGAATAGGGACACAACCTAAAATGCAGCATATTATGTTACTAATTATAAGAAATAATTGCCAATAGAACGTAACGATATTTTCATTTAATGCTTGTTTTTATTTGTAACAAGTTATGCCTTATTTTGGGTCGGTTCCTATTAAGCTCTTACTCCCTTGGTCCATATTCACCACGTTTTACGGTACCCATATATTTTCATCTCACCAGCTCTAAAGGCCTTTTCTCAAACATTCTCGGAAAGAACGACTTTTCTTTTGAAAAAAGTAGACGGAAAGAGCTCAATATTTAGAAACGTCATGGTTGTGCGATGTGTCAGATTTTACTTATCTGGCAAGTACTGTAATGAATAATGGTGACCCTCCAAGGTTGTATAGGTTGTAAGCGGTTTGGAAACTGTCAGTAAACATTTATTCTGTTGCACAGGGTGTTCCCAGAAGGCACGGACAAGGTGGCGGATATCATGCCGTTCTTCGACCGCATGATCTTCTTCTGGTCGGACCGGCGGAACCCCCACGAGGTCCAGCCGGCCTTCGAGACTAGGTACTTATAATTAGAAGTAATCCACGTGGAAGTCGTTGATCACTCTGCCCGCCTATTAAGCTTACAATTTTTTTATGCCATTGTCAAGGCAAACGAGCACACAGGTCACCTGATGGTAAGTGGGATCAGAGGCCCATAGCCATTTGAATTCTCAAGACTACAATCTTAACCCCGAGGACCAAGATTTGCCTCTATGCGAAAAGGGCAGGTATGGTTTCTGTGTTGCACGAATATATTTGCTACAGAGTTTTAGATGGTTTCTATGTATTTTTGGTAATGGGGGATGTACATTATCAAGGCAATTTAAACTACATCGTAATAGGAATGAAGTTCATTAAAAATGGAAATTATCATTATAGAGTAAACGTATTTGAATTTTATTTCCTTGATGCTAGATACAAATTCCCATTAAAAAAATCTTCCTATTTGTACTATGATTTGGTATCTGTGGCCTAGAATGAGAAAACAATGCATTTTATTCATTTTAGACATCATGTTTCATAAAGCTATTTACTGCTTAAGATCCACACTATCGATATCTAAATAGAAATAGTGTACTTAAGTTTATTTTTTTCAAAACAACCGGGTTCGATTCCCGAGCTGAGTACAGGTTTTTTTTAAATGTATGAATGCAGTTTTTCTTCTTATTAAAATGGATGAAATGTTTCCTAAGAACAGATCTTCGTATGTCTTATAGTTTCAGAATTTCCCATACTGACCGATTTAACTGAGACACCCTGTATGTCTTTGTTTACTCGTAGTATGCGACCTGGCTTTTTTTATCAGGGTATGTAAACGACTTTAGTGTCGTTATGCTGTTATGTGTGATATCCGATAGGTCAGTAGGCATGTGCTAAATTTTTACGGGAAGCACTAACAGAAACTTTACCTATTTCCAGATATGCAATTACGCTGTGGTATTTCGACGCCAAGGAAAGAGAAGAAGCTTTAAAGCGACACCGACGTAAGTTTTTTTATTGTATGGGCTTCCAAAAATGACACTGGGGATTTATTTTTACTTTTAATGTATTTATTTTGGTAACTCATCACTTCATTAAATGTATAATTTCATCGAACGCTATTTTCTCCTGAAATCATGTTGTGATCAAGGTATCTTAAACATTACTTACATAACCTATGGTTAGGTTAGATGTTTAAGATAACCTGAAAACATTACGGTTTCAGTAGAAACTAGCGTTCGATGAAAAGATACATTTGATATGATATTTCGATTCGAAATGATAGACACACATTTATTTTACTCTTTCTTATAATTATCTCCCCGCCAACTTTCCAACAGGAAGTTTAAAAATATCTGAAAAAATAAAACCATTGTTCTATTGTAACTACTTATCTTATCGGAGACTAATAACCAAAAATATTTTGATCGAGATAGGTCAACTTTTTAATAACCAGCCTCTCTGACTTCATTCAATCTCGACAAGCCCTGAGCCTGTATATACGGGGGTAAAAACATACAGGGTAATTTTTTTATCAGTGCACAAATTTTAACATATGATTCTGTATCGTTAATATAATGTATTACGACATTAAAACGAGTCAAATTTTTTTTTTTTTATTGCAACTTTCCTCTCTTTTACCTTCTCGTGTGGACACAAAGTCACACTAGAAATGATGACATGGGTTGTCAAGCTGTAGGTATGCGATACACTGTATTGATATTCGAAATATGAAATTTCATGTACAGCTTATCAGATAACAAGCCCCTCTCCTACTGATATTCTAAATTTGAAATTTCATTTATTAACTTACTTAACAACACTCCCCTCTCTCCTCGCACCCCTGCATTAGAGGGTCCATGAATATCGTTAAGTTAGTGGAATCATTGAATCGGCAATATCTCTAATATTTTTTAAGCTAGAGTAAAAATAACACAACATGTGTTATTGATTAACAATAGCGAAGCAAATATAAATATTTGTGCACCTATTAAAAAAATACCTTGTATAACCTACGTTTTGATAGCTCTTATTTACATGACAGTAATGGCGGCCGAGTTTGCTTGTTATTGAAAGCACTAAATGAGTTAATAGAGAAATCAATTATAATCCACAAAAGTAGTCAGGTACGCTTTGTCATGTCATTAATTTTCTATTAGATGCAACAACTATTTTGTTTGTGAACAGTGTACAATATTAAGAGCAATTAAGAGCAACATACATATCATAACATTGTGAAATGTCCGAGATACTACACATCATAATGATATCATCATTCAATTACCACTTGTACTTCCATCTGGAAAGAGCTCATTGGCTGATAATATGACATATCAATCACCCTTTAGTTTTGTTAGGTATATGTCCGTATCTGCTGTTGACTATATCTTAGTTATTATTAATTTATAGTACATACATACATACATAAATCACGCCTGTTTCCCAGAGGGGTAGGCAGAGACCACTTCTTTCCACCTGCTACGATCCTGACAACGATTCTTCCACAATCATACATCGAGTCATGCATGCACGTCGGTTTCGGGTACTTAAAATTCGGCCCTTTTCCAGTATTTCCCCGATTTGATTCAAAAAAGTACGCTCACGGCGCCCCCTTCCGACCCTTCCACTCACTTTCGCACTATATATTTCTTTCGTCAATCGTTTTTCATCCATCCTTTCCAAATGACCGACCCATCGAAGCATGCCCTTTTCAATCTTAGTCACTACATCTTCTTTCAGTCCACACTTCTCTCTGATGTTTTCATTCCTTACTCTATCACACAGTTTCACACCACACATACTACGCAAAGAGCACATTTCTACTGCATTTATACGACTTTCATGCCTATCCTGCCACACCCAACATTCACTACCATACATCAGAGTAGGGGCCAACACCATTGTAATTTATAGTAGCTTTGGTTTAGTGATATGTAATGAAACTTTTATAAAACATTGCAAATAGCACTGCTTGGACTTGCACTTGTGAAAATGATACGAGTTAGATAAAATACCGTAACATTGGGTCACATTCACTAAAAACATAACTATGATTCTTGCGGTCTGGAGACCGGTAAAGGTAAAATGTTTGTGATGCGAGCAGTTATTTAATCCTTAATCTTGGATGTTTTTCCATTTATTTATAAGTAGTATAGTAGCTACCTACATAAAATAAACTCAACACCTTGATATGGGTTTGTAGGAGGAAGTCTGAAACAAATAGAAACAGGAACAACACATTGATATGGGTTTGTAAGAATCTGAAACAAATAGAAACAGGAACAACACCTTGATATGGGTTTGTAGGAGGAAGTCTGAAACAAATAGAAACAGGCACAACACCTCGATATGGGTTTGTAGGAGGAAGTCTGAAACAATTAGAAAAAGGAAAAAATTACGACGTCAATTGTAGAGAAATTAAAGATTTTTTTATATCCTCTTGAGACCCGGTGCCATAGGAGGTACATAATCAAGGCAATTTAGTTTCAACTATATTTTTATAAACATAAAGTTCATTATTATTTGTTTCCAATTTGACAATGGCATTTAACCTTTTCGCGCCAGTGACTGCTGTAGCAGTTATGGTCGACAGAGTAAAATAGTGTCCCTGACGAAGGTTGACATTAGTTGTGGTTTCTAGCCGTCACGGGCCGCGAAGTTTAAGAGTAAATGCTTGTTGGTAGATTCAAATCGCTACGTACAAAAAACCCCCCTGCTTGTAGTATGGGCCTCACGAGGATATAAAAAAATATACACAACTTTAAAATTTATTATATACTTTTTTAAATGGTTAACTTTGAATTATCGTTGTATTGAAAACTTTTTTTTCTTCATTTCAGAACACCGCGGTCCTGATTCGACGGACTGATATTCGGGGTTAGGCTAGCAGAACGCTGCGGGCTCGACCTTCCAACCCCCAATGCCTTCACCAGGCCCAATCCTCTGATTTACCGACTCTTTAGACAAAAAAACTTCCGTACAGGGTCCGTCGTACTTTAACTCTTCTCTTGTAGATACGCCATTTATCTAAGGAAGCAGTTAATTATCATTAAAATAAAATTGTAAGTACAGTTGGTACTGTTTTTGAGCGCACCAGCGTCATTTCAGGAAACCTGACGCAAATAGGAAAAACGAAACGAAAGTCGCATGTTAAGGCAGTTTTCCGGCAGACGAAAAAATATACGTATGGCGTATAAAAGGAATGAAATGTCATATGTCACAATAGATGTCTGTGGCGATGTTGTTGGGTCTTTTTACGAATTATTGAAATTATTTTTTGTAATTATTACGCCGTAATGATGCGAGATGCATGGTATATAAGCGCATACGAACACGAGCAATCGAGTTTCCCACTTTTTAATAATGAAAATGTCGATGTTTTGTTATGACAGGCTTACTGTTTGTTTTTGGTTCTGTTGCTAACAATCGAGCAGCCCTTATTAGCACATATTAAATTGTGTGTGGGATAGCTCTTATAAAAATGTATAAAGTAATATTAAATCACTATAACTAAATTACTTCAAGATTAACCATTCACATTGTGTATTATGGCCCAATAATTATCGTCCAGGTCCGTATGAATACGTTACTCATGTCCTGTTTTGTCAAGTATAGGAGTGCGAAGGGAACAAAAGTTTCACGCTAGAAAACGTGTGTGGAAATCGATTTCGATGTAAGTTGGTGTGTAAGTTAATGAATAATTGGTTTTAATTTGCTGTAAGCAAATTTAAAAACTATAATTGTATGTACTTTTAGTTCTTACGTTACTCTAAAGAAAGGGATGTAGATAGTAAATGGCTGTTTATTGTATAACTACACTATTTATACCCAAAAGATGAGTATTATCGTAAAGGTAGAAAATAATGAATAAATATAGCATAGGCTAAGGTGGAGTTTCCTGTGTATGAAAAAGATTATCAGATTTAGTCCCCGTGCCATTGTAGGCGTATTTCAAATATATTTCTTAGAATTCAAATAAACTTCATAGAATTATAGATAGGTATTGATTAATAGGTGAAATATTGACAATGAAATACGCCTGTAGGTAGATTATTTCAATTACAGATACTATATCGTGAAACTAAAAAGGTAGCATACGTTATGCCATTTATCTCGTGCCGGACTATACGGGGGCGGTTCGGAACTTCCCGTCACCGTAAATAAATATATAAGTACTTCATCTTCGGCCCTTCAGGAGTTCCTGTTACCTATTGTCGCTCGATACTTAATACGCACGCAACTCAGTCCGTCCTAATGAGTTTGCTTGTGATGGCCAGGGCTCGGAACCGGTTTAAAAAGTACCGCTTTATTTCGGTTTTGCTCCGAACTTTTCTAAGGAACGCGAACGTTTTAACCTTAATTAACCGGTTTATTCCACGAGCGGTGAGTCGAGAAACCAAAATGAAGAGTCTGGATTAATCGGTATTTTTGGCTCGAAACCGGCTAATTTGAAAAGAACTTTATAATTATAAAGGTTTCTCCAAAAACCGGTTTATGCGAACGGGACCGAAATGAAAAGGTTTTGCGTCAAATACATAATAACCCTGGTTGCTGCTCGCGGCGCGTAGTTAACAGTGTCTTCGTTTGTACGGTGGAGGCACGCACATATGCAAGCCCCGCGATATACCTATGTTTGAAGACGAGTTATGGTTTATACTGTGTCACCGTCTCGTTCTTGTCTCTCCCGTTTCGTCCGATGATTTATGACGTTCCGTTTGCTACAAAAATTCCAAACGTAATCTATCGATTAGTTCTAAACATAATCGGTATAATGCCTGAATGTTTTTGGAGCTATTAGAAATCCTTGATACGTGAAAGTATGTTTTTATCTTAATAAATTGTGGGAATTTTCAGATGAATAATTGGGTTAGCATTTTTTTATTTGTACATAATATTGAGATATTGAGTAAATGAAGTCGGATTTTGTTTGGTTGTTGATGGTGCTGCCATCTACGCGCGATGTTCCTAACTATTAGGTAAACTAAACGGGATTTTCTTCCCCTTTTACAAATAAAACACAATTTATAAGGTGTGTCGTGAAACTCCGTTCGAGCAGACACGAAAAAACGATTCCGATGATTTCAGAAAGCACGATTAAAACCCACGATCAGACTTGTACCTTATAGTTACAAGGTGCAAATTAAATTGCAATTAATTTTCCATCTCACTGACGCAAAACACGCCCCTTACCATTGCACGTCAACATGGCGTCAAAAATAACCAATAATAACACAGAATACAGACGCGCAACGCGTGGACCATGCTGATTGGTTCCCGCGCTTCGATAATTTGTCACCTCCGAAGATACATCGGTTAGCCATATCAGTTGTGTTTTATTGTAAGTTCGTGGTTTTGAACTTGGGAATTCCCATTCTTGTATATCATACCTGTGACCCTAGACAAGGCGCGTTATGCGAACGTTATTTATATCGAAAATGTATTGGATTGACGTAAGATGCGTGGTCCAGCGCTTATAAATGTCAATTCCATACATTTCGACTGTTTCCGATAATCGTTAACGCAGGGGTGTCATGAAAAATACATCAGTATATTTTGTTATTCGAGTATGTTTTATAATAATCGGCTCTGTCAAAGGACAGAAAAGTCATATTATATTATAGGTAGATGTAAGTAGTACTTTTTGTTGTCATTTCGTCGTAAATATAGGCCCTTAAAGTATTATAATGATGTCGAAAGTTCACTAATTCATTATATTATTGGCCGTTGGTATCTCCGCTGACTTCTATTCTGTTGAGTTTTTCAGTGCAATAATATATTCTTATATTTACTTATACATGTCTTGTAGCGATTTGCTGTTCTTTAGAATTCTCTAGAATTCTACGGAATGGCACTTGTTTTAGTTTTGTGTGACCACCAACTATTGCAAGAACCAATGAGTGAACACGTAGAACTTCTCACGTTGGTGGCTATACTAAATACTTTATCATTTATTTAGTTAAGCGGATCTATACCAGCCTAAGACTGAATTTAAAGAATCATTAAAATATGTAAGCGATTTCATCATTCAAATAGATTTATTTATTCTCTATTTTCCTCACAAAATTGTACAGAAAGTATTTAATATTATACCGATATAAGTTTTTAATCTAGAATTTTGACACCGAGTAACAGTCACTAAGCAATATTTATACTTTAAAAAAATGAGAGTTTATATGCTTTCAAAATGATATGTTACCTCATTAAATTAATTTAGTTAGTCGCTTGTCATATTTTCTAATGTAACTATTTGTAAATAGGTATCACAAAATAAATTTAAACAACAATAAATGTTACTAGAGAAAAATGTCTTTTTATGAACTATATTCCGGACCCCAGAGTTTTTAAGCCTTTTGTATAAAGGATGGAGTTATAGCGATTGGATAGTTCTCCTATCATTGCCTAAGTATTCGACAGTTTATAAAAGGCCTGTGACAGCCGTATTTCGTATTTTAATCACTTACTGTACTCATAAGCTAGGTATTTAATAATAGGCGATTATTTATTTAAACTTCTGTACGGAGTCTCTTAGGTTTGTGCTAATGTCGTATTCATGAAAAGTTAAAGAAAAAAGTGTAATGTAATGTGTTTAAATGAGCTGTCACAGGCACAGCGCAGCGAGAGTAGATGAGCATTTCTCAAAAAAATTGCCACTGAGTGACAACTCCAGATTTAAAAAAAGGCAGGTATGTAGGTAGAGAACATCTAACTATGCAATAAATAATATTATAATGTGTCCCAAAATATTTGTATGGAAAGTTCCTTTTGTGTTACCATAAACGTATGAATAACTGTACTATATTTATGATGTAGGTAGACATTTTTGGTACGTTTCAAGTATTTTTTTTTATATATGGCCATAGAAGTAAGGAGGAGCAATAAAATAAAAGGCAATATACAGATAGTTGATATGCACAGTCTTATTGGGTTTCTGTGTGCCAAAAAGAGATAGTTCTATAAGCTAAAATATCACGGTCGTGGGCTGTTGCTGTCGCACACTTATATATAATCCACGACCATGATGTCCAGTTGGTGTCGTTGGAGACGAGTTTACACGAGTTGACACCGCCTTGGTGTGTACGGCTAGTTTTAGCAAGAACTGTACTCTATACAAGAATCAGTTCCTTTTTTAACTTATTGAACAGGTATACAGTGTGTTACCGGCATGAGGGCTTTAAATGTAGGTATCGATTCTACTCCTCAAATGGAACTCCTTTTGTTCTACGACTTTAAAAAATGAGGTAATTTTTATTTTTCATACAAAATAAATTAATTCACTGATTTTACTAGTAAAGTTTGAAAGTTTGATTACCTATAACTTACTGTAAATTAAGTTATTTTCTAAGTCGTAGAACAAAAGATGTAGCATTTGAGGAGTAGAATCGATACCTACATTTAAAGCCCTCATGCCGGTAACACACTGTAGATCACGTATGACGCTTGCGTTTTAAGGCTCCTTCTATGCCTTTAGTTCTTATTCTATTTATATGGCTACTGTCCAGTGGGCAATAGGCTACTTGCCTCATATTAAATTTGGCTTAATAAATTAATATTTTCTGTAGTATTAGACTTAAGAAGCCAATATTTATCGATTTCAGATATTAAAAGTGTAAGATGGCTACGTATTTTTTATTTAAAATTGTTCATTTTTATTTTTTAATTTGAACTCTGAAAACGCTGTCGGACTTGTTGTGACGTCATAGGACTCTAAGCAAACTTCATGTCGGTTCTTATACGAGTGAAATTCGCAATGGTATATTCTGTAAGTATTCTGTGCTGTGACATGACATTGACATTTATGACTCATGGACTTTGAGGTTGTGTTATGATCGTAGTCGTTTTAACATTAGTAAAAACCTAATCTGTGTATTATTGTTACTGCTTTCTAGTTTTATTGATAAGAGCAATCATGGATGTTGGATTCGTGAATGCAGATAGCACAAACTTACCAAGAATCGACACATTGATGGTCGGTAATTTTTTTGCCTTGAATCCAGATTTCTGCTCTGCCGAGTTTATTATTATTGAAGATAAAAGTTTTTGTAGAAACTGAATAACTTATTAAGTAAATACTAACATCAAAGTGATCTTCGCAAAAAAACAAAAATTGTTTCAGTCGATAAAGTCAGGATCCTTTTTAGCAAGTTTTAGCCATGTATTTCGCATATTTATTTCACTGGGCATTCTAATCCATAATTTCCCTGGGGTCGTAATTGATGCGTTCTTGCATTCTCGGAATATACAATAACGTTAATTACTATATTTTCCATGTAAACTGGTGGAAGTCATGGTTTTTATTAATAAAAGTATCGAGGTTTCGAAAATGATAAATTGTTTATCTATATGTCAAATGCTCTCGTCAAATGTCAAATGTTTGTTTTCGGCCCGTATGACGTCACAGCACAGATAATCTATAGACTAATATGGTTGTAAGCGTTTTCGCCTGTTAACGAAAACTAAACCTTTAAAATAAAGTTTTGCGGTTTTGTAGGTCCTAAAAAAATATGGGAATATTTCTTTTCATCTAATCGGACAATAATTAATAACTTGAGACCTACTTTAAAACAGAGTCAACTAGCCTATTCTGCCAGTGTCGAGGTTGGAAGTTAAAAGTGATCGGTGAAAAACATTTTTCCAATAGCAGATCAGATGCTGATTCATCAGTTGGAGGATCTAAAAATTAATGAATTTAAATTATTTACCACTTAATATTAAAGTCATTCAAACACATACAAAGGAAGTATTTACAAAAGTGAGGACAACTAAGGCTAGCTGGGTTGGTGAGCTTTGGAACTTGGATACCAACATATCGTCGTCTTACTTACTCAAACTCGAATCTGCATATTTTTTTGCTGTTGGTAAACTTATTGCTTCTAAGTATCAATGAATGAAAATTAAATTACCAACAGCAAAAAAATATACAGATACGAGTTTGAGTAAGTAAGACAACGATATTTTTGTTGTTGACAGTATATAAGTATGACTTCAGCCACGCTTAACGTACTTGTAAATACCTCTTTACGGTACCGAACCGCAAAACGAAAACATGGTACCCCTATAGGATCACTCGCATGTCTGTCTGCCCGTCCGTCTGTCACAGCCAATTTGCTCCGAATCTATTGAACCGATTAAGTTAAAATTTGGTACACATATGTAAGTCGGTGACACAAAGATGGTCGTGTAACGTAAATAAATTAACACGAGCCACATTTGTGGGGTTAATTAGAGTTTAACTCTCACTTCGGTCGCTTTCCGGATTTTTTCTATACCCATTCTTTGTAGAGGTTACAATTATGCTGACAATAAGGTCAATAAGTGTTTCGTTTCGAACATCAATCGAATTTAAATATAAAACTATAAACTCAGGTCAGTTCCAAATGTCAAAAAATACGACAAATAAGAGCTGGTCTCGTTAAAAGCCACAAATCAGTTTTCTCCAAATAAGAACTGATTCTATATAGATATTGTATAAGTTACTATTATTTATAATGAGTTCCAAGTGTTCGCGACGGTTTAGTAACGCATCAACCATCAGAAAAAAGTCTGTGAACACAAACGCTGTCGCAGAGGTACATTTTCCGTTATTATTTACATTATTATTAGACAAAGGGCATTTTGTTTGATACATGCTCCAACAGCAATCATGGTGGTGTCATTGAACGGTTCACACAACAAATAGGAAGGGCTATTAACACGATTCACTCGAATGAATGTTCTTTCGAGTGAATGCTTCATTTTTCTTTCATTCAATGTTCACACGGCTTAGCTGGAATGACGTAAAAAATAACATTCCCTTCCGACACTCGAACTTCATCCATCCTCGCTTTGCTCGGGTTGATATCTCGGGTCATGGCTTACTTTAGTCCCTTGTTTGTTTTGTACCTTTAGACAGTTTGGGAAAATAGACGGTATGAGCAAGTAGACAGTTTGGGAAAATAGACAGAATGAGAAAGTAGACCGTTCAGGCAAGTGGACCATTTAGGAAAGTGGACCTAAGGTACCTGAAGGTTAAGTTTCACTAAAGCAGCTATCATAAAGTAATCCATAACATTGTTTGTTTTAGCTGGATCTCCGTCCTATTGAAGAGAGCGATGTTCCTATGAACGACACTGACTATGGGTGAGTATGTTACAGTTAACAGCTGACTGACTGTTAAGTTCACGGTGCGTGTTCTCAGTAGTAGTCATCTCCTCTTGGGAAGCGCTGGTAGACGTGTGAAAGTGAGTTCACCCACGAAGCCCGGCGTCGTGCGGTAGTTAGAAGTGATCACAGGATGTTGCCGCGAAACATTATTGCCTAGGCTGGAAAGTAGGGAATTGCCTGATGAGGTGGTTAGCGGGCCGAGCCTCGGCGAGGCCTGCTAAAATACGGGTCAGACAATCCCATTTCCGCCGAGGCATATGTAATATGTAATGCTTTTCTCAATGAGAGGAAATGATAAAAATGCATAATTTAAAGTATTTGTAAAAACATAATCGACGAATTGAGAGAGTATCTCGTTCTGAAAACTACAAGTATAGCCCATAGCCCAGCGCTGCGCCCACCTTTTATTAAATTAGGGGCCTTTATCATGTTTGTTGTGATTTTACAGGCACCCTGATTATTGCCTGTAAAATCAATACCTAATTTCTATTGATTATATAAAATCAACGAGCCACAGAAAAGCGAGAAGCTTGACAGAAACCGGACTAGGGTTACCATGACGTGGTTAAGCAATTCAGTTTACGGTGAGAGAAAGAGACAGAGCTTTGTAACTGCTATAGCTATGTCCCTTACACTCATTCTAAACTGAATTGCTTAGCCACGTCATGGTAACCCCCACCGTATCATTTGGCCAGACGCGGCCTTCTTCACATGCTGTCTGTTTGTCACTATCGGCTTTTGTTTATAGATCCTTTGTTTTGTCTTTCGCCGTAGATTCTCTTCTGAGTGAACCAGTCATTGGAAGTTACCGGCTAAAAGCTCAATAATCACATGTGCCTTAACATTGACGTCGGCGGAATCATCGACAGTCTCGATGGAGCCATAAACAACAAAAATTGAATTGAATTACTTACTCATTTTGATGTTTCAGATTACCATATTTTCCAGCATCTATGTTTGCTGCAATTTTAGAGGATGCTATTACTGAAATCCGAATACTCGGTATGTAGGCATTATTTCGGACTTTCGTCACTTAATTAAAAACCCGTTAAGGGTCGGTTTAGCGAGGGTCTATATTGTCTGTAATGAAATTAAAGTTCCGATTTATAAACCCTATAAGGTCGATTGTCGAGCCGGATTGTGCAAAATTTGGTTACAGAATTATCAAGAAGCTTTTTTAGAGTTGTTGGTATTTCTGTAGCTCTGCCTACCCCACTCTGGGAATGAAGGCGTGATGTCTAGTAAATATTTGGGTGAATCAACTTTTAAAGTCCTCCTTTTCTACACGCTAATAAAAACTTACGAGAATATGTGAGATTGATAATGGTTTACACATGTTAAAATTAGATAATCAGATTTTCGGATTTCACTATTCATAATCATAAACCAATTCTATAATTTTGTAAAAACATGGTAACGCAGTGGAAAATACACGTTTTTCATACAAAACCCGGGGACAACGTAGTCCCCTGCGTTACCTGATATATTTGTGTAAATCATAGAAGAATTTTTAAAATTGTCAGCTAGAAAGTAAGTTTAATTGTTTGATTTATTCAATATATTGACCACATCAAAAAAAAATTGCATTCTACCAAATTAAGGTGACATAGTGAGACATCGAAAATTGGGGAGTACCTTAAAAGTTGATTCACCCATTTACTCGTATGTATGTATTACGTTTTTATCATAATTATTGTTAGTCAAAATCTCATTATGTTGAAAGTATAATTTGCAGTTCCGATTTTCGAGAGTCATATTTGTTGAATGTTCCGAGTTTTGTGACTGAATAAGTTTATGGGTGACAAAGGAATGCCCTGAGGCCCCAGCCGAGATGCGTACGCTAACTAGCGTTTCTATTCGTTTACTTTTGAAACCAATTCACTGCTAGATCACGTCACTTTCCATATGACGTTATCTACCACTGACGCGTTTGGTTTAAAAACAAAACGAACGCTAACTAGCGTACGCATCTTGGCTAGGGCCTCTGAAGCGACTGTGGATTGTGGATCGATGGCATATTCTAGAGTGCCGTAATACGAAAGGTCTAGTACACATTCGTCAGATTCCTTTTTCGTCAGAATAAATTATAGCCTGTTTTTTTTCGGACGAAAACGGACTTTCGAGCAGATTCCGCTATCGTCAGAATAAACACATATTACCTGATACGCGGATGACCATAGAATACGTAGGTAGGTTTAGGTTATGTTAGTTTTGCAGCAGGCCCGGAGGGCCAAACCATCCAGAAATAGGAGCTCCGCGTAAGCGGAGCTCCGTCGACACTGCCTAATATTAAATAATACAATGTAACAAATAAATAAATTATAAAAATTAACCAAAGTTTTTTCTGTCCAAAAAGTAATTCCGTTTTCGTCCGAAAAAAAACGGGCTATAATTTATTCTGACGAAAAAGGAATCTGACCAATGTGTACTAAATCATACGAAATAAGGCGGCTAACTGCAATGTGGTCGAAGCATTCTAAACTCGATTGGTAACAACATTAAGTTGCACTTAGCCGCCTTCTTAGTTATTAAGGCTATTACTTAGTCGGCTCTCAGAAATCAGCAAATGGGTACCTATGCTGCCGTAATGTAGCAGTCAAAGCATTCTGTACTCTAATGCGAATCACATTAAATTTAAAATTATTATTCTTTTGACATGCAGATGCCTTCTTTAGTGTGACGGCAGTCAATGGCGTGGCTTAAATATCAAACCCATCGCTCTCTTGGTAGGTTACTGAATGCCGTTCCCCGGCATATAATGTTAAAAACCAGTCAAGTGCGAGGCGGACTTGCACACGGTTAAACGAACCCTAAAAGATCCACCATAAATCCCACGTCGATTCTATACCTGCTGGAGTTACCCAAGGTTCAGTTATAGGCCCGTTGCTATTCATTACCTTTTAAATCACTCCGCAGATGAGTGTAACAACGATCTGCGCATACGCAAGTTGTACACGGACATGCCGCTGCTGCTGATGTATAAGTTTGACGTCGAGCAGTCGAATCTAGATAACGACGACGATGGCATCTATAAGGATGTCGATTCCATTGATAGAAAATTTCAAAAGCTTGATGCAGACAGGTAACACAAATAGTTATTTTGAACTTAATAATTGAAAGAGTTACAAGTTACAGCGAAACTGGGAAATGTAATAACGTCTCTCTCGCGATTCTATCACAAGGCCGAAATTTCGTTACAAGGATTGTTATTAAATAAAACCGGTATTCGTTTTAACTGTGCCCAGCTATGATGGTCTTCTAGAAAAGGCCGAGGATGATGATATTTTTGCGAATAAGAGGCACGCGAAGGACTACTGCTTATTTACTGTAAATACACCAGTGATACAATACAAAGAATACAAATACTCTTTATTGAACACCAAAAATAAAAAATAAAAACAGAACATGGAACAGTACATTTAAATCATAGGTATACAACAGGCAGGCAGGATATTTCATATAAACAGGAATTGTATTTATGTTACTGCCGCACCCAAGTTGAAGATTCATAAAAGACCCAATTAACCACTCTCGATCTGTTTACAGCAAACGAGTCGACGCTAGCTAATCCCTCTTACTCTAGTGTTTTCCGTATCTGTCCATCATTCATTAGCGAAACATTTGAACATTATTGTAGTTTGTCTATTTTCAAACGCAATTATCTAGGAACGTAACATCTATGGTTTGGTCATTTGGAAAGGATGGATGAAAAACGACTGACGTAAGAAATATACAGTGCGATAGTGAGTGAAAGAGGCCGCCCTAGGCGTACATTTTTGGATAAAGTCGGGGAAATACTGGAAATGTGCCGAATCTTAAGTACCTACCCGAAACCGACGTGCATGCATGACTCGATGTATGAATGTGGAAGAAGCGAAAGTGATTTGTCAGGATCGTAGCAGGTGGAAAGAAGTGGTCTCTGCCTACCCCTCTGGGAAACAGGCGTGATTTAATGTATGTATGTAATGTATGTGTTTGATCACATTTTATTTATGAACGTATTAGACCAGAGGCAAAACTGCGCTTAAGAATCATGTGTCATGGGAGAAGGAACCCGTTAACGCCGTCGGAATCACCGTACCGTAAAGCGTTTTTTTTTATATAAACTTGTATTTCCAGGAAATACTTTGAGGAAGTGTGTCTAGATGCGTATAAGGATTTATCAATAAATAACTGCTATCAGGGTCTGGCTCGGCACGTAACGACTAAGAATGATTTAGATCATTATCGCATCGACCTGAACGAGACTGAAGCTAGGAATAGACAGTGAGTTTATAGACTCTGTCAAGCAAGTCGTGTCCCATAAAAAAGGCCGCAAATCCAAAAATCTTACAGGTGTCGACACTGCCAAACAAATGTTTGATAGATATTTTTTTGTTTGAAATAATGTGGTATGCCTGTAGCTTGTTTTGTTTTTGCTTGTAAAACACCGAAAGGCAACTTTTTATCCATTTGACGGATAATAATTATGATGCTATTGTAAGAAATCAGCTAAGCGGCCGTGGTCACCACTCTCTTGATAGACTAGCTGAATCACATTGAAGATGCGTCTATGGTTGTAGTCTTTGTCAATACGACAGACAAAAACATACACTTGGCATTGTATTTGTATAAGTAGTTAATTTTTTAATTTGACGACTCTGTTAGCCTAGTTGGTAGCCTACGAAGATAGCGGTCCCGGGTTCGATTCCCGGTGAGGAGCGATGTTTAGCGTTGTCAAGTACCCACAAACAAGTCTGGTGCTTAGTTTGGGACTAGGTCAATGCGTATGAGATTATCTTGGTAATTCATTTATTTACCTTTCCTGACAGAAATAAATGTAATTTATACACCTATCGATGGTCCAGAAGACAAATGTGCCAAGTGCATCGATAGTCTAGAAAACAAATGTGCTAAGTGCATATTAAATATGCACTTAGTACATTTGCTTTCTAGGCTATTCAAGTCTTAGAAATTTCTCTTCTAGACCATCAATATACCTAGAGACAATCTCACATCAATTTACCTAGTCTCAAACTAAGTTCTAAGCTTTTTTTATGTTTTGGAGAAGGCACACGAACCCTCCGGCCACCTGATGGATCGGATCTGATCTGAGACCCATAGACATTTGAATTCTCAAGACTATAATCCTGAGACCTCAAATGCGTTGCTAACCCTGAGGACTAAGATGGAATGCCTCTATGCTAGTAATTTCATCGGTTGTCTTATCCCCACACCGGAACACAACAATGCGAACACTGTTGCTTTGCGGGTGGTTAATGGATAAGATGGTGGTAGCGATCCGGACGGATCCTGCACAGGGTCCTACCACCACTAAACTAAGCTTAGACTATATTGTGTTCTAGAAAACGACAACTATAAAGTGAAATATACAGCAAAGCAAAACATCCAAGACCCTGAAACAAATACTCTTACTCATCACATCACACAAATATTTGCCTAGACCGGGCATTGCTAGCATCGTTGGCTCACTAGTCTCACTATCAACTATAAGCTAACCGCGCGAGTCGTCAAATTAATAAACTTGTTTGCAGATTGCGAAAAGAGCTGCGCAAACAGCTAAGGCAGCTAGGTAACCACGTGAAATCTGTCTCGTACGAGACGAATGCCACCATTGAAAACCTGAAGACAGAGATTGAGGTATGGAACCTAAATGGAATCCAAATGAGGGGTTGCGTTTTTACTTGGGTGTAAGTAGTGCATATAGGTCTCTTGGTCCGACTGCGTGGTCCAACCGACCGAGGATATTAGTGTCATAAATATGAGGTAGGTTTAGGTTATGTTAGTACTTCAGCTGGCCAAAACAACCTAGAAATAGGAGCTCTGCATTGGCGGAGCTCCGTCGACTCTGTTGAATTTGATTTTGAAATAGAAAGATGGACAACGTTGTCGAACCACGCGGAGGGGTTTACTTGACCGCCCAGGCAAAAAGTGAAATATTCAAATATTTGTTTTGAATTTTATGGCAAGGAGAAGGCAAACGAGCACACAGGCCACCAGATGATACTTAAATGAGATCTGAGACCCATACTTGCATTTGTCAAGACGAGTTAGGCGACTAATGTCAATATTGAAAAATTACTAGGTATAAAAATGTCGACATCTTATATAATGTCGAAAAATAACAAAGACTAGAATTATTTTTGTCGATGTATAAAAATGTCGACATATAACAATGACCATCTGATTTTTGTCGATGTATAAAAATGACGACAGTGGGTAGTAGGAGCTCCGCGGTAGCTGAGCTCCGTCGACGCTCTTATTTCAAATCGATTAGACAGTGTCGACGGAGCCCCGCTCACGCGGAGCTCCTATTTCTGGGTGGGTGGTGGGCCTGCTGCAAAACTAACATAACCTAAACCTACCTAGCCCCTGTTCCGCCAATCCCCCCTCGTCTTAATTCCATTTCGAGATTATTATACTTCGTATTTTTTTTACTTCGTCGTTATTATTACTCGACATTTTTATACATCGACTTTTTTATGTTTGGAAAATCGGCATTATTATACCTCGTCATTTTTCAATATAGACATTAGTCGAATAAACCGTCTAGACTGCGATCCTAAGAAAGCAAACGCATTGCCAATCCTGATGCCTAAGGTGGAATGCCTCTATTCTCTATAGTAATTTCATTGGTTATCTTATCATCATAACTCACCAATGCGACAATTGCTGTTTGGCGATCAATGATATTACATAATATAAAGAGGAAGTATATATGTTGCTGCCGAGCCAACGTTGAAGATTCAATAAAGAACCAACTAACCACTCTTGCTCCGTTTACGCCAAACGAGTCGATGGTAGCCAGACATAGAAGCTTTTGTGGCAGGAACGTCAATTAACTAGGGACTTCCTTCCGACATTAAAATTATCGATAAGTGTTTCAAATACTTATTTCAATGTGACATTCCGTAGTAGATAGGTATCGTTCACCGGATAAAATAGAGAGTAACTACAATGCTGATCACTACCCATCGATGGGTTTCTTACATAAAAACTTCTTTGAATGCTATTCAATCGATTTCCATACTAAATAAATTGAAACCAAACAAATCAAGGCCTATCTAGGTAAATTGTATGACATTGTGTAGCATAATAGTAGGTATACTCTATACAATCCGTACCTACTTAGTTTTTGGAAAATGTATGGAAAGGACTCAAACATAAAAAATATTATAGGTAGATAATCATTTATTTTTATCGTTACGTTCATGCCACTTTTAAGATTTGAGTTACGGTGAATGGAAATTACATGTTTATATTATACGTTATCTCATAGTCATAACTGTCATAAGAAATAAAGTACAATTTATCGATAAATTGACATCGTTTGGAACTCCCTAGGACAATTTTGGTCATGCCACAAAAACTTATATGTCTGATGATAGCTATCGCTCTTTCTCTCGTGTTTTCCGTATCTGTCCGTAATTCCTTAGTGAAACAATTGAACATATTGAAGCTGTTCTGTTTTCAAACGCAATTTACTAAGAACGTAACGTATTACTCTGTAATATCGCTGTATGGCGATAGGTTAACCTTTTCAACGCCAATGACTGATACAGCCGCACCACTGGTTCAACGCCAACCACGGATATTTCTGTCATGGTTGACAGCGCAAAATAGACCTGAATATCTATGAGGCAAGGTCGACATTCGCTCTGGTTTTAAGCTGTTATGGCGTGTGAGTGACGTCATTTGTATTAGACATGGCGTTGATAAGGTTAAAGGATGAGATGGTGGTAGCTTTTCACCGCCACAAAACAAACGAAGTGACGTGCTCTGTACGCCACGGAATAAACAGTCTAGTAGATAAAAGGAATTTTAATACCATCGTAGAAGGTTTTATTTCGAGTTGAATGTTGGTCACGTATAGATGACATTGGCGTATGAGTCATTGGCTGTCGCGACTGGGGCGGTGAGGAGGTTGTTACCCCTTACCCTTCTAAAATAAAGTATTTTCAAATGTTTTTTAAGAATTATGCGCTGGTTCAAGAGATTACCAGTCGGTACGTGGACGGCTGGCAGCGCGCGCGGTCGGAGCAGCACAGCCGCAGTATATACAATGCGGAGTTCGTGCCTATCAGGAGCGTTGACTATTACAAGCAACGGAACGAGCACGAGCACAGGGTTCATGCGGAAATAGAGATGTTCACCAACATTGAGATACATGTACGTACACTACGTACACAGTCGGCCTTATAATTGGTTCTCTAAATTATTGCCGACTAGAGGACGCCCGCGACTTCGCACGCGTTGATTAGTTTCCCGCTACTCCCTACCTTTAGGGTATGAATTTAAAAAAAAACGACACTGGTCTAGTTGGGAGTGAACCTGCCTCTGAAGCCGGCTGTCCTGGGTTCGAATCCCGGTGGGGGCAGATATTTGTGTGATGTGCGTGAGTTTCCTGAGTCTTGGATGTTTGCTATGTATTTAAGTATGTATTTCTCTATAAAAGTATGTTTGTCGCTGTCTGGTACCCACAGTACAAGCCTGGAGCTTGATTTGGGACTGGGTCAATTGTGTGAGATGGTCCCCTGATATTTATTTATTTTTAAAATACCCTTAGGATATCTAAGGAATATTCCCTCCAACTTTCAAGTTCGCGGTTTCAGCTGTGTGTCTGTCAGTTAGTCACGGCACTGTTTTAATTATATATTTACAAGACTATCTGTTCGTAACAAAATTTTCGCATAATTCCATTTTGACGTACGATTACGTGTCAACGTATTATAATATTTCGTTTTATTTCCTAACCTCACGGTTACCAAATTTGTTTGGTATTTATTTTGCAAAGTCACTTAAAACGCCACCTTTAGAGTGGTAGAATGGTTGAGTAAGGTTTAAATTCGTTATGTCGGCACCTATGGGGGTCTACTTGGACTCTCTTAAAAAGTCTCCAAAATCGCTACCGGGTTCAAGTGTTCAGTTATTAAAATCTTAATATGAGGGTGCGTCATGCCATGGCTCAGCAAATTCGTTCGTTACTCCCAAGGTCCGCGCTGGGGACGTAACTTATCCTCCTAAAACCCACCATACAACGAAATTTGCCAATGGGATAAGAACCTATTTCAAATGCAATAGAGTCAATTTTCTAGTTTGATTGTCCTTCATAAAAGCAAAAGAAAACCTATTTTATTTCCTTTGCAATAGGTCTATTTTGTAATGAACGTATTATATGTATTTTTTTGTACGAGAAGCCTTAAGAGGAGGTTAAAGTCGATGACGTGTTGCTCACCTCTACACGCGATATGCGGTCGACTAACTGACGCTCCAGTCAGACGCGGCATCCGCCCCGCACACTTCATACCGCCCCCGCTGTGTTTTCGCCGACCATGAGAGTGTCACGAACGAATTTGTCAAGCTATAGTCGCAAGCTATAGTATCATTTTTATTTTATTACTATCTTTGTTCGTTTATTAAAAAAAAGTTTATAAATGTACTTTTACCGTCATCAATGTTTCATGATATTTGTTTAAGCAAACGCTAGAAAAAATTGAAACTTGGATGGTCAAATACGATGCAGACTTGGAAGCATTAGAGTTGAAAACCCAGATTCAAAAAAACAAATACCAGGACGCGTGCGCGAAGCGAAGGAGTTTGGAAGAGACGGTAGGTAACTCAGATCTAGGAAATGCAATAACTGGTTAAAACCGGTTATTAACCGTCTTTAGCTTACTCAAATTGGGTTATAACCGGTTATTTTCATTCCCTTCTCGGATCTTTGATTTATCGCCAAGGCCTTAGGATAGGTTATTGAATTTCGCCGAATTTGAGTGGCGCGCCGCTTCTTGGTTGTACATTTCGTTTTCTTTTTATGAACTCGGGGCGTGGTCAAGATGTATAACGCTAAGTTAGCGAATTTCGGAAATTCACAGTTTATAGGATTTACGTAAGCTGATGATTGATCGTGTCGACTAGTTATGTATACTTTATACATTTATAGTTGATACAAAACATAAACGTTATAGGGTAGTTTTCGTAGGTAAGGGTTAAAAATGTAGACTTGTTACAAATGTTATCAATAAATGTTTCATTATCATTTTTTTCATTATTTTTTTTAATTTATTAGGTAAGGACCAAAATGAAGAAACGGTAACTTTTACGTGTGAGTCACGTAAATTAACCAAATAAATGTATAACTACAGTAGTTCTCAGCAGTTGCACTTTATTGATGATTTTCACTACTCGGGGCATGTGGAAATCTGCAGATTACATTATATCCGTGATCCTTTATTAACCGCGCTTTAAAATATGCACTCCAGTTGAAGAATTTTTTGCAACTTTGCGTCTCCTATTTTCTTGTCACGTGCAAATGAGCAGATTATTAAAATGCACACCTTTCTGCATGCCCTTAACTGACCTTGCCTTAATCTGATGCGCTCGAGTTGTCTAAAGATCGTTTTTTTTTTACTATTATGACCGGCATCCTAGACGCGCGTCCTATATTTGGTGAAGGTACTCAACAGGGTGCAAGGAATCCCCCATATAGTATTAAGTTTCTCAGTGCATTGGTAACTAGGTACTGTAATGCTGTGAAATTTTTGTTTGAATAAATAAATAAATAAATATGTTAATTTGCCACTCTCGAGTAAATCCCGAAATCCCCTCTTGGCCTACTATTAGCAGCGTTTGCACATTGGCTAGGCCTCTGAAACAGAGCTAGCCGCTCGCGAATTGACTCCATACAAAAACCACGCCGCGATGCTCCGCCTCGACTTTGCAGACGACTTCCCTTACTCATTCCGCTCACAAGATTAAAGAGACCTTTACAAAAAGACAAAGAGTACATTGATACGATTCTTCTACTCGTATGCTCTTGTCGGTGGAGCAATTTCCAGTCTTACCTATTCCTAGCCTTCTCTTACACACTGATGCGCTGCGACGCCTACTCTTTTCTTTTTATTGGTCGAGGAAAAATGTTCTTGTCTCCGTCATTTTCTTTTTCCTTCAACTATCATATTAATGTACTCGTCTCATACGTGAACAAACATCTTTCATTCATTTACCTATATGTTGCGTATTTACAGTTGCAGAATCACGAAATGATGATGAACGAATGGATAGCCTTCAAAGAAGCACGCGCAGCAGCTTGTGCTTACAGAACGATGATGAACAAATCGGCGATTATCGTTCAGGTCAGGGATGCCATACTCATCACCCGAACATCATCATATCAGACCCCGCACATTTGGTGGAGCTCACGTAAAAGTAACGTAATTCCATTCCGCATTGAGGCAGTTTTTGAACGCTACCAGTAATTGAAGTTACCAAATTGTTATTAATTTTCTAAAACTTATCAAAGCTTAAAAAATAATATTTTGATTTGATTTTAATAAACTTAGTTTAGATATTACTTAATTTGCTCTGTAGGTGAGTGATAATCGGTCAAAGTCAATCAAAGACGTTTTGTATTTTTAACCGACTTCAAAGAAAGGAGGATATACCTACGTTTCATTGTACTTTTTTTATATATAAGTATATTTTTATGTATGTAAACCGATTACTCCATCAATTATGGACCGATTTTGAATTATTTTTTTTGGTTTGAGAGTATACTTCCGAGGTGGTCCCATTGTCACCAAATCTAAATCTGATGAGGGGATCAGTGAGGAATTGAGAGAACTCTTCAAATATTGTAGTTAAACATGTAGTGATTTTAGTATTTTTTAGTAAGGAGTCTAGCATTTACATTCAGAAATTATCATTTGGGGAAGTGGATTTGATGATGAAGACCACAGATGGCCATCGGAACTCCTCATCGGTACCTATTTCGAGGGTGGCGTTAACATATCTCGATTAAGATAGTTGAGCGACTACAACGAAGAATATTTACTTGTTGAAATATGCCTATGATTTTCCGGTGGCGTTGCTTGCGGCGCGCTTGAAACTTAAAGTTTGATATCAACTAAGTGGGAGTCCGGAACAGTGTCTCAACTGAAGTCGGCGACCACAATAATTTCACCAAAAAAGCCAACTTCAGTTCGACTAACTAACGACACGCTAGCCTAGTTGGGAGTGACCCTGCCTTCGAAGCTAGGGGTCCTGGGTTCAAATCCCGGTAAGGGCAGATATTTGTGTGATGAGCAAGAGTATTTTGTTCCTGAGTGTTGGATTTTTTCTATGTGTTTAAGTATATATTTCTCTATATAAGTAAGTTTATCGTTGTCTAGTACCTATAGTACAAGCCTAAGCTTAGTTTGGGACTAGGTAGGTCAATTTGTAAGGGCAGATATTTGTGTGATGAACACGAGTATTTGTTCCTGAGTCTTGGATGTTTTCTATGTATTTAGGTATTTATTTCTCTATCTAAGTATGTTTATCGTTGTTTAGTACCCATAGTACAAGCCTAGAGCTTAGTTTGGGACTAGATCAATTAGTGTGACATTGTCCTGTGATTATAATTATTAATTATTAATTATAATTTGTGTGACATTGTTCTGTGATTATTTATGTCTGTGATTATTTATTTAACCTATTAGGTAGGTGCCTACAATTTTAAAAGAAGTTATTTCTTGCGTTTTCGAAGGCGGTTTTTTGTTTTTTAAACATTTATATCATCGCCTCTTCCTCCAACCTCTATTGCCTCTTACTCTTTAGTTAATGTATATCGACATTAAAAGTAACTGTCGATATAGATTAAAGAGGTTTACATGTAGGCCTATATGCAGCGTGACGTTGATTTTGCGCCAACGGTTCCAAACGTGCTGGGTCTAGATCATCATGAACCAAGAACATCAATTCACATCGACCCTGTTGGAACTTAAAGTTAGTTCGTAAAGGTTGAAAAAAAAAACTAAGAATTGAGTCGAATGTTCATGCCAATTCCATTTTGAACTGTGCCATCATTATTTCCAATATTTTTTGCCAACCTTTTAAGTAAATATGTTCTTGAAAAAGCGCAGCGTGACATGGCACGAGGGTACCGGTGAGAGAGACTCTTGACTGTTTAACACGTTCACTGTTCTCATACAAAACGATCTGACAATGTCACAAGTCACAACCGGTGAAATTACTAGCATAGAGGCATTCCATCTTAGTCCTCAGGGTTGGCAACGCATTTGAGGTCTTGGGATTATAGTCTTGAGAATTCAAATGTCTATGGGTCTCAGATTCCACTTACCATCAGGTGGCCTGAGTGCTCGTGTGCCTTCTCCTTAACATCCAACTGACAGATTTATGTATATTCAGTATGTGGATACTCCAAGCACGGACTCCTGAAAAAAAGGGTCACAACCTCACATTGGGAGCACCCGGACAGGGAACGTGTTAAGTCAGTACTTAGCATGAAAGTGCTTTCAGAACTAAAAGGCCGCCAACGGACCGACAACCCTCCTGAAGACCCAATATAATGACAATGGGCAAAGTAATTGTAGTAGAGTACGACCAGAGCATTAGAAACCTTAGCGAGTGTCGTAACTGTAACTCATGGTAAGGGTACCGATAGTGAGAATGACAGTCAGCCCCCTATTTCACCATCTTGACAATGGCACGTAACAGGTTTTAATTCGGTATACATTGCAAAGTTAACACGCTGATATATCACTGGGTTTCATATAAGCTGCGCCATGTACATTAAAATGTCACCTGTCACTTGCCATTTTGAAGATGGTGAAATAGGGGGCAGGTCCGTAGGGTCAGTTGCCTCATTTTCGTGTGTCACTCTCGAAGCGATGTACGGTATTTTCTTAAAATATTTATTTTCTGTTCGGCGCAGGCATGGTGGCGTGGGATGCTCGTGCGCCGGAAGCTGGGCCCTTACCAAGAACGCAAGAAGAAGAAGAAGTAGTTTTGATAGGTTATTGTAGACCAAGTGCAGTTTTGATAGTTAAGTATTCTTGATAGAGCGTAGTTTTGATAGCTCTTAGTAATTCTACACAATAAACGTATTTAAAAACGGTGTGTTTATTTATTTAAGCTCCCAAAGGTTGGCTCAAGCGACAAAATGCTCCATAGCCTACTTAACGGAAAGCCAATGCGACAATAGGCCTGAAGCTCTGGGCAGAGTTAAGATCATTCAGTTCACGAGGATCCACTAGCCTGATCCCCCAGGGATCCTGGTGAACTCAGGAGTTCATTAGAATCCACTAATAGTGATGTCTAACATCTATAAAAGAAACTTAACGCCTTTGACGGGTTTCTGTATTGTCAACGTTTTGATAACTTTAACAGGTTCCCTGTCCTGAAGCAATATGCAACGTTGTATCGACCTCTACACGTCCCCATAGTGATAACTGATAATAAAATCGAATTTAGTATTGTTTCTTTCAAGACACTTCATTGCCTTCAAGTATTTTATGATACGTTGTGTCATAGTGATTGATAGACAGGTATACATATTTAAAGATAAAGAAATCTGCATTATCTTTTTCTGTGGCCATGAGGCACATGTGCCTCATAGGGCAGCGAACCTGTTAATGTACTCTGACAGTAATGGCGGCCGAGTTAAAAACAATATTAAAACTCGTAAGACGCAATATCGTTTTAACCCAGTAGAATAGAGGCGCAGGCGCATTTAGCAGCAATAGCGTTCGATGCACAGACTACTAAGTCATGATGACTCATGACATGAAAATGATGGGTTACCAGTGTTACCACTAAAGGTTGATCGGCACCGGATCGGCACCACAACTCGAGCCGTTCAGTATTCTCTATGAAACTCCATACAGTAACTCATACTTATCGGCACCGTCCGTTGCCAAGCGGCTATGTGTGAAACCTTTAAAACCCTATCCTTCTGAATGTCATCGTCATGCTTGTCTTTTATATGTCTTTTATTGATGTTCAGATCGGTCATTGCCCGTGGTCCACCTAATTAGTTCACCTGGACATTTTAGCACCCCGTAACCGAGTCGACGGAGCTCCGCTGCCGCGGAGCTCCTATTTCTGAGGTATTTTGGCCCTTCGGGCCTCCTGAAGAACTAAGAAAACCTAAACCTACCTATAGGTTTAGTCTCCGCAATCCACAGAGGTGAACTAATTAGGTCGACCACAGGCAATGACCTGTTCAGATTGAAGTTTATCATACGGCTGGACCGATTTGGAAATATCTTTTTCACTTCTTACGCTCTAAAATGACGCATAAAGTATTGACGCATTAGAGTGATGCATTTAATCCCTAGGGACTAAAGTGACTTTTAACTTCCTAAGGACTAAATCTTGTTCTTTTTATTTTCCTTATAAGGTAACAGGTTCCCTGTCCCATGAGGCACATGTGCCTCATGTCCAGAGATAAAGATATTGCATATTTCTATATCTATAAATATATACACATATGTTTACCTATCTATCAATGACTGACACAAAATATCATAAAATACTTGAAGGCAATGACGTCTCTTATGCGAAACAATACTAAATTAGATTTTATTATTACTATCCATGGGTCGTGTCGAAAGAACGCTGCACATTGCCTCGGGACAGAGAACCTGTTAAAGCCTTGGAAAAACACAAACAAAATACACGTTGCCGTTTGATGGTGATGATGTTGCCCTTGTCGTCGGAGAGCGCAGTGAGGTCGGTGGGGGGCACGCTGGGGCTGGGCTTACAACCATCCATCGCCTCGATCTTCGTTACGGAAATGTTGTGTGCCATTTGTTATGTGCTAATCCCAAAAACAACCTTATTGCTGTTCCTTTCTGCTTTTTGATAAAAATGATGGCGCTATTAAGTTGTACTTTTGTAGTTTAACTCTTTGCTAAAACGCCCCAATGCCACAATGACAATCGAACGAACTATTTGCTCGGATGGCTAAATATCTCGTCTCTTGATAATTTATTTATTTATTTATAAGTATTATCATTTCTTTTTACTTTTTGTGCAAACTTGTATGTATCCAACCCCATGCATTGTCCTTACTCATTTGCTTCAGGGTTAGCTGGAAGAGATCCCATTTAGGGATAAGTTCGCCTTTGTACATTAATTTTGTATTATAATTGTAATATTTATATTTTTGTGCAATAAAGAGTTTACATACATACATACACAATCTAGTATTTTTTCGCAATCGAAGTGAAAAGTGTTTTACACTCAAGACTAAAAAGCCATAATGACACTCGACCATTTTCCACCCTCGCTTTACTCGTGTGGATAAATACTTCGTGTCATAATGGCTTACTTTAGTTCCTTATTGAAGAATCTACTTTTTTTAGGGTAATGTTTTTGATCTGTAATTATCGAGACCCACGGGAAGACAACGGAGTGGCACCATTCTAACCCGGCAACCGCATGAGCCCAAACTAAAAAAACCGATCTAAATTAAATACAATATAGCTCTCAATTGTAATATCAAGAAACTAATCTAGATCTATTTCTCCTTCTTTCCAGGCGGCTTCTTCTTTGGTTTGTAAGGCCCTAGTTGCCGGCGGACCAGCATGCCGCGCCACCACGCCTGCACCATGATCGCAGACCGGGTCATCGTGTTCCTGTACTGGAGAGCCTTCTCTCGCTCGTCTTTGAAGTACTTCCAATCCGTCATCATTTGCTTGTGAATGGCCATCTGTAATTATAAAACAATCGCCTTTAGCCTCCAAGACCCACCATACAACGAAATTTCCCAATGGAATATGAACCTATTACAAATGCAATAGAGTCAATTTTTTAGTTTGATTGTCCTTCATAAAACATAGGAAAACTTATTTTATTTCCTTTGCATTAGGTCTATTTTCTAATGAACGTGTTATGTACAATTTTTTGTACGAGGGGCCTTAGGAAGTTAGGACACAATCACACACAAGCTCTAGGATTGTCCTTCCAGTGGGCCGAGCACGCTGCCACGGGACTTAGTGTCAAATGACGTCAAACGGAAACTAGTGTCAAATATTATTATGAAATTATTAAAATAACAGCCACCCGGGGATTAAGTTGCTTAATAAAGAGACTCAAATCACACAAAACACACTTTTATTTTAAACCTTAGTTCTTTATACTTTCATTGGAATATGGGAGGAATTAAAGTCCCGACCCTATGTCAAAAATTGTCCCGTGGCAGCGTGCTCGGCCCACAGGTTAGGGCAGATATTTGCATGATGAAATGATAAAGACAACGGACGTAGCCAAAATATAAGGAAGACGAATAGCGCATAACATACATACATACATAACATCACGCCTTCATTCCCAGAGTGGGGTAGGCAGAGCTACAGAAATACCAACAACTCTAAAGACTTGTTTATCATTACTTGTTCATACAAACCAGGAAAACCTTACAACAAATTCGTTCGAAACAAACAGCCGATAACCAAATACTTACAACAAATAAAGAACTAATAATCTGATCGAGATTAATAATAAATAACGAATACATGATGATACATTAAATGAAATCAAAGATAAATACCAAATAGAGCCTAAATTCAATGTATGTTTAATATCTGCTTCTTTCTTACTTAGGGCATTTTTTTCAACCGCCATATAAAAGTATCCGTCAAGTGCATTTTAGCTTCATCCTTTTTTTATGTCACAGAAAAGAAAATAATAAGATTAACTGTCAGATATTTAATCTGGCGATTGAAAAATCGGCTCTTGGTCAATGAACTTGAAAAATATCATATTTACCGTTTCTTCAATGTTAGTTCTATTTTTCATCACGTCCTGATACTTGACCTTCGTGAGTTGTATCTTCAAATCCATCTTTTCCATGTCTCTGTCGTATTTTTCCATCCATTCTTCGACTTTTTCCAATGTTTCCTAGAAAAATAACAACATTACACCTACACAACAGCAACATGACACTGATGTTAATTGTATATAGGCTCCCTTAAAACATCGTTGTCTGGAACATCATAACACACCAAATGTCCAGTACATTTCGCAGACGTCTTATATTTAAGACAACAATTTTCCATGTTATTGAGCAAGGTTTTCAAGGTATTCTAACAATGTTTATAAATTGCTTTCGTCATTACTCCCCTTACGCTACCCCTTAGGTAGGTAGTTTACATAATGAATGGACCAGCAGCGTTTCTTCCCGACTGGTTGCCCTGAAAATCAGCGCGACACTTGTCTTATAGCTGCGTAATTTATATTCTTAGTTAACACGTTCACGGACAGTACGTCGAGAGACGTAAACTAAGACCCTCGTGACATGGGCACTATTGCTGTGGCCGGTGTTTTTAATTACACCAAAAGACGGCCGGCTATTCCCCATAGTATTTATAGGAAGCACGTACACCTGTGCCGTTTTAGGCTTTAACACAAGCCGCTAGTGTCACAGCAAAAAAGCTTTAGGGCAACCTCAACCTCATGCACTACCCTGAAAGGGGAACGGCGCGTGTTGTGACAACGGCTGTGGACGTAACGGCCGTTGACGAGCTGCCACTTTCAGTAAGATTTTTATTGCACGAAATTATATACATATTTTCCGTCATACGGCACAATGTTTGACACAACGTTAAATGTGACAGTTCGTCCATGGCCGTAGAAAATGTTGTAAGAGAATATACAATTTTGGGAATGGTGCTGTGTCCGTGAACGTGTTAATTTCCCTCTGTTTCTTTATGTTGTTTGACGACACTAGAAAATGAAGCAGCGGTCCCTGGTTCAAATCCCGGTAAGGCCAGATATTTGTGTTATGAGCGCGAATATTTCTTCCAGAGTCAAGGATGTTTTCTATGTATTTATGTATGTATTTCTCTTATAAGCATGTTTATCTTGTCAAGTACCCACAGTAGCCTAGAGCTTAGTTTGGGACTAGGTCAATTTGTGTGTGATATTTATTATTTTAGAGATAAATAATGAAATAATGTATATACTGTATGAGTAATATACATTTATTGCTCTCTATATTGAATGCAAGAAATAAAAGGGCAATACATTATTATTTTACTTTTAGTCGTTGACAGCCCTCACTATCGGCGACGCGGCGAGTGAGCCAATTCATTTTCACCGTTCGTACATGCCCTTAACGTTCCGTTTGGTTTGAACTGGAGTCGACGACGTCAGAGCAATTTAGGCTAAGAAGAAAGCGGCTTTTGTAAAGACCAACGGAGTGTGCCTTCTGTACTTGTATCTATTCTGTGCTAGTGTCAAATATTATTATGAAATCTTTAAAGTGACATATTTACCGTTTCTTCAATGTTGGTTCTATTTTTAATCACGTCTAGTGCTTAGTATTAAAAGGACTCAAATCACACAAAAACACTTTTATTTTAAACCTTAGTCCTTTATACTATATGTTGGAATATGGAATAGACGAATTAAAGTCCCGACCCTTTGTCAAAAATTGACCCGTGGCAGCGTGCTCGGCCCACATGAATGACTTGCCTCTTTATATATGTAATAACCCGGCAGATAGACTATCCTACATCTTACATTTATAACGATATTGGTGAGCAGTTCCACTTCCGAGTGGACCCTGTGCTCGTGGTCTGTCCTCTGCTTGTAGTAATAGATGGTTGTGTTGGGCTCGTACTCAGCGTTGAATATGGTATGGAGGTGCTGTTCAGACCGCGCCTTCTGCCAACTGTCCACGTAGCGGCTGCGAATCGCTTCGTTCAACGTCGAGTCCTTAAAGTGATCGATCATCATTATTATCAAAACAGCCGAGGGACATTGACTGCTGCAAAGTCAGCGTCAAAAGTAACTGGGTGTCTTCAAGCGACTTTTGTACACTATCGCAAAGTGATCTGATCAGTCACATTTGATGCTGGCTGTACATGGTCCTTTCCCAGGGATCTCCTCCCTGGTTGATTGGGCTACTCGCATCTATCGCCTTTCCACATTCTTCATCAGGGCTATTTATTGTACTGGGTAAAACAAAATGCCTTTCTCATATCTTGGCAACGTTATGATAGCTCTTATTTACTTGACAGCACTGGTGGCCGAGTTAAATACGATAACATGTCAAAGGCATTGGAATAGAGAACCAGATGGTCGGTCCATGTGGGAAGATCAGATAATTTAGTCCCCGTAGCATTTGACGCAAATGCCACTAGGCAGAAAATAAGTCAAAACAATGCTGTTATTAATGTTATCAGGAATTATTCCTTCACACGTAACGAATAAGACTATCATTGCCAGCCTAGTACAGCCGAACTCTAAAGGTGGGTACGAATTAGAGCAGCCTCGGGTTGAGGCACGCACAGCTCACCTATTTTGCTCAAATTCGTACGCGCTCACGCGCTGTGAGCGAGCAGCGGACGAGCGGCGCGCGGCGAGCCGTCGAGAGTCGGTCTTTTGACCGTGCTCAAAGGCGCCTCGGTGTGCGTGCCTCGCGTAATTTGGAGATGCATCCGAGCGTGCCGTGGGCAGAACGACCAGTTCTAACTTTTCTATGGGCGCGGCGCGTACTAATTTGATAAAGTTGCTGAGCCGTTCAACCACCGAAGAGATTTCTTCAACTTTTTGTTTAATAATTCGTGGAATTATGATAAACGCAACGGCTCGCGGCGAGCACTGTTCCCCTCATCAGATTCAGATTTGGTGACAATGAGACCATCTCGAAAGTATACTCTATACAACCAAAAAATAAACACTAAAATCGGTCCACAATTAACGGAGTAATCGGTGAACATACATTAAAAAAAACATACAGTGGAACCTCCTCCTTTTTTTGAAATCGGTTAAAGAGGTACCAAGGAACCATATTTACCCCCTTATTTATAAACGTTGAATAAGCTGGGTCACTAGTAGAGTGACTAGATCGAAACATTACCACATCGCAAAATGACCACATCGCTTGTGGCCGACATCTCAAAATGACTGAGTCGTAAAGTGACCGCATCGCTTGTAGCCTGCTTCTCAAAACGTCCGAGTCGCAAAATGACCACATCGCTTGTGGCCCACATCTCAAAGTGACTGAGCCGCAAAATGACCACTTTGCTTTTTTCATTTTATGCCTGTCTTAGCAAAGTCGACGCAGCCCCGCATGGCGGGGCTGCTATTCTTGGGAAATTTGCCCTTCGGGCATTTGAAGTTACCTAACGAACCTAACCTACCTAGTAACGCAAACGAAGTGGTCATTTTGCGACTCAGACATTTTGAGAGGTGGGCTACAAGCGATGTGGTCTTTTTGCGACTCGGACGTTTTGAGAAGTGGGCTACAAGCGATGTGGTCGTTTTGCGACTCAGACATTTTGAGATGTCGGCTACAAGCGATGGGGTCATTTTGCGAGTCGGTAATTTTGCGACCGAGTAGGTAATTCTACTAGTGACCTATAATAAGCTTACCGCGTTATACCATGCTTTGTCCTTATACGTCGAATTCAAATGTCGCAATGACAGATAATGACAAAGAGTGGCATAAGTATTCAAAGCTTATTCAAGGTTTATTAGTAAGGAGTATGTGTAGGGGGCTCAAAACTCCAAATATTCGGAGCTCAAACCGGTGTATGTGTTTGTTCCGGTAGCGTTGGAGACAAGTTGTCCGTGGTGTGTGGAGGTAAAGACTTTTATTAAGGCTTTGGGACAGCGATTGAGGGATAGGGGCTGTCGTATCCTCGGTCCGGTTCGTATCTGGTTCAAGAAATTTCGTTGGCAATACAGCGTGGCAATGCTGCCAGTATATTTGGACCTTTGAGCCAGGTGCTACGAGTAAATACCAGAACCGGGCAATAATTATAGATTTATTGACGAAGCATGTTGCTGATTTGTTTCGTCAACTCTTGAAGAAGCATCTGATGAATCTTGATAAATATTTGATGAAGTTTTTTGTAATTTAGGGCCCGTTTCACATTCGACAAGTTGTATCTCTCAATTAAAGATAGCCCTCTCTTTGTCTATTTTCAAGTGTAACAAAGGGAAAGGGCAAAATTTATTTGACAGATGTGCGTTACTTGACGATTGTGAAACAGGCGGTAAGTGTAATTGAGTTCCAAACCTCGACTTGTGACTTGAGATCTTCGATGACGGCGTCAGTATCATAGAGAACAGACTTAACGTGATTACGCTGGTGCCGCAACTGTTTGTTAAGCTCTTTTCGCAGTCTAGAAACAGATATTGAAGTGTATGCTACATTAATAGTATATGGCACTACAAACAAGCTTGTTATGGCTGATTAATGGTGCTGTGACTGGGGACATGGTGACCTGCCAGCGGGTATAAATAGTGTGTGGGTGAGGACCAAAAAATTGGCATAGTTGGGCGCAGTTAACCATACAAAAAACGATGAAGGAAAAGGTTCCGCTGTGCGACGAAAAGAAAGTTTCATAGAAATTATTTTGAGTCAGCGTGGCCAACTTTTTGGTTCCCGTGTACAGTCAAGGTTATAAATATGTAAACACTTTAGTACCTTGTCTATTTAACGTCATGTTTCAACTGCCATATGAAATTGTCACAGCGATTAAAGTGACAAGGCACTAAAGTGTATACATATTTATGACCTTGACTGTACCATGTATCGAAACGCAATGCATTGTAAATAAACATAATATAAAATAGGTTGATAAATGTTACGCCGTTACATAAACAGAAGTATTACTACTGTATTTTTTTCGTTACGCGCTTCCTCAATTTGAAATCTAAATTTAATAGGTATCCCACATTTTAATTATTTAAACAGTTGTGCAATTTTTCGGTTTTTGCGACCGCGCGCCGCGACTTGCTCTTGCCAGTTCTGGCAGAATACCAGCGCTGCAGCTTCTGCAGCATTATGCTGAGTCAGTGCCTTTTCATCACACGACACGACTCTGATATCGTTGCTTAAAACGACCATAATATGTGTAACGACCATACGTCAACACATAATGGTCTTTTGAAAACTTGAATAGGTCAGTCAAAACCATTTGATAAAAAGTTATTTGATAAGGGGTGCTTCGATAGGTTGGTCATTTGGAAAGGATGGATGAAAGAAGATTGACGAAAGAAATATACTTACTTACAGTGCGGAAGTGAGTGGAAGGGTCGGTAGGTGCCGCGCTAGGCGTACTTTTTTAACAAATCGGAGTAATACTCGAAATGAACCGAATCTTAAGTACCCGAAACCGACGTGCATGCATGACTCGATGTATGAATGTGGAAGAAGCGAAATGATTTGTTAGGATCGTAGCAGGTGGAAAGAAGTGGTCTCTGCCTGCATCTCTGGGAAACAGGCGTAATTTAATGTATGTACATATGTAGGAAGTTATTTTTAGCTTTTTTCAAGGCTGTTTTTGGTTTTTATTAAACATTTTAAAGCCCTGTTTGTTGGATGAGTTAAGTTATTATCTATCTATCAGTGTGCGCTCTTACATTTTGTTTCTAGCTTCATCCTCCTCCACGTCGACGCGGTGCTGGTTCCTCGCCACCACACTCTGGACGATCTCAGCCAGGGCCTCGAAGCTCTTGTCCAATGACAAATTCATGTAGGTATTGATGCACATGTTGTATATGTATTTCCTAAAAAAATAAGCTATACCTTAAAACTATTGCCCGGTTAGTGGGAAAGGACCAAAAAGTCGGACCGTAGCTAAGCGTAGTCAACCATACAAACAACGAAGACGAAAAATAGTTCCGTTTGTGGCGGGTCTCCAACCATTTGACCCTCATAATAACTGTGGGAGGTGATTCTCTCAACACAGCGCTGCGTCGATCTCAAAGGTGAAGTTTTATCCGGCAAGTTTAAGAAGTCCCGTCGGAACGTACAAAACACATTTTAGCGCGTGCCTTCTCAGTTCGGCAACAGGCAGGTGAGTCGAGTTTAGTGTCGTATAAAGCTGCCTAATTAAGAAGGCACGCGTCAAAATGTGTTTTGTACGCTGCGACGGGACTTTTTAAACTTGCCGGATAAAACTTCACTTTGAGAAGGTCGCAGCTCTGTGTTGAGAGAATCACCCCCTGATCCTATCTCGTACATAGTAGAGTAGTGTAATCAGGACGGGATGGTCTAATATCTTTTAAGTTCAAAATGCATAACGGGTTATAATATTATAATGATTACTCTAAGTACAGTAAGTACTCTAAGGTAAGGTTTATTTATAACAATCCTGAAAAGTTTACGGTTTCAGAAATGAAACCATTGATCCATTATGCATTTTGAACTTTATAGGAAATAAGGTAGACCCAATCGGGACACGTTCGTTTCATAGTATAGAATATTGCTCGTTCAACAGTAAAGGATTTTGATCGTTTAATACTATACAGTGTGTGACATCCATAGAACATATATTTTGTCAACAGTTAATATGCATCCTAATTAACATAAAAACATATGTATTGTTAACATAATGTGTACTTTTTTTCATACTAACTAATTCGCCACGCAATGTATCGGTAACAAAGCTAACAACTGACAGTAACATTTGATTGCTTGTACCCAACTCGTTTGCCTCTTTGCATTACATTGCTGCTCGAGAAAATTTAAAACATTTATCTCCATTAGAAAAGGTAATTGTTATATTTTTTCGATAAAACCGTTTACAGCATATAAAGCTATCGTTACTTAAAATTTATGTTCTTATGGATGTCACACACTGTATAATATTGTGCCCCTATTTCACAAAGCTGACAAGTGACAGTGACAATTAACAGGAGGCTATTCGGCACACAGCGAAGCTTAGATGATAGCCAGTGATATAGAGCTCCATCTAATTTGCAGTGTACGCCAAATAGTCACGTGTCATCCACCATTGCCAGGCACGTCGGCGTCAAATACCTGTCGGCGTCCAGCTTGTCAAGTTTGTACTGATCCGAGTCCAGATGCTTCTCGTCATAGTTGTCCAGCACGTCGTCCACTATCGGCTGTTTCACGTCGAATTTCAAGGCGATCAGCAGCGCCATGTCGGTGTCCAACTTGAGCACACGTAGTGCGTTGTTACACTCACCTGTGAAGCGTGGATACTTGAGTTGAAGGGGTACCTAATATTACCTTTCCATAGTAACTAAGTAAGATTTTAACAGGTTCCCTGTCCCGAAGCAATGTGCAGCGTTCTTTCGACACGTCCCCATAGTAATAATAAAATCAATTTAGTATTTTGTTAGTATAAGACACGTAATTGCCTTCAAGTATTTTATGATAATTTGTGTCATAGTGATTAATAGATAGGTATACATATGTATATATATTTATAGATAAAGAAATCTGCATTATCTTTAGCGACGTATGAGTTTTGACGTTTTGACGTACGAGTCAAACTACGCATGAGGCACATGTGTCTCATGGGACAGGGAACCTGTTAAATTGTACCTACTTGCCACTTGCAAGAAACAAAAAAGCCGGTCAAATGCGTGTCGGACTCGCGCACCGAGAAAAATTTGCGGAAATTTGCGGCATAAACGGCTGTATCTTTTGATTGCGTTGGCTTAGAAGTTTGATTTTTTGATTTCTTGACAGACGGACGGACGGACGGACAACCAAGTGATCCTATAAGGGTTCCGCTTTTTCCTTTCGAGGTGCGGAACCCAAACAGCACAAAGTTAGCTTGGAAGGCGTTTTCTACCCATTCGTCTTAACTTTCTTTGAGAGTTACATTACGAGGGTGACACTGAAAGTTTTTAGAACTGGCCACTTGTAAACAAAATAATTAAAAACTAAGTTTAAATTTTGAAAATTGAACTTTTTGCCAATATTATTGAGTATGAATTTTATTTTATTTGTCATTTGTTTTACGATTTGGCGGCAAATTGAAAATTGTCTGTGTCACGTAAGCATAAATTTAACGCGAGAAAATTTTCGTGCAACGATTTTTTATGACTTTTGATATCATTTAAGTCAACAAGAAAGTTATGATAGACTCCGATTGGCCTTTCCCGATGAAGCCCCATCTCGTGCCACTGTTTACAACTGGTTTAATGAGATAACCGTGGTCGCGCTAATCTCACCGATGATCAGCGTAAGGGACGGCCTTCTACGGTGACGACTAAAGATAACATCAGTGTTGTGCGGCGTGTGATAGAGACTGATAAAAGAGTGACCTATCAGCAGATTCGGACAAGCTTAGGCATCGGTATGAGTCAAATGCACAAAATCCTACATGAACATTTAGCGGTCAGGAAGGTTTGTGCCCGGTGGATACCTCATAATTTGATCGAGGCCCAAAAACTCCATCGTGTTGATTGGTGCCGTAAAATGATTGAAAGATTTAACGCAGGTGACTCAAATGCTGTGTTCGACATAGGTACCTATGTCGGTACATAGGTACTTACGGGTGACGAAAGCTGGATTTACTGTTTGTTTGTTGATCCCGAAACCAAAAGACAATCTGCTCAGTGGGTGTTTCCTTCCGAGGAGTTACCAACTAAAGTGAAGAGAGGTTTAAGCGTGGGAAAAAAGATGGTGGCCTCGTTCTTCGGAAGGATAGGTCATTCATTACGTGACAATTGTTTTAGAGGATCGAAAAACAGTTACTGCAGAGTTAGTGTTACACTAACAATTGTTTGCCACTTGTCTTGAAAAAAGTTCGGGAGAAACGACCTCGCACCTTGCGATTATTATTTATTCCCGAAAATAAAAGAAAAACTTCGAGGAAAACGTTGTGTGGACGCCGAGGAAGCTGTGGCTGCGTTTCAAAAGGCCGTCGAAGACGTCCCTAAGGACGAGTGGGCAAAGTGTTTTTCTCAGTGGTTCCATCGGATGCAGCGATGAATGGACACTATTTTGAACGGATATAATAAAACTAATAACTTGCTAGTTTACTCAGTTTTTGATTTTCTAAGAACTTTCAGTTTGACCCTCGTACATATTTACATTTGTAGTCTTGTGACTTGGTCGTGCAAGACTTGCTCGAGTGTAGTCGTAAAGAGAACAATAATTCAGGACAAAACTGACACACGCACTGAAACTGACGCTTACGAATTTGCACACGCACGCACACATGCACGCACGCACGTTCGCACGCACGCACGGACATCGTTCGTCTGCTTGTAGTCTAGTACAAGTGGTATTTAATAGTGGCTTTTCTACTTACTAAGTATACGAAGTTCAGTAATAGTGTCTTCAAATATTGAAGCAAAAAGAGATGCTTCAAAGTACGACAACCTGGAACAAAGTTTAAAAGATGACATTTTTAAGTCCCAAAAATAACTTATGTCCCAACGACCAGCGCCATATGGGCAGCTTACTAGCTTTTACCCGAGCATAGTATAAATAGAAAAGTAAATTGTATACGGGTCTTTAGGAGTTGCTGTTAGGTACCCATTGCTGCTCGGGTGCTAAAGTTACGTCGATGCGTGCCGTTCGATACTTAATATACTTAATACGCACGCAACCGAACGCGACCGGGATACATAGAGTACTTTTGGCCCCGACTACACCGGCTTGGTGTGTCCTGTTAAGTAGCATCGCTACTGCAACGCGTGAGTGCCACTAACAACGGTATCGTATTATATTGTCTCATTCGTTTTTCGTTTAATGCTTTTTTTGTCAAATTCTTTGTTCTTTTTCGCTATCCGTCACTATAATATTTGGTCAAATTCTGTAACTTGTCTCTCTCTTACCACCATGAACCATGGATTATTCGTTGTAGCGTAGCTACCTCGTCTACAAAATACTCACCTATTTTCATCGTTGTATGTGGATTCACTGGCCCCGTCATCTTCCATGTTCTAAAAAGATTATTATTATTAATATTTTCACTTTATCACTTTACCACATCACTAGGTACAAAATCAAAATGTTTATTCAGTAAATAGGCCACCATAGGGCTCTTTTACACGTCGTCGATAATATGAAGTCAATTTACTAACGCTTCAGATAAGACCATCATTGCTGAGAAGAAGCGCCAAGAAACTCCAGCAAAAGTCATTTTTTCAAACATAAAGTACTGTAATACTTAAAAGTAAGTTACATTACAAGTACTTATTAAAGTAATAAATAATTATTATTAAAGCTAGAAGAAAAAAAATCATTACAAATATAAGTGTACTATCAGCCCAATCACTGACCCACCATAGAACGGTGTTACAGTCAAGTGGCATTATAAAACAATTTGTTTGACGTACGGAGTCAGTTTGTCCTACAACGGTGACTTAAAGAGGTTACCTCGCGGTGGAAACACTTGAAGTCGCTGTTATAAGCCAACTGACTCCGTATGGGGCCGGTTCACTCGCCATGGAATGCTTAAGGCAGGTCGCGATTGGTTAGGTGCAGGCAGAGACCTACCGAGTTAGGTCCAGGGCCCGGGTGAGAGGTGAACGCCCGGACCCTAAGGAGGTAGAGGAGACGCGCCGGATGACGGAGCGCCGATTGTGAGACAGGTGGAAAGAGGACCTGGAGGACTCCCCCTATGGGACCCGTACTATAGAGGCGATCCTCTCGTCCCTGGACATTTGGTTGGACAGGGCAGTCGGCGCTACGTCGTACCGGCTTGTGCAGGTATTGACCGGACATGGGTGTTTCGGTCATTACCACGACTGACGCGAACCTTTGCCGAATCCTGATAATGTGGCCTCGGCTAAGAAAATTACATCATGGCAACATTACCAATTTGTCGTCGATTCCCTTGACGATGGTATCTTGCCCTGCTCCTTCCATTTATATTAAAAGTTATACGTATTTGATTAAATATAAATCTACAAATTAATTCACTACATCAAAAATATTTAAGAGACTGCCATATTTCTATGTTATAATGATATAAAAATTAATAACGCTAAAGTATCCTCCAAAGTCCTCGTGTGATTATGTTTTTGACAAACAAAAGTTGACGTTCATCTTTTTCAGGATATTTTTAGGTCATGGCAAACTTAAACCTCTATGGTACCGATCCGAATAGTTCTGAAGCATTACTCTGAACTTCGAGATTCAAACTTCGTCTAAGTAGTAGGTAAGAGTCGAAAGTTGATGTTGCTAAAATGACCACGCTGACCACGTAATAAATTCTTTATCCTGGGTCAATGGAAGTGTAGTAAGAGAGAGAACAATAGAGAGATCTCTCTCCAGGCGGGTGTTTTGTCTGGGGACCAAAGCAGACCAAAGTCCGTTTGGATGTGGAAGTCAACTGACCCTGGGTTCCAATATTCAAAAGTCTCGTTAAAATGTGGCGTCTCGTTAAAATTGGACACATTTTGTATTTAGCATGAATTATGATTTTATGGACAGTATAGTACCTACTGTTATTTAATGTTAATGAATGCCTTAGAGACTGCCGTTCCCACAGTCAAACTGTTACTCCAATTTTGTACTTATTAATTAAATAAATAAATAATAAATAACAAGACGTATTGAATATGTAGGAACCCAGGGTGACTGAAGAAACTTCGTTAGCGCGATGTAGCCATGTAGCGCACTGTCAGATTTAGTTGTGCTGTCTGATGCTGGTGGCGCTGTCGAGTTGGTTGTTGTCACTAGATGTCGCTAGGTCGCCACAGAAGTAATCGTAAGGTTAGGGTGACTCAATAAAAAGCAATTTAATAACGTAAATATTAATAATTATAGATGTATCCAAAACTAAGCGGATAACGTAATTTTCTATTGCAACCGGTAATTTAACAGATGTAGGTATTTTAACACATTTTTTTTTCACTTCTCATGCACGTAAAGTCCGTCTTTATGCTGAGCATAGGCTGCATAATATCATATTTTATTAATTTTATGCACTAGTGCATAAAGTGTTGTCGTCATCTAGACTAAGACAATTAAACCCTACAGCCAGACAGACGAGGTGACTGCACTAAATAAACTTGTTCTTTGAATACATTTACTTTATTTGCCTTCAATGTTGGATCTAAGTTAGATGCATCTAACATTAATGAAATGTTTAACTATGAAAAACAAGCATTAATAACAAAAAACCTACAAAATCTACGTATTGCTTGGCAGTATCCCGTGCAAACTAAGTTAAAAGTTTCATGCAGAAAATTAAAAAAAAAAATGTAATGGCGGGAAAGAGGTTTTTGTCTCGATTTGGACTATTAATTTGTTGTTTTCTTAGCAAAACTGGCAGTATTGCGTTCGACCTAAGTTACAAGTTTCATGCAAAAAAAAGAAAAAAGAAAAAAACAGTCTCGGGAAGACGTTGTTGTCTCGTTTTGGGCTAATAATTAGTTGTTTTCTTGTCAATTGAAGAGGGAATAATTCTCACACCTAACACACTAATGGTTAAAAATGCAAAAGAACTTATTGAACAGACATTGCCGCCTAAATCCAAGAAAAAGTTTTTTTATATTACTACTGTTTTATTTCCTAGTAATCGAAGTGAAGTGGGTCTTAAAACCCACAGAACTATATCGAGATAGAAGGAAAGAGTTCGTCGTTTTATATGAGAACCGAGCGTGTAACATTTTGCGTAGGCACTTTGACGTCACGCGAGTCTTTTAGTGATGTGTACAACATACACAAAATCGTTTCTAATCTGTGGTGTCATCGATCGCAAGTCGCAACGGAAGAGCGTCAGCAATGCCACTAGGGAAAGTATTTTATTTACTTTTCGACGACGGTTTTTTCCTTCAAGCGTTAAATTTGTTTGTCTTTTTCTTTTATCATTTGCCTTGCGTTATTCAATTGGTTCATAATTTTTTTCTTCTTTGGTGTATGAATTAAAGTTTCGTCTGATGTGGATGGTTCATTAATATTCTGTAAGTGTAATATATGTTGAAATATAATAATGCAAAACTACTAATTACACAAATTTTAAAACAAATTAGTATGTCATCATTTTATAGTAAAATCACTTTTTCCAGCTTTCTTTTCCTTGGCGTGGTCTTGATAGAGACCTTCTCTAAAGAAGGTGATCCTTTTATCTGTAGCATAAAAAATACTACGTCTGTAGCATAAAGCGCGCGTGAGCGCACGCACACACACACACACACACACGCACACACGCACACACGCACACATACACGCACACACACACACACACACACGCACGCACGCACGCACGCACGCACACACACACACACACACACACACACACACACACACACACACACACACACACACACACACTCATTGTGACGTATAAATGTAGGTACCTTTTCATTATTTGACATTATCACTACATCTATAGTCGGATAAGCTGTACTGATTATTCGCCGGTACTTTGATTGGCCAGTAGGTAAAGGTATCTTTGTGAAAATGTACAGAACAAATCCGGCTGTGTTTTGTAGGAAAACAGTTTTATCGACCCGTTGCTTCTATCCATCTATTTTTTATAATAGGATCTTTTGGAAAACTGAAACAAAATTGCAAACTATACTTAATTATTATCCTTTTGGCAAAAATATTTCATTTTGACTACTACTTCATCTCACGGCTACATACTTAATAGTAAAAAAAACATTTTTGGGACAAGTTTTTGCTGTCGACTGTACTTTTTTTTGCAAAATCTTTATCTGCTTATCGAGACAAAACTATTGAGTCCTAACACGGTGGGTCTACGTTAAGAATAGCGGAGATCCTGTCGCCACCTTCCATCATCAGATCATCTCTTAGATACCATAATATTGCATTGTCATTGAGTTTACATATATGGTCCAAATTTCAGCCCATTCCGTTAACGGGAAGTGGGTCAAATTTAATTTGCAAGATTTGACCCATACATACATACATACTTGCATACGCATATACATACATTGCAAGTGAAATAATTTAAACGCTTGTAAAAATAATTATAATTTTTTCTGTTTTCAAAATTTATTTTAATCGACTAAGAAATCGGCATTGAAAATCGCCGGGTACAACACCATATCTTACTTTTGACAGAAAAATGAGAAATCAACCTTGAACGCGTCTCGACAAGTGCTCGACAGTTTGAATTGGTTTATTTTCTTTGCTGATTTTTAAATGCATGCCAAGTCTGGCGCGTCAAATTAAAGCCGCAATGGAAAAGTAGCAGTAGACACGGACTCGCCCGTTACTGTTTATATGAAATTAATACTATGAAACAAAATAAATTGTTTTATAAATAATAACGGATATTTTAGGGAAAAGAGTACTTACCTATGAAAAGAAATATCTTGATTCACAGCTCCTACTTTTTTGGTGGTGTTTAAACAGTTTATCATCGAGCAACAGGGCATTTTGTTTTTATATTCGAACGTCACACACGGACAGCGGTCGAGAGCGGACTGAGCATCGCGGCGAGCAATGCAGTCCTCAGAACCTCTTTTCGGCACGCGAGGTACATACACTCTTTCCTTCTATCTGGATATAGTTCTGTGTTAAAACCCATTTTATCTTCGACTTAATTATCCACCCTCGCCTACCGGCTCGGATGGATACCATAAGTCTTGGATAAAATGGTTTGTTTTATGAACCTTGTTGTACAGTCAAGGTCATAAATATGTCGATTTGAACCTGCAGTCAATTTAGGCTAAGTCGCTACTATGACGTTTCAAAAGAGTTTATTATTTGTAAATAATTTTAAGGTTCAATATAGCATAAAGGTAGTTATTTTAAGGTTCAATATAGCATATAGTCAGTCTCGTGAGGAGTTGGTACCTAAGCCAAATTATTTAAGCAAGTATTAGAGAAATTCCTTTATTGTTCTGGAACCACAAATGGTGGTTCGGCTGAGAAATCTTTTGTTTGAAAATCCACTATACTCAGTAAATGAGTATATGGATCTTGACATGTAGATTTTGGTTCTGACTTAGCATATATTTAATTTTTCTGTTATTTCTTTACGTTCTAATTAGTTATTTTCATTGTTTTACTATTATAATGACATCACTTGTATTTTATTGTTTTAAAATTTAAGCTTTATTAATTTCTTAATGCTTAATATTTTTATTTGTAAATCTGATGATCTCAATGTAATTTACAATAATTTGACATGCTGTACAATTTATGCTGTAACATTACATTGAGCAATAAATTATCTAATATAATCTAATAAGTAATAAGTTAAATAACTTATTTTCTAGTACATGTACTTTTACGACTGTTTTCTTCAATAGTTTCCGAAATAAATGAGGGATAGGGTGTTTATAATTACCCAAATATTACAATGGCTATCAACTTGAACAAAATAATTGGTTAATCCCGTGTATTTTGTCAGCTTTTAAATGATACCGCTCAAGGTAGGTTCCAGCGATAATTGTTTCGGTGACTATTTTTTTAGGACCTTGAATAATTAGTTTAAAGTTATCAATTGTAATAATTGGGGTTAACCATTACACCAAATTGACGTACTATATATCTATTCTAAATTTCAGCCTGATTGCTTTTTGTCATTCCTAAGAAAAAGGGACAGACCGACGGACAGACGGGTTCAGTACCTATTTGGTACGGAACCCTACAAATTTTTATTGATTTTATTTATACTTTTCGTGTACCTACTACGGAGGTTTCAATTTAACCCTAAGAATGAAACCTTTGCAGTTATGTATAACAATGATTCAAATGTACATAAAACCTATGAAACGCCAAAAAAAAACATTCCGTCAAAAATGTTAAATGGTGAATTCAATGTGAATTCATGAAATAGATTTAGGTGTTATTATTTTTATATAACTATATTTTTTGATACATCAGCCGATAAAAAGGACTGATTTTTAGATTTTTTGTAATACTTTAAATGTATATTAGGATATCCCAATGTGTAACCTAACTTTGTAGAACAGTTTGTTTTTTGAGACATATTTTTTCTACAAAATGTTCTCCCGGAACCAAATTACTAACAGATCAGATGAGTCCGTGTCCAAAGCAGAATTGGTAACGTTGTCCTTATTTTACTCTACATCATACATTATTATGTAGGTAGGTACAGTCAACATTAATTTATATATACGAAGAACACCTTTCTTTTCATTCCGCAAATTTTGCCGGTGCGTATATAAGTCAAATGACAGCCGAGTACAAAGCTTTTGGCTCTTATTACAATGCAATAAGGTGAAAAAGTGGATACATATTTTTGTACACTGTACCTACTCTTTTCTAACATTATCTATCATCATAGGGGTCAACCGCTGATCACTCCAGAATAAGATAACGTCGTTCGGTATTCGTCGTACTGAACGACGTTACGTTATTTTTAAATAATTAAATATTATTGAGGAGTAAATAATTCGAATATAATATAATAATATAATTAATCTTATTATTACAAAAATAAATGTTAAAATATAAAATTTATTACTTAATAGATTATTAATTAATAACTATTCATTTAGGGAAAAATCCAATAAATTGAGGTAAACCTCCTAAGGAAAATAAATTTATTGTTAAAGATAATTTAATTATTATTCTTAAATTAATTATAAATAATTGATTAATAAAATAAATTTTAAAAATATAAAATACTTACGACGTAACGTTACGTGAAAGTAACGTCGACGTCGAATTGGGTCGAATTGGGTCGGACTCGCGCACCGATGGTTCCGTACAATCCCGTAGGTGGAAAGGGGTAGTACCTATAAAATTATTAAAAATATTTTTAGTATATGATGTAACTAAAAATGTACGGTTTTCGCAATGTTTCCTTTATCTGTGCTGTAAGACGTTGGTTCGTACCAAATGTCAAGATTCTAGATCGACTGGAAGTACCCTTTAGGTTTTGATTCCCTTGCGAGTTTCGGAAATTTGCGGAAATTTGCGGCATAAACGGCTGTATCTTTTGATTGCGTTGGCTTAGAGCAGATCCAAGGGACAGTAGACCTGAGTATTTGATATACTCGTAAAATTTCAGCTTGGTACCTCCACGCGTCCCTGAGAAAAAAGGTATTGACAGACGGACTGACGGACGGACGGACGGACAACAAAGTGATCCTATTAAGGGTTCCACTTATTCCTTTCGAGATGTGGAACCCTAAAAACAACAAGTAATAACAAATTTTCTATTTAAAGTCGTTTGGTGCCGTCTTATCTGATTTTAGTAGGTATAAACACTTTAATCGCCTGTATATCAAGAACCAATGATGTCTACTTAGTCGTGATATGTGCTTTCATTTAACTTTTTTTTCAGATTTTTAATATTTGTAGTTTGGGCTTTATGCGGGGGGGGGGGGGCACACTTGACTCTAACAAAAATTAGCGCTTTTTTATTTCATAAACGGATCCTTTGATCGAAAAATTGTTTCCACAAACCCACAATATTTTTGAAAGACCTATCCAACGACAGCCCACAATTTCGGGTAGACGAGAAAAACAAAATACAGCCCCACGATACGTGTAGGGGAGGTATCCTAAAAAAAATTTTTTGACATTTTACTGTACCACTTTGTTGGCGTGACTAATATGCATATTCATGCCAAATTACAGCTTTCTAGTACTAAGAGTCTCTGCGCTAAGCTGCCTACGGACGGACGGACGGACGGACGGACATGGCGAAACTATAAGGGTTCCTAGTTTAACTACGGAACCCTAAAAAATAGATGTTGATAAGATTTAGGTAAGGTAAGTCTTGCAGCACCGAATAATACAATACAATACAAAACTCTTTATTGTCCACCAAACAAAAGCATTACACAGAATTTTCACAATTTAGAAGACCCAGGTAAACAACAGGCGGTCTTATCGCTGATTAGCGATCTCTTCCAGACAACCTTAGAAGGGATAAGTTGCAAGTTAAAACAATTTACACGGTAGGTGGTGCAGACCAATTAAAATAATAATAATAATATGATAATATAATAATAATAAATAATAATAATAATATAATAAATAATATGATAGTTATGAAGTGAAGTTTAGTTAAATTTAGTTAAAATTAAATTATTGATTGTAGATCATATAAAATTATAATACTTAATGTTAGTTTACAGCAAATGATTTTAGGCCAAATAATATAGACCCGCATTGTACACCTTTGTCAGCTAAGTAATTAGTGCGCGAAATTAATTAGACTTATTTATTTATGTATTCATGGTTTTGCAGAGATCCGATCGAACGCCGTCGGTGGAATCATCCGAAATTGACAACTATGCGTAAGTAAATAAATAAATACATAAACAAGCATTTTAAATCTGACTGCATGCTTTAATAATGACTGACATCGTATTCGTTCCGGTAACCTTCGGGGAGGGATGATGGCCGATTGAAAGATTTTTTTTTTTTTTTTATGTTAAAGAGAAGGCACACGAGCACTCAGGCCACCTGATGGTAAGTGGAATCTGAGACCCATAGACATTTGAATTCTCAAGACTATAATCCCAAGACCTCAAATGCGTTGCCAAACCTGAGGACTAAGATGGAATGCCTCTATGCTAGTAATTTCACCGGTTGTCTTATCCCCACACCGGAACACAACAATGCGAACACTGTTGCTTGGCGGGTGGTTAATGGATAAGATGGTGGTAGCGATCCGGACGGACCCTGCACAGGGTCCTACCACCACTAAAATCCGGCAATAAGATGTCCGGCTTTTGATTTTGATTTATTCTTTTTACTGTTTTACTTTACTCACTTGGCATTGGCGAAATCACTGCGTACCTATATCGCGGTGGACCGCCATTAATAAAAAAGAAGAAGAAGACATCGTATTCATTTAAATTCAGCCATTTTGGCATTTATAGGGGTTTTTAGGGTTTTATATCCGTACCTACCTCAAAAGGAAAAATGGGGAACCCTTATTAGGGATCCCATTAGATCACTTTGTCAGTGCTCTCTGTACAATAAAAAGTATCTTTTTTCATGAAACAAACTTTATATCAGGGATCGGCCCGCTATCCCATTCAAGGGTGTCGAATGGGTTTTATAAGTCTTTTACTTAGAAAAGCCGTTCGATTTCGATATGCTTTTTAAAGCGCTATTTATAACGGTTATCTGTGCTTTAGCTGTTAAGGTTTCCCTAATAGTGAATGGTTAGTTTAAGAAATAACTTAGTCATATTTGTATTTCGTTCCAAGAGGTTATTTTTTAGTTCGGTATATTATGAGGTTTTTTTTTTTATGGCATTGAGAAGGCAAACGAGCACACAGGCCACCTGATGGTAAGTGGAGACTGTGACCCATACACATTCGCATTCACAAGACTGCAAATGCGTTGCCAACCCTGAGGACTGAAGATGGAATGCCTCTATGCTAGTTATTTCACCGGCTGTCTTATCCCCAAACCGGAACACAAGAATGCGAACACTACTGTTTGGCTGTTTGTTTTGGTTAGTCTTTCAAAGGCTTTTATCGGTGAATGGGTGGGCAGGTCCCTGCTTTATATAATTAAAAAATATGATTTGATGAAAACTAAAACTTATTAGATTCTGGGTATATTTCTATTTGGACAAATATACGTACCTAGTGCATAATTTCACGGGGGCCAATTTACAACACGTCATATTTCTAAATGTATACGGATGGATATTAATACTAAATAGGACATGATTTTCGACGATATTCAGTATAGACAATTTTCTTTGTTAATATATTTCAAATTGGCATTTTTCTGATTTGACGTATAATTTCTATTTGTCGTCGATTTGTACTTAACCTCTTCACCGCATCATTCATCTAGTCGCAACAGCCAATGACGACTTATATGCCAATGTCATCTATAGGTACGTGACCAACATTCAACTCGAAATAACACCTTCTACGATGGTATTAAAGTTCCTTTTGACTTCATAAAAAGAAGGAGGTTCTCAACTCCTCAAGTCGACGCGTATTTTTTTATATATGACCGTGCATAACTTTTTACTGATTAGGTAACCCGATTTTGATTAAAAAAAGTTGAAGACTGAAGTTGGTCCCATTTTCAGTACGTCAAGATGATGAAGAGATATTGGAGAAATCGAGGGAACTTCTTTAAATTTTATAGAAATACCGATTTTAGTATTTTCAGTGGTCTACTAGACAGTTTGTTCCGTGGCGTGCGGAGCACGTCACTTCGTTTGAATTGTGGCAGTGAAGAGGTTAATGACAGAATATCGTCCTCTTGTAGGTACTCGGCCCTTTATCGCTTTCACTCTCTTTCTAGTATAAAAAATGTTTAACCTATCACACAGCCTAATTTCAGTGGCCAACTGTTTAACCTGTCCGATTTTTTAACCTCTTCAACGCCGTCAAATACAAATGAGTCACTCACACGCCAAACATGTATTCAAAGTTATGCAAAAATTAACTTAATCCATACGAAATAACGACCCTTTTAAACTGTACCTGTGACAACTATAATGGTCGATGGCGTTGTAGGCACGACAGCTCATGACCACTAGGCATCGTTGGCATACAAAGGGTTAATATTAAATTTCGCACAAACGAAACATTTGGTACTGTCAGCATCACTTAATAATATATCATATCATATCATCCAAAGTGGCCAAATAGCTCGCCACACCATACAAAGTACAGGTACTTATTACGAATTATTTGGTCACTTCTGCTGTGACAATATATTTGATGCTGATTGTACCCGAAATTTCCTCGTAGGTTCTGTAGGTATCACTTAAACGTTTTAAATATTTTTCTAACTTGTAAATTTTCGGATAAAAGAAACAGTTGGGAAACAAAACTTTGGACTCGCGATAGGATGCCATAACAAATATGTTAAAAGACGAGAGTGAGTGTAAAAGACAGTGTAAAAATTGTGAACTGGTAGAGAATGCGGCATTAAGTTCGCCTTTTGTATTATTTTGTGCAATAAAGGTTAAATACATTAAATCTACCTAACAATGACTTCCGAGCGGGTCTAAGTATAATATATCGTCTGTCATTTAAAGCTCAGTTTTTACAGTCCGTAACGTTTTTCATCATAATACATAATGTTGAAAGTCATAAACTGGGAAGTATATTTTCAGTTTCGATTTTCGGTCATATTTGTCGAAACTCATAAAAAATATATTAATAACGTTCAGTGCCGTAATGTACCTATTACATTTCATGTCAATACTAATAATATTACTTCACATAATTGGATAGGTCATCGTGGAATTATAAAGTGACTTGTGTTAGAGAATCCCCTCCCTCCCTTTTTTCAGGTTGCCATTCTTCCAAGCGTCTCTTTGCGCCACTGTCCTAGAGGACACCATTGCCGCTCTTCGTATCCTCAGTAAGTCACTTAGGACTGTAATATATACACCCACGGCTCGGAACCGGTTTAATAAACACCGGTTAATACCGGTTTATTTCGGTTTTGCTCCGAACTTTTCCAGGGAACGCGAACGTTTTGAGAACATTATTTTAACCTGAATTAACCTGTTTAATCCACGACTGGCGAGTCAAGACACCAAAAGTTTTGCACTGAATAAAAACACTAAGCGGCGCTTATTTATGGTGCGTGACGTGCGTCTGGTTAAACCGGTTTTTTAGCTCTATACCGGTTATTTTGAAAAGAACTTTATATTTGAAGGTTTCTCCAAAAACCCCTTATTTAAACCGGTTTATGCGAACGGAACCGAAATGAAAAGGTTTTGCGGCAAGTACGTGATAACGGTTTGAAAATTGAACCGGTATCCGAGCCCCGATTACCTACACCTATTTTTAACCGGTTTCAATTCAATTTGGCATGGACATGGTTTCCCTAGTTTTCGCATAATCACGATTGTCCGAATTTATGATTTGATTTCGCATAATGCTAATATCGAATAATTGTTCCGTTACTCTGCTGATACCTATGAATTTTGAAATGTTATAAAATAAACCTAACCAACTCTATTCTGTCAGGATTACGCAAAACATTTCAAAAAATGTATATATGGCCATAGGTAGCTTGAACCCCGAAAAAGTAGATAGGGTATAGGTGAAAAACTTAAGTAGGTAAATGACCCGGGCCTCTATTCTACTGCATTATAACGATATCGCGTTTGACGTGTTTTAGAATCGTTTATGTCTCAGTCACCATTATTGTAAATGACATAAGAGTTATGAAAACGTTGACAATACGGAAACACGTTAAATACGATATCGTTATAACGCAATTGAATAGAGGCCCAGCTCTGTTGTATTGTAACACATCTGTATAGACCGTTTGACATTCTATATTTGAAATTTGACGTAAGTTCCATATTAGTTTTGTACACAACTACACACAACAGGTCCTTTACTTAAGTTTTTCACCTTTACGTTGTATCCGCGAGCAGCGATAAACGACTACGCGGATGGACTCGCGGGTAACAGCTAGCTAGCTATAATAAAGTGTTAGGTAAACTAAAAGATTTGGATTAAAATAAACGTTCAAGCATAAATTAGTTATTATTTTAATGAGAATTTACAAATTGAACATAAATAAATCGCGAACAATGCAAGATGTCACCGATCTACAATATTCGACACTTAGAACTACTGACAACCGCACCGAGGCACGTCTCGAGCAAAAGTGTTACGGCCTGGCCATCCACATCAATCACTCCTTTCTTCGGTCTTCGTGAGAACATTCGCTAGAGAACTCAGTGGCTGTTTGGCCGACATCGGTTGCTACACTAGCGCCACCTATATTTGATCTTTTTTCTAATACGGCCTCTCCTGACGAGAAGACGTCCTCGTCTTCTGGTCCTTGATTGATCCGTGGTTGGCCCTCATTGTCGATTACTTCTATGACCATCACAACCTCTTGATCTTCTGGACTGGACTGAGATTTGTCTTGATTGGCTGAACTGGATTCGGATGCGCTTTGCTCTGCTTGTGTTGCATCAGCGACACCCGTTACTGTTGACTGGACCCGGAAGCATCCTGATTCGAAGTAGTTGCCTAGTAGTTAAGACAAGGAAACGAAATGATCAGCATTATGTTGTAAGGTCTGCTCACAGCGAGGTCTGCTCGCAGCCCTTGTGAGGTCTGCTCAGGTGCGAGGTCTGCTCGCTAGGGGTGTGAGGTCTGCTCACGTGCCAGGTCTGCTCGCTAGGGGTGTGAGGTCTGCTCACGTGCGAGGTCCGCTCGCTAGAGGTGTGAGGTCTGCTCACGTGCGAGGTCTGCTCACTAGAGGTGTGAGGTCTGCTCACGTGATAAAATAATCATAAAGTCTAGAAATACACGAGGTCTGCTCGAACTGGACTTATGTGCGAGGTCTGCTCGAACTTGACTAATGTGCGAGGTCTGCTCGAACTTGACTTATGTGCGAGGTCTGCTCGAACTTGACTAATGTGCGAGGTCTGCTCGAACTTGACTTATGTGCGAGGTCTGCTCGAACTTGACTAATGTGCGAGGTCTGCTCGAACTTGACTAATGTGCGAGGTCTGCTCGAACTTGACTAATGTGTGAGGTCTGCTCGCTAAGCAACAACAGTACCAAGAGGAAGAAAAATAAACAAAAAGCTTCCACAGCTCACCCTCAAAAAGGCAGTACATGTATCCGGAGTCCACTCGCCCTTCCAAGGCACCAAGTACTCGGCCGCAGTATGAGTAGTCTTGCCATAGGAGCCGGCGACCCGCCGTAGCTCATACCGCCCAAGGGGTAAAGCTTTGATCACACGGTAAGGACCGCGCATCCCAGAGTCAGCAATGTATTTTCTGAAATACCCCGCTAACCCGAGAAATTGGCGAACTTGTTTGACATTTTTAGGCACCGGGGATTCAGCAAGTGCTTTAACCTTCCGTTTACTCGGTTGTTCTTGACCCTGGCTAATAGTACGACCGAGATACTCAACCTTTCTTGACAAAAACGAGCATTTTCTTAAGTTAATTGAAAACCCTGCAATAGTAAGGGTCGACAATACATCATGTAAGATAGCGAGACCCTCATCAATGGTTTCGCTTTATAGACATACTTCCGGTATTGACGGTCGAAATAAAAGTACCAGTACCTAATCAAGTGCGATGAAAACTTTTTAATAATTTCCAGTAACTTATCTAAATTGTCTCCGGTTAGTTCAGTACTTATTGGTAATTCGTCATTCGTTTCGACCGCCAGTACCGTTTCATGATTAAGTTCGCAGCTTTCACTTGTAATACATTGTCGTTCGCGCGTACGTATGTAGGTGACACCTTCACGATTAAGTACATCAGTGCCTACTATGACTGGCGTGTTCATATTTAAAGCGTCAACGACAAACAAATCCACTTCGAGAGTTACACCATCAAACTCGATTGGCAATGTAACAAAATAAGTAGACTCGACCTCCTGACCACCTTTTTTCCTTCAAAACACGAAAAGCAGGCTTCCGTGGACAATCAAAATGTTTAATTATCGCGGATGAAATAAGGGATATGGTCGACCCACTATCAATTAAAACGTCAACCGGCACCCCCTGAATTATGGTGACTACAATGTCACTATTACGACTGCCCTCAACTTCACGACAAAAATTTACATTGGCTTGGTTTCGTGTTTCTGATCTAATCCTAGCGAAACATGTTTCCATTTTGTGCCCAGGCTTCTTGCAAAAAGAACAGGTATCTGTCTTAGGTACCGGAGTAGTAGTAGTATTAGGAGCGCTGGTATTCTCAGTTCTGGGTTTCTTTGTGCATGAAGCCTGTAAATGACCGGGTAATCCACACAAAAAACATCGGCCACTCTCATAACGACGTTTGCGATTAGAATCTACAGGCCGTTTGAATTTACTGACATTTCGTTGATTTTGTGCCAAAGATGAAGCAGCTGATGTAACTGTGGAAGTACTTCTAGATCGAAAAGAATTGAACTAAATCTTTGAGTAATAATTTGGCATTGGTAGCAGCCGCTCGAATTTGTGGGTCGGTGATACCACGAATAATAATAGCAGACATCAATTCCTCACTTAAACCAGAAACAATTCGCAAACGAAGTAAGGAACGACGCACGTAATCCGCGTAAGTAGGATAATTATCTGAGGTAGTTTTCATAACATCAAATAAAATGTTAGCTGCGTCAGGTTTCTTTGGGCACAAAGGCTTAAACTCCCTTTTAAAATTTGACCAACTACGATCATCGTGACCCACTCATTTAACCAAACTGGAGCGTCCCCTTTTAAACAATTCCCGATTCGCGATAAGCACTCATTATCAGTCCAACTATTTATCGATTTAGCTTTGTCCACCTCGACACACCAAACTTCAATATAATGCAGATTGGGATCAAAATTCGAAATATAATAAGGTTGGTTAGATCTCACAGAATTATTGATGGCACGCAACGCATTTACCAATGCGTCCGTTGAAACCTGTTCCGAGAAAGCAGAACCAGCCGCAGATTGAGCTCGTGGTGACGCTGTCCTTGTAGGCTGCTCATGTGCATGCGTGGCTGACCGGCCACAAGCACGTGGCGGCGTACCCGGCGGCATGCTCGGCGGTGACCGCGCCCCAACATCTTCTTGGTGATGGCTGATGATGTCTGGCTGCGACACGGATGCCATCGGATGCGGTTGTCTTTCAATCGTTGCAAGCCTGTCTAAAATGCCTTGCATTTGTTGCCTAAGACTACGGCGCGACGTTGAGTTACGACTACGTTCGCGACCACGACGCTTATCACGGTGTCGACTTCTACTACGCGATCTCCGATCACGATCAGACATAGTTTAGTTTTTCTTTCCAACAAAGAACACACGGAAGAACAAAAACAAAAGAAAACTTATTACGTAACGAACTGACATTATTTACACGCTACTAATTATGTACATGTTCTACTAGTTAAATAAAACGCTTGTGCACTTCACTAAATCCGAACAAAAGAGTACACGCCAATACAATCACGCTACGGAGGTAAAAAAACAATCCTCTTTTTTTTTTACCGTTAATAATGCTACCACCCGTAGGTACTAAGAAAAATTATAACGTTTCATTTTTTTTCCTTTTATTTTTTGAAACACTTGTAAGGTACGAACTAAATCGATAACGAATTTCAAATGTAGAAAAACAACGGAAAACCGAACGATAAGACTACGTAAGCTGTCCCACTTTTGATGTTAGGTAAACTAAAAGATTTGGATTAAAATAAACGTTCAAGCATAAATTAGTTATTATTTTAATGAGAATTTACAAATTGAACATAAATAAATCGCGAACAATGCAAGATGTCACCGATCTACAATATTCGACACTTAGAACTACTGACAACCGCACCGAGGCACGTCTCGAGCAAAAGTGTTACGGCCTGGCCATCCACATCAATCACTCCTTTCTTCGGTCTTCGTGAGAACATTCGCTAGAGAACTCAGTGGCTGTTTGGCCGACATCGGTTGCTACACTAGCGCCACCTATATTTGATCTTTTTTCTAATAAAAGTGTAACGGCCGCACTCAGAGAAATTAATTAAATTGTATTACTTTATACTACTAGCGACCCGCCAGCGGCTTCGCCCGCTGATTTATTTTTTTATTTTTGAAATTTTTAGTAAAAAGTATCCTATGTTACTTCTAGTACCTCCCAAAATATGTGTACAAATTTTCATGATGATTCGTCAAGTAGTTTTGCGTGAAAGCGTAACAAACATCCACGCTTTCACATTTATAATATTAGTAAGGATTTTGGAAAGTATGGAATGTAATAGAAGAATTGTTTACAGTGGAGTGCAACACATCGCTGCGGCTCGTCAAGCTGGAGTCGGAGATGGGGCTGCTCATCGCGAATAAATTCAACATCGAGCAGCCGCCGACGCAGGACGAGGTCGGCGACGCCATCGACACTGATAACCTCGATTGTGACATGTACAAACTTAAAAAACTGGACGCCGATAGGTAACTACTTTATAGTTTGGGGAAGGCAAACGAACACACACGGCGCACTAGCTATCCTATCGCAACTCCGAAGTTTGTTTCCCAATTGTTTCATTTTTCCGAATATTCATAGGTTAGAAAGTTATTTTTCATGCCAGGCCATTGTTTATCTTAAAAGCGGTTTGAAAGTGATGCTCAACACTAGGGAAGGAAAGTCCTTTGAAATTAAAAAAAAAAACAAAACCGCCTTCAAAAACGCAAAAAATAACTTATTTTAATATTGTAGGCACCTAATAGGTTAGTCCAACTGAAGTCGGCTTTATTGTGAAAATATTGTGGTCGCCGACTTCAGTTGGACTAACCTGTGCCTACAATATTAAAATAAGTTATTTTTTGCGTTTTTGTAGCCGGTTTTTTGTTATTTAAAACATTTATTTTATATAATACTTTTCAGTGATACGCTGTTATGTACCTAGTCCCACTTCTTAGTTGATATGAACATTTAAGTTATTTCAAGCGCGTCGCAAGCAACGCCGCGGGAAAGTCATAGTCATATTTCAAAAAGTCAAAATTCTTCGTTGTAGTCGCTCAACTATCTTAGTCGAGATATTTTATCGCCACCCTTGAAATAGGTAGCATTGAGGAGTTCCGGTGGCCATCTGTGGTCTTCATCATCAGTTCCACTGCACCAAGTTACAACACAAACACTTTAATCGCCTGTATCTCAAGAACCAATGATATCTACTTACTCGTGATAGTTTTCCTTTTAAATTCGTTATATGCGCTTTCATTCAAGTTTTTTTCAGATTTTTAGGGGAGGGAGACACACACACACTTGAGTCTAATAAAAATTGTATGTTTTGTCCCAGTGATTTTATGAATACATTGCGGTTTTTCTAGGGTATACTTGGGCCATGTTTTAATGGACACGTACATGGATTTGTCGCTAAACAGGAGCTCCAGGGCTCTGGCTGAATATGTTTATGGAGTCATTGACCGGGAAAAGTATCGAGTCGAGTTGCAGGAAACTGAAGCGAAGAATCGAGTGTAAGTGTACTTGTTAAAGGCAGTAACTCATCACTTCATCGAATGTATCGTTTCATCGAACTTCATTTCATCGAACGCTATTTTCTGGTGAAACCATAATGTTTTCAGGGTATCTGAAATATCTAACCTAATCTACGTTATTAACTTTTAAGATACCCTGAAAACATTATGGTTTCACCAGAAAATAGCGTTCGATGAAACGAAATTCGTTGAAATGATACATTCGATGAAAAGTGTTTCAATGCAATGATAGACACCCGTTAACGGCACCATACACACAGGTTCTTTTATTTGTATAATGTTTGAAACCTTAAGAGAAACTAATAGTCTGGCAGAGTAGGTATTCTCTGATCTTTAAATATAAGTTTTCGGTATCATAGAGTCATAAACTCATAATACTTTGTTATAAATCAGGGGACAATCTCACTCAAATTGACCTAGTCCCAAACTAAGCTCTAGGCTTGTACTATGGGTACTAGACAACGATAAACATACTTATATAGAAAATTACATACATAGAAAACACCCAAGACTCGGGAACAAGTATTCGCGCTCATCACACAAATATCTGCCCTTACCGGGATTTGAACCCAGGACCGCAAACTTCGGAGGCAGGGTCACTCCCAACTAGGCTAACGTGTTGACATAATCATTGGCTGTTGTAATGTTTATAAATATTGACGGAATCGTTAACATTTCGTAATTTCTTAAATATCTTACGTGCAGGTACATAACGTTAGGTTAGAAAAGGTTTTACTTAATTATAAAAATCCTCGAAAAGCAAGTTTCTTGAAAGAATACGTTATGACTTGCGATAATTATGACCTAAACACATTGTCTAGAAATAATTATGACAGACATAGACCCATGCTACATACTTATTAGTTATTACATATCTCTCCCTTCTCTTTTAATTATCTAATTACATAAAAATTATTAAATTCTAGAACGCGGAGAGAGCTAAACAAACAGTTTCGCCAACAACGCACTCACATCAAAGCCGTCACGTACGAAACGAACGCAATTGTCGAAGAGCTTAGATCACGGGTCGAGGTATGGAACTTGCTTGATCTTCTTGTAGTATTCATTTAATTTATCTTTAAAGGAAGAAAGACTACGTCCATTGCTGGTCTGGGATAAATTTCACCACTTTTACTTGGTTTAGTCAAGCTTCGTTTTCGCTGGGGACAAGACCAAATGTCCAACGACATCGCTCGACATAATTTAACATCGCGCGACGTTTATCGGCCACCATGTCCGAAACATTGTTTGCCGATGTCGCTAGACATGATAAGCGAAGTCGTGCTACACGTGTGGACATTTGTCAAGCGACTAGAGTAAATCACCTTTCAATCAATCAATCATTTTAAATCAGGTAACAATGTTGGTACAATTGTAAAAGTGGGTATAACAAATTTGACACCGCATTTATGAAAAATCGGTGCCGCTGACCACGAATAGTTGCGCTTGGCAGGTTTTATTTAACTTTTTTTTGTCACTTTAGGATTCAACGTTAAACGATGCCATTCGAAGTCGCTACGTGGAATCCTGGCAACGCGCGCGCGCCGAGCAACACGCCGAGCTGATATACAACAAGGAGTACGTACCCGCCGCCACCACTGAGGGCTTCAAGCAGAAGATCGACCACGAGCACCGAGTCCACACAGAAGTGGAGATGCTCACCAATATTGTCATAAATGTAATGTATATGCGTGTATGCGGCTTTACACTAATATTTTTGTGTTTGTATGTACAAACACCGCCCACCCATTCACTGATAAAAGCCTTTGAAAGACTAACCTCTCAATAGAATACCCCACTAAAAGAATAACCTCTTGGAACGAAATATATGACTAAGTTATTTGTTAAGCTAACCATTCACTGTGAGGGAAACCTTAACAGCTAAAGCACGATAACCCTAATAAACAGCGCTTTAAAAAGCATATCAAACGGCTTTTCTAAGTAAAAGACTTATAAAACCCATTCGAAACCCCTTGAATGGGATAGGTGGTTTTAAAAGCAAATCGAAGGGCTTTTAAGCGATACGGCTTTTCTAAAAGGCTTCCATTCAAAACCCCTTGAATGGGATAGCGGGCCGGTCAATGGTATATTCTTTAGGCAAGGCATGGCGGAGACGGAGGCAGTTTTAGGATAAAACGCCTCGCACTGCCCCGCACTGCTTCTTCTTCACTCTATGGTCACCCACTGCTGGGTGTAGGGCTCCTCATTAGCACGCCACTCTCGCCGATGCTGGTCGATCTTCATCCAATATTTCCCCAATAACTTCGTTATGTCGTCCACCCATCACGACTTTTGGCGGCGGCCAATGATTCTAGTTTGGGCCCTCGAACTCGATTCTAACACCATGCTGCACAGTAGCCGGATAAAGGATCTTCATAACGGCCTCGGCTCCGTTAGTAAAAAATACAGTGGTTCTATAAGCTGCTACAGATCTCTTGTAGCGCCAAATACTCGTAGGCCCAGCCCACGCCTTACTATTCAGCTTATAGCTCTACAATTCATGTAAAGTGGTCGTAAATGTAAGCTATAATGGCTCTATAGAGGTGGTTTAAAAGCAATGGTTAGCGCCATGAGACTTAGATAAAGCTCTTGTAGAGCCATTATACCGCGTTCACCTTATTTTGTCGCTTCTGTAGCGTTATATTAAATCTTAGCTTTAAATTAGTAGTATAGTAGGTTAACTTTGGTATAATCTTAAATGTATTTTGTACGAAATCCTAAGACCATAACTTTGTTTTTATTTTAGGAAACTTTACAGAAAGTAGAAGATTGGATGGCAAAATACGAGAAGGACATTGAGGCGATTGATTTGAGGATACAACTCAAGAAGACCGAGTACAACGACACGTGTGACAGGAGAAAATACTTGGAGGAGATCGTAACTGAGATTTTAATTATTTGTCAGGAATTCAGGATTGTGCTTATCTCATTTTTTATCTACGTATTATATCCTAGCCCACCAGTACGGTCAGCAGCAAAAGTAGGCGGACAGTTGAAGAGCTCAAATTTATCTATCTATCTATCATCATCATCGTCCTCCTGACCGTTGTTCGGGCTCAGCGACGTGATCACTGGCTAGGGTAAGCGTCGTTCGTACGCTCTCTGGTATATAACAGCTATTTTTTGCAGACAAAGTGCGGCCACTCTCAAATTAATATTAGTATAGATAGATATCAGTCGAACGACGTTAACGACGTCTATTGCTGGCCCCAAGACAGCCGCAATCGAGTCTCGAAGCCTACATAAAGTGGCTTCCTGTTATCTTTACCTGGGCTTATTATGGCCTTGTTTATCTCGTGACTAAACGTGGATAAACATCCGTTACTTTCTGACAAGTTCAGTGCGAGTGACGGATGCTCTATCCACCGCGATAAACGCGACTACAATACGGGCCCCGTTTTCAAGGGTTAGCTCATCGGCACGTTTTCAATTTGCAGCTCGAGACGCATGCCAAGCTGATGAACGATTGGATAAACTTCAAGGATGAGCGTGAAAGGGTTCGCAAGTACAGGGAAACGATGACCAACTCAGCTATCATGGTGCAGGCCTGGTGGCGCGGCATTATGGTGCGCCAGCAGCTGGGGCCGTACAAGATCAAGAAGAAGCCAAAGCCAAAGAAGTAGCGAGAGGCGAAGGTGTAGATTTATCCTTGATAATAAAGTTGAAGAGGTTGTTGTTTTGTTTTAATTTCGCGTTTCACCTAGGCAAAGGTCGCAGTACCACTTATGGTGCTCCCACACCGCGATTATATAATGTTATGAAACACCTGTAACACGACAACGTTCTTAGATTTAGTAGAATGTTATAAAATGTTTCATAAAGTTTAACACGTTATAACCGCTGAGTGGTGAACACCATTAGGTGCATTTCAATGCGACAGATTGCCAAGAACAGAGGGTTGGTCATCAGACTGAGAGGCTTTTGCCCAAAAAGCTCGACTGTTTTACTAAGCCGTTGGGGCTTAGTATTATCTTAGAAGAGAAACCGACTACTAGGTACATAAATTACTGTTTGTTCCATTTTCTCGTCTTCAAGAAACTGTCACATTAAATCTTTAAAATATGCTGACGTAACGTTGGGTGCAGACCCACCGTACCACTAAACCGTACCACTGACCAAAATTAGTTTCATAAATATGAGGTAGATTTAGGTTATGTTAGTTCTTCAGCAGGCCCGGAGGGCCAAACTACCCAGAAGTAGGAGCTCTGCGAGAGCAGAGCTCCGTCGACTCCGTTAAGTTCGATTTTAATAGTAATAATTGGTCAAAGTACCACCAGCGGTACGGCCGAGGGGTACGGTGGGTCTGGAAGGCGTAACGTTTACGACGCGTTCTTATCGCGTCTTTTACGCCGAGCAGTTGCGTTCAAAATAACGACGCGTACCTAATATTTTTTTGCGATGCAGCTCAATTTACGTATAGACTCATATAAATTTGTCTAATCGCTAGGTATAACCCTTTCAACGCATGCTGTCTCATACGCATCTTATGCATTACTGGTTTTGTCAAATGGTCATTGGACCATTACGCAATTACAATTAACGATTTAAATACTTTGCGTCAATACCTACGCAAAGTATTTAAATCGCTAATTGTAATTGCGCTAATTGCCCTTTACGTAAAGTATCCAATACGTAAAGTCTTACACGCATGGTGTCTAACACGCAGAACGTCCAACACTCAAAATGCTTATTTCGGATATTGTCAATTATGCAGAATGCCTAAATCGTAAAATGTCCAACTCGTATATTACCGTGCACGTAAAAAAATATAGTAATATTAGTCGGGTTTGTTATGAAAATGCAAATTGGATATACAGCGTTTTGGACAAATTGAGTAGGACATAATGCGTCAGCAAATTTGTCAAAACGCGTATTGGAAAAGAAGCGTATTAGACAGCATGCGTCGAGACGAAACTATAGGTCACTGCGTGACAGCGTAACGTTACAGTACCACGCTCCTGGGCTGGGATTCTACACGGTAATAACGATATCGTCTTTGAACTGTTTCCGTATTGTCAACGTTTTCATAACTCTTATGTCATTTACAATAATGGCGACTGTGACATAAACGATTCTAAAACACCTCAAACACGATATCGTTATAACGCAGTTGAATAGAGGCCCAGTACCCTCACCGTACTCGCTAGCGACTCGAATGCTCTGTCCCTCCCACTCTATAACAATACTGTGAGGGACCGAGCAGTCGACTCTCTAGCGACTATGGTAATTGCAACTCATGGTAAGGGTACAGCCTCGCGCCGCACCATGCGCAACTTCGAACCTGCGAAGTTGTCAATTATGAAACCTGTGGTGCCGAATCCACATGCTTGATGTTTGTCGCAAACACTGGTCGCAACTATAAGTTAGAGTGAGATAGAAATGCACCGTGCTCACTCTAACATATAGTTGCGTGTTGCAGTGTCTGCGGCAAACACCAAGCATGTGGATCCGGCTTGAGACAGTGCTGTTTAGTATAGTTTACACAGAGATGTATCCACTTTTGGCCCTTATTACAGTGTAATGAGATGATAAAATGGCATACATACATCTCTTTGTAGTCGACCTTACGACATAGGTACTTTGTTTCTGAAACATGGCAATATTGTAGCTAGGCCAAAAAATATTCGTCGATTTTATTTTTAGGCAGCTTTAGCGTATTTTAAGCATCGGTGATATGATATGAGAAAATTTAGACTCAACCAATGACTCGACCAGAATGCCGGCTGTACACACTCGGCGAGACATAATTACCTTCTAATCTGTTGAAATAAGGCACTCATGTCGACAGCCGATTATAATTATTTATGGATCGTTTTTATGATACAAGGTTGCACATTTTTTAAAGACTATCGATGAATTTGCGCAGTTTCTTATAAATACCACAATCCATTTTTTACGTTTATGACAGATATTTTTTATTTATTCACACCACAATTTTCATGTCTGGTTTGTTAAGTTTTAAAATGACGTGATTTGGTTCTTTTCGGTTTACAGATTGCAAAAAGTCGATTAGCAGAATCGATTAATTTGACATTCAACTTTATTGTCCACATCACTACATTCCAGCACTGCAAACGTCAATGGAGTCACGTGACCTTTACAACCAATCACAACACGCGTTTTGCAAAACTGTCTTCTTATACATGTCTGTTTATGAAAAAGTTGAATTTTCAGCTTTATTTACTAATAAAACATGCCCAAAAAAGAAAAGGTGAGTTAAAGAACCGCTTAGAAGATTTTCAGAATAAATCGCCTTCTAGAAGTTTTGAACTAGACGCCTTGAAAATATAGATTTGTGTTATCGGCATTTTGCTTCGCTCTTCACCGAACGTAAGTATGTACATGCCATGTCAGTCAGTCAGTTCGCTGGTGGTTTGCGATTCTGCATAATATAAGTTTTTCCAATCGTGGCGATCGTTTTGTTGCCAAAATATCGGTGTTTAGTGTGAGTTTGAGTGAGGATTGTTGTTCGCAGGAGGAGATGAAGACGAAAACGGATAAAAACAAGAGTAGTGACAGTGACTCTGAGGTGAGTTGTTTATAATGTGATAAATTGATAATCGCGAGCTGCGACGAGCTCGCAAACGTTTAAATATTTATGGTATTCCTTACATCCATTCGGAGCCAGATTACGTTTTCGGTTTCCTTAGGTAATTTCTGTTTTCTTACTAACTCAAATTTGTAAATTTTTACCTATTCTTAGATCGTTTAAAATCCATTATTAACTAATCTTGATATTCTACATTATTCTTTCCGGCGTACGTTAGTGAATTCCGTCGGTATTTAAATCTTAATGCTAAAAGTAATTACTTTATGTTGTCACCTCCTTAAACTGCTGGTTCTGTTTGGTTTGCAGAAGTTCTTTCTGTTCCAGGATTGTTTTGATAATATTTTACCATTGATGTGATTGGTACCTTTATTCTTGATCTAATTCTGATCCTGTGAATTGTATATTTTTGATATAGTTAATGGAACAAAATGATAAAGTAATTGGTAAAGGTTACCTTATTCCTATTACAATTATAGTTGACCAACTATAGTAAACTGTGTTATTATAGTATTCAAAGTCAACCTTACATATTTTCTCAATTATAATACATTTTGAAGATGTCTATAAGACATCTTTTAAATGTATCGATTTCTAGATTTCTGGCAAGTTATACTCATTATGTAAATAATGTAGTAAAAGTTTAAAAAGCTGTCAAACAAGTTGGCTCTCAGTTCTGTTGAATCATTTATTAACTTTTTACTCAAACTTAACACATATCATGGCCAGATCATCAGGCATTTGTTCATTTACAATTTGTATAAGAGCAACCTGCCCTCGCTGCACTCCGGGTTTAAGTATTATACATCTAAACCTTCCTCTTCAATCACTCTATCTATTAAAAAAAGCCGCATCAAAATCCGTTGCGTAGTTTTAAAGATCTAAGCATACATAGAGACAGACAGACAGCGGGAAGCGACTTTGTTTTATACTATGTAGTGAAGAGATGTCTTCCTTCTTTTTGATTCATGATGGTCCACAGCGGTTCCACAGTAACTTCACCAATGGCAATAGAGTAGCTATATTCAATAGAGAAAATCAAAAGTCGGACATTTCAATCCGCCATCTTCCTTCTTCGCAGATAACTGGAATCATGAAATAAGTTTAACCCAAAAATCATATCAATTTTATGTCACGATAACAATCTTCTAGGATTATAATACATGAATATTTGCAAGTTGTTCCACAGGTTTAAGTGACATCTTGCATTAGTTCCAATTCTTCTTTAGTGTAACACTTAAAATACATGCATAAAGTTAATAAGTCATTGAGTTTGGAAAACCAGACTACCTCTAACCTATATAATCTTCCATGTCTCATGGTCTAAAATTGAAAAAAAAAAGGTTAGTGGAATGAAATATTACTTGCTTGTGGTTGGTGACATGAAAATATTTAAAAAAAGGGGTTACCACTCGCCACAGATTAAGTGCAAACTTTTTGCAGTTTAGTATTAAAAAAAGGTTGCTTTCTTTTATTTCATTGAGTACAATGAAATAGTATGTATATCCACATTAAAAACAAAAACCTGTTTATTAGTAGTAGTTACTTACTTATTTAAATTTTGCATGATGATTTACATAACAAAATTTGCAAAATTTCATAATTTTTTTCTTTAACCTCGTAAGGCCCAAGCTATCTTTAGGACGTTTGTAATAATGACCCAGTGTCCTAATTAAAAGCACATATGCTTGAAGCCAAAAGTGAAAAACTCAAAGTTCTGAGTTGCTATAAAATATTTAAAAAACAAATTCCAGGCAAAAGTCAAAGGTAAAATTCCGTTTCACGCATTTTTTTTAAGAATGGTTTTGTTCTAAGTGAATGTCCTTATTTTAGGACTCTGGGCCGCTAATTGACAAATTTAAACATTAAATTGGGCCGCAAGAACTACAATTCTCAGTCCTAGAAATAGGACGTTGGGCCTTGCAAGGTTAAGGCAAATCATGATATTGTTTAGCAACATGCAATGCCATGCTTTATGGATTCTCCTCTTATATGAAATGATACCATGATGATGATGATGGTGATGATGGTGATAAAGATGATGATGATGGTGATGATGTTGATGATGATGATGATGGGTGGGGATGCCCGGCCGGAACAGCGAGTGGTCGATCAGTCTCCCAGTCATTCCGCCCTATTCCCCTTGTTTGAGCCATAAGTTACTGGCCCTGAGATGCTCCCATCCAGCATGTCCAATTTTTCAAAGTGCGTCCTGTAGGTTGAGAAAAAATTATACCATTGGCGATTAGCAAATAACTGTTCTAAAGTTTAAATCTAATTAAATATTTTAACAATCTATTCATTATATTAAGAAAAAAAATATTTCCCAAAAAATGACTTAAAAGCATTTCTGATAAATTTCCAAAATTTCACTTCAGAAGTTTTACCTTTCCACTGCCAATATAAAAACTTTTTTTTTATTGATATAATTATATCCTAATAATAGTTAAAAATATTATTCTGACCTTCTTACACATACGACTAAGTCGCAACAGAGTTATTTAAATTAAAAAAAAACGAACAAGATTTTAGAGTAAGATTTTACGAAAGCTTCAACTGTTACTGATAAAAAAAAGTCTAACCTAAACATTCAATTGCACCACAGAAGTTACGTAGGTTTGTATATTTAATACCCACTATAGTCATCCTACTTCAAACCTACTGCGGATCACATAGGATCTAAATTGGTGTGCCCTCTTAGCAGTTTCCCGAAGTATTATTGTTTATATCATGTAAACACCGAGATTTGGCACCATCAATGATTTCTCCGTAGTCTCTGACGCCGGTTTATGAGACGCACGCGTTTGCGTTGGCCGTTTACGAAAAAATTCGTTGCCGTTCTATATTTAAATTTAAAACGTGACAGCTGTAATTTGTTTAGGTGTGATGTGCTTCAGTGCAGTTGGCGGGAAACACCGGCTTTTTTTTTATCTGCTATTTTTAATATGGGTTGGGCGGCCGAGCCCCCGCGATTTATTCGATAGATGTTTTGATGTATCGGTATTGACTCGGGATGCTTACTGTTTTTTAAACGAAATTGATTCAACAGCGTGGCATGCATACATCGCAATAGAAACTTTTTCTTCGCATTTGTGTAGTGCCCTGTGCCCACCTACATGCATCTTCAATTACCAATCGATTTAGATTAGATAGCGTTTTATTGTTTGATCTTATAAACCCTTGAAAACGCAGTAAATCAATATAAACGTCGTGATATGATAACATAGTGGAATGCCTACTCATAATAAAATACCTCATCTAGTTAACTTCACTTTTGGTCTTGGCTCCTAATCCTGGCTAAATGTTATACCACGCATTATAGAAGTGGCCGTTGAAATGAAATTTGCTCAGATAGCTATTTATGATTACGATATCACTATCAAACTATATTAAAATTTGTTGTTTACATTATAATTTGATTGTGGGACTGATGCCATGTTACTATTAGATACCTAGGTACTCTAGATACGCCCAAGTGTTGCCTATCGTCATAATTATTTACCTACCTAAGTTCCAATATCAATTTTATTATAGACATTTTTCCAGCGGGCCTTACGACGTTAAATGCTACTCGTCGTCCGCGACTCCGTTCGCGTACAATTCGCCAATCTCACGGTTACTGTTTATTTTACGATATAAAAGGTCAAGCTATCTCCTTACCAAGTTTCATTCAAATCGGTTTTTTTTTTCTTGTATTTATTTATTATTAAAGCCTGACAAGATTCTATTTGGCCTTTAATAAATAAAATACAGCTTTTTTAACTATTAGAGCCACTTTTAGAAACCTCTGAGGTTTATACAATAGCAGGTGAGATCGCACGAAGCGGTCCGAAATTATACAAAATAATAAACACATTTATTTTTCAGCAGTCTTTCAGTTCAGCGGTTCGAAAGCGTACCTGACAAACACACAAACGCATTTATAATATTAGTATAAATATTTAATCTCGCGGTCCCTTTGTCATTCGCTACACTTGACTATCTAAAACCATTTCGCTATATTTGTCAAAAAAAGAGTGAAATCAGGGCGCTGTCTAAAATATTTCCTATCCCATTTTAACGCTGTGAAAAGGTTTACGCTTTCCACCCGGCACCGGGGGGGTCGGGGTGGTTATGCGGGACTCGCCGTCGGAGGGGCCGGAATATCCGCTAGAAATTCCCCGGTACCTCTTCGTCTTGCAGGAATCCTGGTATCTACCTTAGCAATCCCTGAGCATAAGCAATGCTCCGAGCTATGCTATAGCTAAATAACTAGCCGTCCGTGTATACGTATGTCAACAAGACAAAATAATCAGATTTCTCATGAACATGCATAGCATTACGCTTGGAATAAGACGGTAACATGAGTTGTACACTTGGATTAGTGTAAATTGAGTGATGACCTGGAAAGGACGTGCATCGCCACCGAGTGTCAACACGTGATTATAATGAAATTGGATAGGTTTCATATAGCTATGATAGTATGGGAGCTTGTGGGAGAAAACATTGTTTATTTTCAAGCCGCTGAAGTACACACAATGTGCGTAAAGCGTTTCCAAAATCGCTTTACGCATTGCTTAAGTGAACTTTGTATACAAAGGATGGGCAAAAATGTATGGAATGTGGTACACGCCCCAATGGACATAAGTTACGTATTTTTATGTAGAGCAAAGGCGCATATCTACATTTGTTGTTATTATTTGTATGTCCTATTCAAAAACACCACCAAGATTGCTATTAAGCGAGTACCAAAATGCCCACTGTCCTTAGACGCCAGTCGCTATCAATTTATTGTATCGGGACATTAGTAAGGTTCTCAAAAGTATATAAACCCAAATATATTGTTAAAGGCGTTAAAGCGTGCTTTTAAATATTTAATCATGTTGTATGTTCTAATCTTATATACAATCTCGTTGGCTACTGTACTGATGTACTTTTTAGGGTTCTGTACCTCAAAATGAAAATACGGAACCCTTATAGGATCACTTTGTTTAATAAATAAGCTTAGAATAATTAACTATTATTTTATACAAGCTTTAATTGTAAAAAAAAAATACGGTAAATAAGTATAGCTAGATATTTCAATATTTATTATTGTTGTCTTAGTTCTTATAGAAAACGTAGCAACTTAACTGTTTTTATTATTGTATGATAATAAAGTTAAACTTTGTACCTATAGGCCGATTCGAAGAAATTTATAACTAAATTTGCCACTAGCTCCCCGATAATGAATAAGATGGCGTCATAACTGTGGAACTTTCCGTTAGTTTTTGATCAATAGATAAAACGAGGGATCTTTATCTTTCTTTAAAAATACAAACTGGAAAATTTGCATGCAATTCTTTAACTATACAAGAGGACTGCTGGCATGCACTGTGTTTTCATGCTTCGTAAAATTCGGCAATGTTCGAGGCTTTGCGATCCGTGTAAGAGAAAATTATTTAAAAAGTTTGGGACAGAATCAGAACTTAATTTACTTGAGTTACTTCTCACAAGAGAGCACCAGATCATTAGGTAATGATAAGAACTTAAGAGTGGACTAGTGTCTTCACCACTTAGGATCGAAAACTGATCTTAGAGACGCCCGTCTCAAGATTCGTCAAAAGGGACAGTTTTCCATGAATCGACGTTTATTTTGACGTATCATGAGACGGTATAATGATCTAGCTTGTTTACGGCCCTTACAGAATAAGATAGAATACTTAAACGCACTAAATTTGAAACTAGGGATAAGACAACCGGTGAAATTACTAGCAGAGAGGCATCCCATTATACTCCTCAGGGTTGGCAACGCATTTGAGGTATTAGAATTGCAGTCTTATGATTATAGTCTTGAGAATTCAAATGTCTATGGGTCTCAGATTCCACTTACCATCAGGTGGCCTGAGTGCTCGTGTGTCGTCTACTTATCAAAAAAAAATACTTTGAATGCTAATCTTTCTTACTCGTCATTCGTGACTAAATGGAGACACGGATAAAACTAACGTTACTTCGATCTTCGAAGTGCTCAATGATTTTATACAAATTTGACCCATTTTCGGCATTGAACGTGTTCAGAAGGCACAATTATTAAGTCTCATCATTAATATCAATTGACCCGTATCGGTGAAAACAACACAATTAATTAATCAACGCTGCGTCGTGCTGTCTTCTGACCTTCATCGATGGTGAAAAACCCATCCCTTTCCAACTGGTTATGCAGGACAAGGAAGCTATATATGAGATACCTAACACATGCGGGGTGTAATTGAACTGCCCTTCCACCAGCTAGGTTATTCCTAGCAGCATACATCTGCAAAAACAACAGCCTCATCTCGACATCGACTTCGATGATGCACCATTCTGCTTTGGTCTCCTAACTTCCTTGTAATCACTACTTCAATCCACTTTTGGATCTAAGAGTTCTTGACCATTTGTTGAAAATGTTGAAATGTATCCTATAACACTTTATTATCCAATACAATCCAAACTAATATCATAAATGAGAAAGTAACTCCGTTTGTTTGTTTCTTACGCTTTCACGGCATATTAGACAGATCCCGAGAATAGTGGTAAACTACTACGGACGGAGTTGCTGTGCGGGCAGGAGCAAGTATTATTATGTCCCCTTTGTATCCTTTCCTACTTCCAAATAATACTATTAATGTGAGGCTGTTACAATGTTTGAATACTTTGGATTTTTGGATGTTGTCTTTCAATCGGCAACTCATGACTTCATCGAATTACACTTCATCGACCGCGATTTTCTGCTGAACCCATAATGTTTTCAGTGTATCTTAAACATTAATTACGTAGGTTAGGTTATATATTTACGATACCCTGAAAACAATATGGTTTCAGCGGAAAATAGCGTTCGATGAAATGAAATTCTATGAAATGATACATTCGATGAAAGGTGTTTCGATGAAATGATAGACACCCCCCCTTTCAATCGAGCAAAAATTGCTTAAATGATTTAGATAAAATTCGGCACAAATGTACATAGATCGTGTTTTGGGCTCGAGCATGGGATACTTTTATCATATCTTTTTTGCATTTAGAAACCGTTGAAAGTTTAGAGGCATTCCATCTAAGTGATTAGGGTTGGCAACGCATTTGTAGTTTTGAGATTGTCATTGTAAGATTGCCATCTTCAAATATCTGGTGTTGGCTTTGGAGTTCACTTACCATCAGGTGGGCTGTGTGCTCGTTTAACTTCATGCTACCATAAAAAAGTTCAAAAAAAAACTAAAAACAGTCTTCAAATAGCAAAAACTAACTTCTTTTTAAATGATAGGCAATATACGTCAGTCCAACTGAATTCGGCTTTTGATTAAAATTATAGTGGGACGCCGACTTCAGTTGGACTGACCAACCTATCATTTTAAGTTGAAGTTATTTCTTGCTGTTTGAAGACGGTTTTTAGTTTTGTAAAGCATTTATTTGATTTCATACCTTTTAGGGATCATAATAATACTGTTATGTCGTCCACGTAGATTTATTCCTATAATGTTTGAGGAGTTCCCTCGATTTCTCCAAGATTCCATCATCAGATCTTGACGTGCTGGAAATAAGACCATCTAGAAAGTATACCCAATCGAACAAAAAAGCGGTCTTTTTATAATCGGTGTACCTCCTGCTTCTTTTGAAGTCGGTTAAAAAACGATTACAATCAAGTTGTAAAAACCGAAACACCACTCGATTAGCATTAGCTAAAGTGTATTAGTGTAAATTAGTAGTTTTACACGGCAATGTATACTAGGCAACAATACCTATATCTATGTTACTTTAATTTTGTGCGATAGAACGACAAGCAATCTGTGTGATAACAGTCGTCTTGCAACTTGAATTGTGTTCGAGTGTCGGTGTAATTCTTTAAAGGTGGTGTTAAAGAATAACACCGACTTTCGAACACAAACTAATTCATCTATTCCAGGACGCGTTGACGCGATCGATTCCACAAATAAGGTTTTTAATTAACACGTGTTCTCCGACTTTTCCGATGGCGGCATTTTTAGAGTTCCGTAGTCAAGGACCCTTAGGTATAATTTCGTTATGACCGTTTGCCTGTCTGTCTGTGTGTCACACTCACTTTTTCTCAGAAAAGTTCTTTAAGCATTATGTGTATGTTGTGTTATAATAATTTCGGGAACTGTTTAGGAAATATAGAACTCCAAGAATGACATTTTCGCTAAAGTTAGTAGTCCCTACCCCTACAGCCAAAACAACAAGTACAAAAATTCGGATAAATATCTCAAATGGAAGCACATACTACGAATTTAAAGGGAAATCTATTATGACTCGTAGACTTCATTGGTCCTTGAGTTCCAGGCGACTAAAATGTTTCACCTACTGAAAAATATCTTAGAAAACATCAAATAATTTTGAATAGAATGTTTGCCTATACTTGTGGTTTTTGGAGATAGTTGTATGTGTTGGTATCTATTGGCGACGGAACTACACTGTGCATGGTCTGACATGCTCTTGTCCGTTTTTTTTTCTCTACAGATGCCTCCATTTGTGGCGTTGGCGTGTTCTCTTACGTATTGTTTGTTTTTATGTCCGCAAAACCCATGATCGTGTCTAATCGACTGTGTTCGATTGAGCTCGACACTTCGATACGGGAATGTTGAATGTCACTGTTTGTATTTGACTAAATATGGAAATTACTGTACTGTTTTTTTGTCTATACCTTTTTAGTTATTGTATGCAAAATTCAACTTTTAAAGTTATTACTTGGATTGTGCGAGTAGCAGAATTTGAAGAATGTTTTTGGAAGAACACATTGTAGCGAACTCAGATGGATCTGTCAAAATTTACCTAAAAGTCGCTCAAGATATTGACTAGATTATTTCAGGAGGCGAAATCTGCTAGATGGTTCTTTACCCAAACCGTTATTATTTTTTACTTGTGACCTGAGCTCTATTAGACATGGCAAAACCATATTGCCTTTGGCATGTTATCTTGTCCAAGTTCCGATAGCTCTTATTTACTTGATAGTAATGGCTGCCGAGTTCAAAACAATAACACGGTGTCCCCTTGTTATACAGAAACTCATTTCATAGAATGTATCACTTCGAAGAATTTTCATATCAAAGAAAGCTAATTTCTGCTGAAACCTTAAAGTTTTCAGATCATCTTAAGCATGAGTTACGTAGGTTAGGTTAGGTTAGACCTGTGACTACCAAAAAATAATCTGAAAACAGTAAGGTTATAGCAGAAATTAGCATTCTATTGTAACGAGGTTGTTACAAACCTCCTTTTTTTACGTTCCTGGCCACTTTTTCTTTACCATCTAAATCTTTCCAAATTCAAAATTATTGATTTTTTTTTTGTAATTTTCGATCCATTAGTCCAGTTCGCAAATAATTTCGATAGGCACCAGACACGAGATCTCGTGACGGTGCCCTCCTGCTTATTTTTCTGTATTTTTTAAATTTTTGATCATATTAAACATCTTCATTTCTTAAAAAGTGTCTAATTTATTATCTTCAATATCGAGACGGGACAGGATACTTCTACTATACCGCTAGACTATGACATGAAAATTCTGCGAAGTAATACATTGTATGAAATGAGTTTCTGTAAAAAAGTACAACCCATTAAGGCAGTTAACGACAAAAGCAATATTGTTTGACCCAGAAAAAATAGCGAATATTAGTCAGACAGAGATAACGCAGCTTCATTTAAGTGCATACATTTTAAAGATCGGCTTATTTGTTCCAAAGATTACCCTCGAACAACCAAACACAATTTTACCTCTTTATAATGTTAGTATAGATTGCATACAGAAGCAAAGAAGCAAAGAGGCCACCTGATGGGTTCTCTGCCTTTTCTCCGACATATCTTTAGCAAATGTATCGTTTCGCAACCTATTCATTTGCCAACCCGCTTTTTTGAGGGTTCCGTAGTCAAACTAGGAGCCCTTATAGTTTCGACATGTCCTTCCGTCCGTCCGCAGCCTAGCGCAGAGACCCTTAGTACTAGAAAGCTGTAATTTGGCATTAATATACATATTAGTCACGTCAACAAACTGGTACAATAAAATGTAATAAAAAAAAAAAAACTCCCGTACACGTAACGTGGGAATGTAATTTTTTTTCCTCGTCTACTATATAGTGTGGGGTGTCGTTGGATAGGTCTTTCAAAAATAATACGGGTTTGTCAAAACAGTTTTTCGATTAAGTAATCCGTTTATGAAAAATTAAACTTCAAAACGCAAATTTTTGTTACACTCAAGGGTCCACTACAGCTAAAATGACAGGTAATAGAAATCTGAAAAATATCTTAAATAAAAGCACATAATAACGAAATAAAAAGGAAAACTATCACGACCAGTAAACTTAATTGGTTCCTGAGATAACCCGGCTAAAATTTGTATACCTATTAAAAATCACCAAATAACATTACATAGAAAATTAGTTCGTGCTTGTTGATTTTTGAGAGTTTTTTGTGTATAGCGGCTTCGGAACCATACACTGAGCATGCCCTGACCCGGTTTTTGATTCACTAATTTGTTAGTGCGCCCCAGGGTTGAGGTATGTTTTAACAGCCATTGGTACAGTAACAGAGGGATGTCATGCTTTAGTACCTACCCATAGTTCAAGCTTAATTAAGGCTTAATTTGCCATTTAAGTGAGATTGTCATCTGATATTACTAGCTTCTGCTCGAGACTTCGGCCGCGAAAAATAAGTGTATGCTGCGGAGATTTCGATTATCGTTATTCCCTCGGAAACATTTAAACTTTCCGGGATGAAAAGCCTATGCGTGAATGCAGGATATAAGCTATCTCCAATCCAAATTTCATCCATATCCGTCCAGCCGTTACAGCGCGAGGGAGTAACAAACTAACAAACACACGAACTTTTGCATTCATAATACGAGTTTAGGATTTATCTACTATAACCTAACCTATTAAGTTAAACTGAATTTCAGTCGCCTAAAATAACCTCACCTACAATAACTTAACCTAATCAATGACGAAACAATAGTGTTGATTAATAATCGGTGGTAAACCACTACTTTTGCTTTTAAAACGCAAACACGCCTATAAATATCTGCTTTTGTTTAGCCCCTATTTCAAGTAGGCGGGCTCTGACGTTAATTGCTTCACACTGGTCATCTGGTCTATTTAAAGTCTAAAAAAATTGGGAGTTTGCACGCTTGCAGCAAGTTGCGTATATTGTAAGCGAAAAGTGAAACCATTAAAAGCCCACATATGCGCCGCCAAACACAGCGCTCCGAATCAAATCAAATCAATACGTTTATCTTGTATTTATGGTCTTATGGCTATTGTAATAAGGTCCAACATGAACACATGTAGGTCACAGTAATCTTGAAAGTAATTTTAAATTCTAGCCATTTTATCTGATTAAATTCTACGCTAAAACGTGGAGGATTTATGGTTCGTCATTATCGTCACCAAAAGGCAAAATAAAAAAAGGTGGCGGTATGTCATCAACAATACGAAAAATCAAAAAAGACGTCGGTATGTACTTAGCGCGAAGAACGGTAGATTAGAGATATAGTCAAAAGCAATGAAAACGAGTCGTTTCCATTGCTTGTGTTCAATTTCTATTAATGTAAAATCCCCTAACAACCTTTCGTACGTTTGCTAGACCAGCTACTCTTTGGCTAGAGGCTGAATCACAATCGACCGTTATAAATCTTACGATCGAAATTTGCACTTTAGTTTACTAACAAACGAATGCTTTGGAAAAATCTGTCCGGCATATAGTATATGCATCTGGAACTTTTACACTACTAAATGATTGACTACTGACAGACTGAGCACAGTTTGAACAGCTGGAGATAGAGGCATGGAATTTGGAATGTGTATTTATTTAACAGTTTAGCCGTCTATTGTTTCGTATGTATATATTCACATGAGATCGTTTTCTTTATATTTTGTAGTGTGAGAGTAATTTTCCCATGCACGACGGTTCTGTGATACCAGCTTGTTGCGGCGGTATTTTGGGAACGCGACGACTTAGGCAGCTTCTTCAGACGTGGCTAACCTCTTCCCGCCCAAACCAGGATGACGTCTTTTTTTTTGCTGACAAAATGACAAAATACGACAGCAGCAACAATATGTATAGTTTAATACCAAAAGACTCTGACACAAACAGTCGTGCTCATCACTCAAACATTTGTCCATACCGGGTCGAAACCAGCAACGCTATGTTACTTTGGTTTCGTCTCTCCCAACTTGGCTAACCTCGTCGTGAATCGCTGTACGTCGCTGAAACGATGCTCTCACGGTAAAAATCTTAACAAAAACATTCTAGCAAAAGCAATAAACTATTTAAAAAAGTCAGTGCAGAGTAATCTCTATTTACGACGCATTTACTCTGACATCATTATACGAGACTCCTCTAAAATTAAATTATGATGCAAACTCTTAGCACACAAGTTTAGTTGACTTTGAATCTAGTTTTACATCAGGGCCATGATAACGTATTTCCGACATTGTAATTTTGATATTTAGAAGGCTAGAAGGCTAGAGATAGAGAGAAGTGGAGGATTTTGCATCATTTATACTTACAACACCGACACTAACCATGATTTTAAAATAATAATAAAGATTACCATTTTATTTATCATTATCATGTTCACATGACCACGTTTGTAATTTTTCAAAGCCTCTGACAGGTTATTACTCGTACTTATTACGAAGTTGCAGTACATTGTCGTCTATGTACGTAAAATTAAGAAGAGAAATGCGACTTTGAGGATTAAAAACACCAATGGCCGCACTCGGAGTTAGTTAATGACGATTAAGTCGTTGCTTAGTGACGATTTTTCATACACAGGTTGAAGAAGGAACGAGTTAATTGTCTCTAAAATGTCTCCGAGAATCTGAGTACGGCGGTATGACAGAAAGTCTTGTTACATGGTGGGGTGCGACTGAAGACATTGTACAAATCTTACGATGCAGGTACTCGGAGGGGTTAGAGTACTTATGACTTATGTGAGTGCCATAGAGTCGTCTCTGTCCCCGAGGGTACCCAGTGACTACGTGGAACCGGACTTCCAAGTTAATTAGTGCAAATAATCCCCCGGGGATCAAGTTCCTTAGTTTACGGAAATGAGAAATGAGACGCCACACAAGTTTCAGGAAATACGCCAGTTGTTAGGTTACAAAACTTCTGTTTCGAGCTTGCTATACGAAATATCAAGGTTTATTCCATTGCCGTTGTTTGGTAAACTAAAGGGAATCTTTGAAAGCGTTTGGTTCGAAGTCGAACGCGCAATTTATTCATAATGACTCATTGGATCGAATGTTTATCTTGCGGAGAAAGTTCTTACGTTTTACCCAAACAAGGAAAGTGATAGGTCTCGCCAACTAGGCACTGGAAGCTACTTTAACACGTAAACTTTAGTGTTTTAGTGTTAAACTCCATGGGTTGCATACGGAATTTATCGATTTTCGAATGTGCTGGATATAGCGCGGTCTATTTGTGTCGTGAACTGAATTTTTCACGAGAATGTTGATGTCTGCGTCTTCATCGGCGAATTTTAGCGGTCGTACACTGTCTATCATCTTCAGAAAAGTTCAGGTGAGTTTGATAAACAGACTGTAAATCTTCACACGTGTTCTGGAGCTAAACATTTGGCTATTTAAAAGTTAGTTGGTGAGCCAGTTTAGAGCTGGGAGAATGTTTGCAATAAGTAGAGTTATTGGCGTCCTGTCCGACCGAAGTCTCCGGAACGGTTGAAACGAGAATGGAATAGAAACCTCTAATTTACTTCACTAAAGCATTCATGCATTGTAATTTTTTATCCCAAAAGTCCTTTCTGCTGTTAACCCTTTGTAGTACTAGTGCTAAAAAATAGGACACTTTTGTTTTATATTAGATTTTTTCAGTGTTATTTAAGTATAGTGTTTTAATTTACGAAGTTGCACCGTGCCAAATCAAATTGACGTAGCACGCTTGCTTGTCCAACCTTGACATTGGCAGAATTTTCACAACTGTCAACACTTGACAGAGCCAATTTCCTTTAAACTGAGCTGAAGTGAAGCAGTGGAATAGTAGGAGAGTGGGATGCGATCAAGATTAAAAATAGCCAAATCGTGTCACACATGTGGATTGACTTCGGCCAGTATTATTGACACCGATACATTATATAAAAGTAAAAAAAATCAGAATTCAGTTTTTAAAATTTCAAGTTTTATACGAACATCTGTCCAGCCAGCATGGTGCTTTGATCGTTGTAATTTATAATGGCTGCTAACGGTGCTCGGTTGGCGTCAGCGCGCTCTGCCGTCAGCAATTTACATATGCAACGGCACATTGATCAGATCTGCATAGTTCAGGGCTTTGAGCCTATCGCCTTGATTCCGGTGCGAAATTAAAAACTTGAGCGTTCTTAATTTGAATTAAATTGGTTTTCCTATGTTGAACCTTGTGTCAACTCAATAGTTCACATAGCCAGCTGTTAGTGTAGTCATTACTTTCAGTAGATAAACAAAATGGGTCTGTACTTTTTTCTTTGTAAGAAAATCTTTTTGAAAAAAAAAAAACACGGTAACGTAAACCTAGTTTTTATAAAAACTGCAACATAATTATTTGTTCAAAAATCGTGGAAATGGAACTTTATTTAGGGGGTGAGAATCGTTCCCTATCGCCCGGAGCTTAATTTGTATATTTTTATTGGCATCTACGTGATAGCGTCGCTTCACAATTCTCTTAACAATTGGTTACGATTTGTATCCCTTAGTTCAGTTAATTACTGATTATTACTGATCAATAAATTCAGCTTTGAGAAGACGAGTCTGGTATACCAATAAAATATCGTCGGCCTAATTCGTTAACCATTTTTGAGAATTAGCTGATTTGCACTTGCTTTCTTCTTTGTTTAGAGTGCAAACCTGCTAAATCCATTTTAAGGATTTAGCAGGTTAAAGAATTAGGCCGACGATATGCGGGCTTAACAACTTTAGGTACATACATAGGATTGTTACCTATTTCTAGTACCTACATAAATTGTAAGTTGCAAGTCTCTTCATCAAATTGTTTCTATTCTAATATTGCTCTAAGATATAAATAATATCCGGATAATCTGTGTACGCAAGATCTATTTTTAACGCGTTAATAGTTATTTTACTAGAAATTGTAACGTACATGCTTCAAATAACAGAACAAAACAATTTTCTTACACAAGCAAATTCACGTATATTACACACTATTAAGACATTGAAGATCCTTCACAGAACCACCGAGTTATTGTCAATGCTAATTTAGTTAGAGGCTTTGTAAGAAGCCATTACGCAATACCGCGGCTTGTTTTACGAAGTAGCTACAAAGGAATCGTGTAAGTCAATAGTAGAAACGTGTATCGATCACAATACAACCGACCAGAGCTCTATAACTCATGCATACAACCCTTATGTTGAACTCTGGTCATATCTTGACTTGGCCCTGACATTGGCTTCGCTTCGTTATGAATTATAGATAACGTTTGATTGATTAAAATAGTTTTTGTTGCGGTTAAATGCTATTTAAAAGCGGTTATTTAACTTCGCGTGTTTTGTTTCACAGAATGTTTAATTCGTATCCTGCAAGTCTTTGAAGCAATTCCCGTTATTGGAATGGACTCCAGAATATATATTCTTAGAGCTAATTTGAGCCCGTCGTGGTTGCCGGGTTAGAATAGTGCCACTCCATGTCTTCCCGTGGATGTCGTAAGCGACTAAGGGAATAAAGGCTTGTATACTGTCACTAATACACTAGTAAACATGGTGGCCTACTTGTGCAAAGTCATTTAATTAGAGTTGTTGATATTTCTGTAGCTCTGCCTACCCCATTCTGGCAATGAATTCGTGATGTTATGTATGTATGTAATTTGAAAATAGTGTCTGAAGTTGGCAACAGTGTCATCGATCCACTTTATAAGCAGATGAAGAATGCTCAAGAGCAATACTCTTGTCTCAGTGAAATTATCGAAGGAAACATATTGTGATAATCACAATAATTTAAGAATGAAACATACAAGTTGTTTTAGCATCTGAATATAAAATATCTAGTATTCTTTACTTGAACTCTTGCTCTGCATCACATCTGCTTGATGGTCATGTATGTGTCCATTTTGTATGCGCATCGAGGAGCTGGGCATTTAACATAATCTCCGGCTACGTGCGTCATAAATCCAGATTATATCTATCTTTTGCTTGCAGTCGCAAGTCTGCGTAGAAATCTTCTATCGGTTTTTTCCACGGGAAACAACCGATTTTTTTGACATTTGCTGGCACAAAAAGTATCGCGTGTTCGATTCTACGACATGGACTACGTATGTGTTCGCCGAATTTCATCCAAATCTCTTCTGTGTTGATGTTTTTCTTTCTAACACGTGTAAAGTACACGTGTTAGAAAGAAAATCACTTAAAAATCCTAAAAATGTTTAACATATTCTTAGGCACACATCAAAAAATTTAAAGGATCAGTAATATTCTTACATTATTTTGATATTTTGCGATAAAGTGCAGAACTAAATGTTTCTCGCGACCCCGTCCGCTAATCGCTATTCCAGGAAACGTCCAATTCTTCGGGATAAAAATTATCCTATGTCCGTCTCCGGGATTTAAACTATCTCCATAACGAATTTCATCTGAATCGGTTCAGCGGTTTATTCGTGAAAGCGTAACACACAGACAGAAAGGCAGATTTACTTTCACGTTTATAATATAAAGCATGGTTCATTTAGAATTGGCACGTATAAATTAATTTAAAAAAAATGTTTCTTGAATTCTTATTTCAAAAGTGACAATCACGGTTTGTTGACAACCTTTTGATGTTTAAATAGTGCAAAAATTATAGACCTTGATCAATGTGTTTAATAGTTATCGACGATGGAACTTGAAAAAAGGAAAGTAATTGTGAACAAATACTTGGAAAATCCATCATGGTCTGGGTCAAAGATAGCTAAGGCACTAAATTTCCACAAAAGTACTGTTTGTAGAATTATAAAACGATACAAGGAGACCCTGTCTTGCCGCAAATTGGAGAAATTCGCAAAAAAGTACATGATATGGCAAGGGATCTGTAGTTGTGGCTTAAAGACCAAAATTTTCATTACGTCTTCTACAATGACGCCAGATGTTTACATAAAAGAGTGCCTGCAGGAACGAGTTTTGCCTTTCATTCGAAACCACCATTACAGCTGCCATTACTCAAAAAAGGTACTACAGTGGTATGAAACCAATCAGGTTACGTTCCTCGTTACATGAATCCTCCAAACTGTCCACAGTTTCGACCAATTGAGAACTACTGGGCAATTATGAAAGGGAAACTTAAAAAGAGTGGCAAAATGGTCAAAGATGTAAATTCGTTGCGATCTACATGGAATCTTCAAGCCAAAAAAGAAGATAAAAGCCCTGTTCAGAAGATGATGGGATCTATTACGAAAAAAGTTCGGAATTACATACATGGTTTTGACAACTGAATATTTTTAGTGTAAAATGTAAAATAATAATACATATTTTACAATTTATAATACTAAATGTTTTATTTCATTAGTTTTTTCAAATTTTATAACCTTGGTAATTTGTACCAATTCTAAATGAACCATGCTTTAAGTATGGATACCAAAATAATCTAGGGATATTTTTAGCCTTTGAGAAATTTTCCTTTGTGTAAAGTATTAGTAGAATAATTAGCTAAGGGATTAATCAAAAGTAAAATCCATTTATAGTTTAATAAGGTCGGGTAGGGATTACATTCCAATAGGTACCATTCGCTGAAGTTAGCTCATCGGAGCGATAAGAACGGCGGAAGTGGTGACAAGATGCCTCACCTTTATTTTGTCTATTACTTTTGTTTCTCTATTAGTTAGCAGTTTCCTTTTTGAGTTCCTTGAGAATTTGATACAGTGACTTTAATTTTTGAGCCACTAGAGAACGCTGTCGCAAAGTGGCCATGTATAATTTTGACGCAGTAGAGGAGTCTAGGGAAGCCCTGGTAGACTCAGACGCGAAAAAGTACCTACAGGGACTTTAGCCAGAGATTTTAATTTAAAATTCATAGATGCTAAACATTTTAAGATCACCGTATTTAAAGAGTCTTTTATGGTACATAATTATAACTTCAATGATGCTTTTAATGTGAGGGAAATGTAAATTCAGCTAACTGAAGTTGTGACCATGACCCAAATTATCTGTTTTCCCTGTCACAAAGGGTTAAAGAGGAGTGCGAATTTGTATCCTATAGAATCGTCACAAAAATCATTAAAACAAGTATTTTTTCTATGAGAGTAAAATAATACATGATGTTAAATTGAGATATGATGCTTATTATTATGATTCTCGAGCGTAATAACTTATTAAGGCTGATTGGTGTAAAAAGAGAATGTGTTTTTTCTACTTTAGTACCAATTGTATGGAAAAGGGTTTTTATTTCCGGATTTTTTAGTACCCTATCCTTTGTTGGGCCCAAAGTTTATTTTGATTCTGAATAGACATGAAACTTAAGACTTAAGTGTTTCTCGTGGTCTGTAATTTAAATTTTGCAAAAAATATGTTTATTAGACATAACTTAAAAAGTACGAGATGTTCACCTGAAGACATTTTTACGTGGCAGCAAGATATTCAGCAGTTGCCCCTCTCAACTTCCCAACTTGTATCTACTTCCATTTTTTCAGAATATTCTCGATTGTGAATAGGAACTCTTCCGCGTAAAAACAAAATTTATATTCTGCTCGATTCGATATGCCGTTTGGTGCTAAACGCTTGTATTTGTAAATTCCGCTCCACATTTTGTCGGTGTATAAATCAATAAATGTCGCAGACGGTCGCTGGGGCATGTCGGAGTAAATACAAACGTGTATTAATACTTGTGTTTATTGAGGCGCGTCTGAGCGATGCTATTGTGGATGACATGTTAGTGACGAAAGCCATGTTGCGAGGCCAAGTATTCGTTGCAGTTCTTTATGATCACATAACAGCTAACATGCCAATAAGCGATACCTCTTCAATTGCCATATTAAATCCGACTGCATTTGCTATAGTTTTCATTTTATTGTTTCTGGAACCTAGAGGTAATCCTACCAGGTGATCAGATGACTCCACTGTTGCCTTTACTGATCTTGTGACAGTTTTCAATGACTTATGATAAAAATCGCATAATGAATTTTAATCTCAAACTAACCTATGCCGGTTTAGTCATATAAACCTCGAGTTTTGTCTACTCGTAAAATAATTGCCTGCAATGTGACGATAGAGTCCATTGTAATTATTATGTCTCAGTTTCCTTCCTGATTTTTTTACACATCACAGAGCAGATATAGGGTGTCCTATCATTTTATCGAAACACTTTTCATCGATTGTATCATTTCATCGAATTTCATTTCATCGAACGCTATATTCTGCTGAAACCATAATGTTTTCAGGGTATCTTAAACATCTAACCTAACCTAACCTACGTAATTAATGTTTAAGATACCCGGAAAACATTATGGTTTCAGCAGAAAATAGCGTTCGATGAAATGATACATTCGAAGTTTTTAATAGTTATTTAAATAAAATAATTCAATGCTAGGCAAAAGCTGGCCTTATTCGTATGTTATTTTTTCTGGTAAAACAGCTACCTAGATAATAGTGCGTCGAAAATAGATAGGCGGGCAATCAGGTCAATCATAGATATCGATTGGCGTTTGTTTGTATCTAGACTGTCTTGGTAATAAAATCTTTCGTGTAATTTTAGTATGAGCCATTTATTTAGTCTGGCTAGCTCCATATTCATTAAGGTGATATGGAAGCCGAAATTATAGCGAGATGATAAAATTATACGGGTAGGGTAGTAATTATAACACGTAGAGGGGCGTTTTCGAAAAAAAGTATACATCGTTAAGGACAAAATTTAGAAAATAACTTTTTCCATTTCGTCACAAAAATTAACGTATCGAAATGTATGGCTAATGTTCGTGACGAATTGGAAAAAGTTATCTTTTTTAATTTTGTCCTTAACGATGTACTTTTGTTGGAAAACGCCCAGAGACAATGTGTTTTCTTGTAACTTAGTAGAACCCTATATCCTATAAGGGGGTGAATTGAATAATCATGTACCGTAGTTCCTGTTCTTAATCGAATAATAAATTATTAAAAATATTGTATTCGAGTCTACATTTTGAGTAGCTTAAAGATGGCTTAGCAGCTTAGTAAAAAATAATATGCAGCTTAAGGTTTCGGTTCTGAAAATCCCCGTCCCTGTATCCCTGTGTTTATCACCATACCTGGAAGAACTCGGGGCAAGTTTTAGGGATTTGATATCGATAAAAAAGATGTCTTCTTCTTGTTCAGCCTATAGCCACCCAATGCTTTCCTGCATTGCTCGCCACTCATCTCGGTCCAGTGCTCTTCTCATCCAGCACCTTCCCGCCACCTTGACCAGGTCGTCGGTCCACCTCATTCCTTGTCTGCCAACGTTCCTCCGCCCGGTTCTGGGTCTCCACTCGACAACAGCCTTACCCCATCTTCCATCACCCCTGCGGCATATGTGTCCAGCCCACTTCCACTTCCTTTGGGTGATAACTTTGGCTATATCGGTGAGCCTTGTTCGTCTCCGGATCTCCGTATTTCGGACTCTGTCTCGGAGAGAGAGGCCCAACATCGCCCAAAAAGATGTCGATGTAATTAAATGAATACATGTGAACATTGAACATTCTCGATTCGACATCGAACCTGCATGACCTGCAGTCTCCTCAATTAACGCTAGATGACAGCATTGTAATAATAAAAAGAGAGTATATGAACAAAAATGGGAAAAGTATTTACATAAAGTTAAGGATGGTTCTAGAAAAAAATACTGGTTATGATTATGACACCATGAAAAAAATTAACAGTCTTATAAAATATATTTTAAGAATGCCCCTTTGATCACTGTGGACGTTGAGAGAACGTTTAGCAGTTTAAAGTGGATATTTTCATCGAGACGGCAATCATTAATACCGACGAATTTGGAAAAAATATCTATTTGTTCGAGAAAGGTAACGTGAAAGCTGAAGGCTTTATGAAAGAACCCCAAGGCAACACACCAAAGAACCAGACAGGTCGCTCACCTCGTGAAGTCCGATGGCCGGCCAACCTTCTGGTGGCGGTAGCTCCTTGATCATCTGCGCTGCCTAGGTCTTTGTATGCACCGAAAAGAGTCCACAAAACACAGATAGAACACACCAAAGCACAGTGGTTAACGCCGCGATAGTATTGCGTGCGCGCGCGGGGTGATAGTCCAAAGCGTACTGACACGGTGCGGGTGGGGGGAGGTGCCGGAGCCGTGTCGGTAAAGCCAAAGCACATGAGACAGCCCTCAGCGAGAAACCCATCCAGGTTCCATGACAGTTGCCTTTACCTACATAATTCCGAACATATTCCCCACCGCTGCGAAATTGAAGATTTCCTGAATATAGAGTAACAATTTTTCAGGCTTGAAAGCAATGATAGATAAGAGTAGATAGCATTCCTTTTACATAGTACGGCTAACAAGATATAGAGTAAATTATAGAGTCAAGACGCAACCATCAGATCCATAATAAACGTAAAAAAAAGATACTTGGCGAACATGGGTTTTACTGTTAACGTTATATTATTGGAACATACTAATTAAAGATTTAAAATATAGAATTTAAGATTAGCCTAGTTAGTTATCATCACCTACAGGAAGCACGCAAAGTTTAACGACTGGACGCTTAAAGTCACGCGCTCTACCGTAACTCGAGCCCATACGAACTGTTGCGACCCGGACAACTCCATCGAGACCCGGATGGACGTCGATCACGCGTGCCACGGACCACAGTAGCGGTCGCAGGTTGTCGTCTTTGACGAGAACTAGATCGCCAATCTTAACAGGTCGGCTATTCTCTGTCCACTTATTTTTCTGATTTAAAGTATTAAGATAGTCTTTATGCCAACGTTTCCAAAAATCAGAGTGTAATCGCTGTATCAACTGCCACCGATCAGTAAGGGAACTCCGGTCCGTAGCTTCACTTTTGTCAGGAATAGCGGTTAGTGGGGAAAGAGTCAAAAAATGACCGGGCGTTAGCACCGAAAAATCATTGGGGTCATTGCTGATTGCACAAAGAGGGCGAGAATTCAAAACAGCCTCTACTTGTACTATGAGCGTAAGAAACTCCTCTAGTGTTAAAAGGTGATTCCCTACCACTCGTGACAAGTGACTTTTGACTGAACGGACGCCAGCCTCCCAGACACCTCCGAAATGAGGTGAAGAAGGGGGGTTAGTTTTAAACTCGATAGCCTCGTTAGCGGCAGCAACTTCCATAAGAGGTGATAGTTGGTTTTTCGCCCCTACAAAATTGGTACCGCAGTCGCTAAGAATTAAAGAACACCGACCTCTACGGGCTATGAAGCGGCGTAGAGTGGCGATGAAGGACTCGGTGGACAAATCATTTACAATCTCAAGATGTAGAGCTTTGCTAGAAAGACACACGAACAGACAAAGATATATTTTTTCGGGTCGCACTCCACGGCGGCGTCGACCAAGAATGACGTGAAATGGTCCGGCATAGTCACAACCCACGCGTTGAAATGCTTTGACGGCAGTTACCCTAACGCGAGGAAGGTCCCCCATTATAGGTTGTGACGGCGTAGGTTTGGCCCGAAAGCACGGAATGCACCCCGACAAACGTTTTGTTATAGCTCGGCGAGCTGAAAGGACCCAAAAGTTCTGGACCAAAAGAAACTGGACCATTTGAGGCCCGGCGTGCAATGATTTTTTGTGAACGTCATCTATGATCAACCCTGAAAGTCGGTGGTTAGACGGTAAAAGGATAGGATGTTTGGCATCATAGTTCAAATCCGAATGTTGGAGCCTTCCGCCAACTCGAAGCACGTTGTCGACAGATAGAAAAGGACCGAGTTTGCGGAATGGCTTTGACAAAGACTTCCTGTCATTGAGCGCTTGGATCTCAGCAGCGAAAGCAGATTGTTGACAAACTCTTACCAGAGAAAGAAGGGCATTTTTCAGCTCTTGTTCGCATATTGGACCAGAATATGTTTTTTGCTTACGCAAAAGACCCAGGAACCTAAGTACGGTCGCAGTTACTCGCAGGATTTTTTTCAGAGAAGAAAACCGGAGCAAAAGCTGCTGTATAGAATCAATCTCCTGTGCTACCACAAGAGCTGATTTCCTTTCTTCTTGACGTAATTCTTTTGTTACGTCAGATGACACGGGAAGAGTTTTCGACCATGGCCAATGCGTGGAGGGATGAGATAGAAAGCTTGGTCCTGACCACCACAGAGGATGATCAAGCAATGCATCTGGTAACACACCCCTTGAGGCAGCATCGGCTGGGTTTTCATGAGTACTTATGTAGTTCCACTGAGCGGAGGGTATTTTACGCTGAATTTTTGCGACTCGATTTCCAACAAATATTTTCCACTTGGATGGATGGGACGCGATCCAAGATAGTGTGATAGTTGAGTCAGACCACGTAAAGACTGATTCAATAGTAATCAACGATGACAAATGAGGAAGAATCGCGTCAATAAGATCCGAAAGCAAACAGCATGCACACAGCTCCAACCGCGGCAGCGTCAGCCGCTTAGTCGGCGCGACCCGAGATTTAGCACAGACCAGATGAGTTACGAAGGACCCATCGTCCAGCTCTGCTCGTAAATAGATTACAGCCGCAAACCCAGAAAGAGATGCGTCAGCAAACCCATGTAGTTGATAGGCAATTGCACGGGGATGGGTGATCTGCCGAGGCACGGCTAGATTAGTCAAATTGCCCAATTGACCTGAAATCTGGTGCCATGTATTGACAATATCTGCAGGAGGTTTCTGGTCCCAATCAAGACCCAGGAGCCAAAGCTGTTGTATCAAACACTTCGCTAAGAACACAACAGGAGAAAGCAGCCCCAACGGATCAAATACGCGAGATAGCTGAGAAAGTATACTTCGTTTCGAAACTTCGACCACAGGCGGGTGGACCTTATACTGGAACTGATCAGACGAAGAGTCCCAGTGTAAACCGAGTACTTTTATGACAGCTTGAGAATCCGCGTCAAAAGAGGTCATAGTTTGAGTTAAACAATGCTCAGGCGATAAATGCTGCAACAGCTCTGGGCGGTTGCTCGCCCACTTACGGAGCTCAAAGCCTCCTTGGGACAGCAGACTGATTAGCTGTCTCTGCAAGGTAAGCGCATCCTCGACAGAGGCTGCACCTGTCGGAATGTCGTCGACATAGGTATTTAACGATAATGCTTTGGCCGCTAAAGGAAAAGGTTCACCGTCAGTTATGGCCAACTGCTCGATAGTACGTAACGCCAAGTATGGAGATGAAGATACCCCGTAAGTAACGGTGTTAAGCCGATAGTCGATGAGAGGGGCATCGGGGTGAAAGCGCCACACGATGCGCTGAAAGTCTCGATGTTTGTCCGACAAGAGGATGTTTCGGTACATTTGACGGATGTCCGCCGTAAACACTACGGTGTGAAGGCGAAAGCATAAAAGGATAGTTGAAATATCCTTTTGGAGCTTAGGTCCCGTCATCTGTGTGTCATTCAAAGACAGACCTTCTCCATCCCGAGCCGACGCGTCAAAGACCACGCGGAGCTTTGTTGTCGCGTTACATGGAGACAGCACACAGTGGTGCGGGATGTAGTACGACTCGTATGCTTTAGTGTCAGAGGAAGGGATTTCTGACATATGGCCACTATCAAGATAGTCTTGCATAAACTCATTGTACGATTTACGCAGAGAGGGATCGTTAGATAGACGATTTTCCAATTTATTAAAACGTCGGACAGCAATGGATCGCATGTTACGAAAATTCGGTTCAGTATGTTTGAATGGGAGCTCAACTATAAATTTACCGCACGAGTCCCGCGTGTAGGTAGAAAGGAAGGAATCCTCACACGCGGAATCTTCGGGTGACAGTGTTTTTTCAGTCATGGGTAGATCCTCAATCTCCCATAAACGTTTTAGATCGTCATGTAACTCATGTTTCGATACATGAAGAGTTTGCACAGATGATAAGCTAGAGTACATCGAAGGAATTTCTTGACGACAACTGGAGCGGCCTAAAAATACCCAACCAAATATGGTATTTAGCCCCACAGGCGAGTCGTTGTCGCCTGGAATCATTCCTTGTAGAAATATTTCGTTCCAAAGTTCAGAGCCAAGAAGAAGGTCAATCGGACCCGGAGTGTGAAAGGTTGGGTCGGCTAACCTTATAAGGCCTAATTTTTCCACAAAATCAGTCTCCACTGTGACCGAAGGCATGTCACCACAAATTTTATTAATAACAATGGCCTCGAACGATAACACTTTGTCTTGCTGTTGGCCTTCTGGCCGAAGAGTGCATTGAACAGTTCCTAATACTGGCGTGGACGCATTACCTAAGCCGAAGACAGACGGAGCGTTACATGAAACGTTAAGACCTAGGCGATGGGCAAGACCCCGGGTAATATAGTTTGCTTGACTGCCCGAGTCAAGCAAAATCCGAACCGTGTGAAAGACACGCCATTTGTCTAGAATGCTTGCGCGAGCAGTAGACAGAAGGACAGTTTTGTTAGAGGTACTATTAGTCGAAAGTGCCTGTACTCCAACCGCGTTCGTTGTGGAGGCTGGCTGATTTTGCTGATCATTGCGCACAGCAGTATTATTCGGGGAATGTAGTAACGAGTGGTGACGATGACCACATGACCTACAACTACTTTTGGACGGACAATTGGATACAACGTGACCGGTGCGAAGGCAATTAAAACAGAGCTGCTTGTCACTAACTGTTTGCGACCGATTCGCGACAGTTAAATTTTGAAACTCGGGACAGTGAGCAATGAAATGTTTTCGGGAACAAAAAAGACAGGGCGGTGGTGGGGACGGGTAGGAAGAAGGCTGATGGCCCACCATCGTCGTCGATTGTACGCGGCGCGGCGCTGGCGCCGCTCGCTCCGGGCGCGCCGCGGGTGCGGCGGGGGCCCGCGCGGCCCGCTCGGGGACGGAGCCCACGCCGGGTCCCGCGCGCTCCACGGCCGTGCAATAGTTTTCAACGAATAACTCCAATGATCGAAAGCTGGGGATGTCTTCTTTCGTGACAGTCATTTCAAACTCCTTTCGGACAGACGGGTCCAACTTATATAAAAGTGTATAAAAGATAACAAAGTCCCACTGATCAATCTGTAGTTGCAATGATTTTAAAATGGCTAAGTTTTCTTGAAATGTATCTAAAAGAGCTCGAAAAGCCGCCGCAGAGTTATTCTGCAGTTTCACATTAAGTATAGACTGCCATGCTAAAAAGGCCAACTGACGTTTATTTTGATACCGCTTCACTAAAGTTTCGAATGCAATGTCATAATTATCTGATGAGATAGGAAATGCCTTTATGAGGTTCAATGGTTCCCCTTTTAATGACGAGACTAGATACTGAAACTTTTCAATTTTTGAAATTTCAACTTTATCATGTACCAAAGTGCGATATAAATCATAAAACGTTATCCACGACTTGTATCCACCTTCGAAAATGGGAATGTGTATCCGTGGCATGCGAATGTGGTACGCCGCGGGACTATTCTGAGAGACAGCAGTTTGTGAAGGAACCATACAACTAGGTTTTAAATCATCTTTAAATAAAGTGAGTTTCATTTCCAGAATGTCTGTGATTGTGTCGTCGAAGCTTTGGCGAATTTCCTCGGCATCAGAGATTTCTTGGTCGTCCGTTAACGACGCGACAATTTTAATGTGATTTTCCTCAAACAATGTTTGCAAAGATTCTAACCTTCCTAAATGTACCTTTAGACGAGGTTTTAACTCTGGAGATTGCATGCAATTCCTTGCACAGATATAGGCATCATTTAATCGCTTAAGCGCCAAATTACGCTTGGTTTTTTCTATTTCCATTTTCATTAAGTACTATCGTACTCGTGTCGTAATATTATTGACGAACAAAGCAACAAGCGTACCTATGCAAATAGAAAATTTATTTTATTTTATTTCTCAATGAAACTATCTTATAATACAGTACTTGAATCAAAAACTCAACAGGACTAACACAAAACTTCGTTAGTCTTACAGAATACGGACGTGTGTAAATAACGTTATCTATAGCGCAGAATACGGACGCAGCGCAAGCCGCCGCCCGGCTAAGGAATTTCGTTGGCCGCGAATCTACCCGCACTACTCACGTATAAAAAATGTAATTTATTAAATTACGCAAATAATATACAATATTTTGCATGAATAGCACTATGAATTTAACTACTATATCAGGTTGATTATTATAGGACTATATTGACAAAGAATAAGTTAAACATTACAAAAGAATGCTATTACCGTTATCGAAATCGCAGTAAATTATACTCGTATATATTGTACTTTACTGTTTACTGGTGATCGAATTAATTTTATCCGATTCGTTAAGGACCAAAAATATGTTCGAGAAAGGTAACGTGAAAGCTGAAGGCTTTATGAAAGAACCCCAAGGCAACACACCAAAGAACCAGACAGGTCGCTCACCTCGTGAAGTCCGATGGCCGGCCAACCTTCTGGTGGCGGTAGCTCCTTGATCATCTGCGCTGCCTAGGTCTTTGTATGCACCGAAAAGAGTCCACAAAACACAGATAGAACACACCAAAGCACAGTGGTTAACGCCGCGATAGTATTGCGTGCGCGCGCGGGGTGATAGTCCAAAGCGTACTGACACGGTGCGGGTGGGGGGAGGTGCCGGAGCCGTGTCGGTAAAGCCAAAGCACATGAGACAGCCCTCAGCGAGAAACCCATCCAGGTTCCATGACAGTTGCCTTTACCTACATAATTCCGAACACTATTGTATACTATAATAATAATAATAATAATAATTAATCATTATTTCGGACCACGCATATCCATATCCATACATTCATCGTTTAAATTATAATAAATTAAATTACATTATAAAACAATCAAACTAAAATTAAAATCAAATATTAAAACTATAATCAAAAACAGAAATTGAAATCAAAATTAAAATCCAAAATAAATAAATTACAATTAAGTAAACATTACAACTCATTAATATAAAAAAAAAAAAAAAAAAAAAAAAAAAAAAAAAAGTAAACAGTTTATAAAAATAATAATTAATACCTGAATTTTAATATTATATTACTTTATGGCACCGACTCGTCCGTCCGATCGTCCGTGTGGTTGCCGGGTTAGAATAGTGCCACTCCATGTCTTCCCGTGGATGTTGTAAGAGGCGGCTAAGGGAATAAAGGCTTGTAGTACTGTTAGGCGATGGGCTTGCAACCTGTCACCAATACACTGGTAAACTTCTTGGCCTGGTTGTGCAAAATGTGGTTACAGAATTCATACAAGTCTTTTTGGGGTTGTTGGTATTTCTGTAGCTCTGCCTACCCCACTCTGGGAATGATTTTAAAAATGAGGTGAAAATAAGTAACGTGACGAAGAAAAAAAAAAAAAATACATTTATTTTTTCTTGTCTACCCTATAGTGTGGGGTGTCGTTGGATAGGTCTTTCAAAAATATAACGGGTTTTTGAAAACAGTTTTTTGATTAAGTAATCCGTTTATGAAATATTAAACTTCAAAACGCGAATTTTTGCTAGACTCAAGTGTCTCCCCCCCCCCCCTACAGCAAAACTACAAATACTAAAAATCTGAAAAAAAACTTAGATGAAAGAGCATATAACATATAACGAATTTTAAAGGAAAACTATCACGACTAAGTAGAAATCATTGGTTCTTGAGATACAGGCGATTAAAGTGTTTATACCTACTAAAATAGATGATTTTGACGACGGCACCAAATGACTTTAAATAGAAAATTAGTTATTACTCGTACTTGTTGATCTTTATGTTTGTAGTACTTAACGGCATTGGAACCCTACACTGAACATGGTCCGACATGCTCTTGCCCGGTTTTCTGTCTATTCGTGCATTAACACACACTAGTACAGTGAAGGACTTTAATTGTTATGCCACTACTACTACTGTAAGCACAGCACAGTCTAGGACTATAAATTGTTATGCCACTATGGAACCCTGTCATAATGACAGCGTCAAACCACATGAAAGAAAGCTAAAATTAATGATTAACGCTGTCATTATTTCGGGGTTCCATAGTGGCATAACAATTTATAGTCCTAGACTGTACTTACAGTAGTAGTAGTGACTCGTTACTAATCTAAGTATAGTATAGTTTCTGTTGAAGGAGCTACCCTGGGCCAATGGTCTTGACGCACGATTTTCAGTCATTTTCCGTAATATCGTTGAAACGGAACACAATATGAAAAAAAACCGCCAGTTTTAGAGAGGATAACTTATGAGGTAAATAATTATATACTAGTAACAGCAAATTGGAGTATTTTTGATCATCCTCCGAAATAACTTACTATACATACTATAACTTAAAGTGCAGGATTCGTAATCATTATAGTTCAATTTTATTGGGAATAGTTGATTCCAATAAATTTGATCACCTAGTTTTAATAAAGATGCCTATAAAATAAAGTTATTTCTTGATTTCCAATTACCTTCATTGGTTCACATTTATTTGCATAATATACGGATTTCTAAACACGTTATCAAAATATAAAGCGTGTGTGATGAGCGTGAGTATTTGTTTCAAAAGTCTTGGATGTTTTTCCATGTGTCGGAAGTGTTTATTTATCTCTATGTTTTCGTTATTTAGTATTTAAAGTAGCTCCCTACCTACAAGCCATAGAGCTCAGGTTGTGACTAGGGTCTGTCTGTCTGTCTTTCACCAGGCTGTATCTCATGAACCGTGATAGCTAGACAGTTTAAATTTTCACAGATGATGTATTTCTGTTGTCGCTATAACAACAAAAAAAAATTAAGTGGGGCTTCCATACTACAAACGTGTTTTATCTTTTGCCGTTTTTTGTTTGACATTAATAACGGTAACAGGTAGACGCTTGAAATATCCATAGAATATTTAGATGTGTATTCACTTTACAGGTACATAGTTAGTTTTAAATAAAATAAATATTTAACGGGAGCTGGGTGAATTGCAAGAATGTACATAGTTAAGGACCTAATTGATGTCAAAGTTTGATTGAAACAAGTTATTTTTCCTTTGTGTAACGAAGATTAACCATACGATTGTATGGTTTTAACTAAGACATCAATTAGGTTCTTAACTATATGTACAATATTCTTGCAATTCACCCATCTCTCATGAAACAAACGTGTTTTTTTGATCAATATTAATAACGGCAACATGTAGACTAATATAGTGTCTAATGTTGTATAGATAATGGTACGGAACCCTACGTGCGCGAGTCCGACTCGCACTTGGCCGGTTTTTTGTTTTTGTCGAATGAATATGAATGAGAGCACCGCGGACAGTTATTTATTCACGGAAAATGCGTAAGAACAGCTTGTACCTCTTAAAAGGTTAAATTCTCAAACTGGATCTAGCTAAGCTATAAGCTCGCCTTTGTAGTGAGATATATTTTAATAAGTTGTGTAGTTTCTATTCTTATTCTAATTTTAATAATTGGCCTTCGCTCCTGTTAAAGTGAGTATCGCCAATGTCGACTCATTTAGGTATAGACACTCCCATGGACTCGGATGGCTCGGTAAAAGATTTTTTTCTTGTGGTCAAAACAGAAACACATGTACCTGTACGATATCCCCCTTACTAATAAACGTTGGATAGGCTTGGAATAGTTATACCATGCCTTGTCCTTATATGTCATTGTGACATTTGAATTCGACGGTTCTCTGCCTTTTTGCCGACAAACCTGCTTTTTTCTGTAACTCTACAAATATTTAAGGATTTTTATAATACTAACCTAACCTAGCCTATAGGGTTCTCCACGATGGTCCTGAAATAAATCCAGAATTATTTACAGTTTCGGAAAAAAAACAGATTTTCAATCGATCAGTTTCGGAAATAAAATGAAACATTAGTGAAACTTCTTCTTCTTCAGCCTGTTGCCACCCAATGCTGAGTATAGGCCTCTTCCATTGCACTCCATTTTCTACGGTCTTGGGTCTTCCGTATCCAGTCCTTACCGGCTATTTAAGCCTTCATGCATTAGTGAAACATTGGTTATGAATTGATAGGATTCCGAATTCGATAGATAAGGACAAAGCATGGTTATAACTAATCCAAGCTTATTCAACGTTTATTAGTAAGGGCCTATATCGTCGCTACTTTGAAAAAGCCTCGTGTCTTATATTTCGTGATGAACGATTTTAAACTTTAACATGAATAAAAATAAGTTTAAAATCGTACGTCACAAAATATGAGATAAGAGGTTTTTTCAAAGTAATAATAATAATCACAGGACAATGTCGCACAAATTGTCCTAGTCCCAAACTAAGCTCTAGGCTTGTACTTATGGGTACTAGACAACGATAAACAAACTTATATAGATAAATATATACTTAAATACATAGAAAACATCCAAGACTCAGGAACAAATACTCGTGCTCATCACACAAATATCTGCCCTTACCGGGATTTGAACCCAGGACCCCTAGCTTCTAACTAGGCTAGCGTGTAGTGTCGATATGTATAAATATAGTTCATCAATTGGCTAAATAGCTGTATCTCATCCGAGTTCCGGATCCGAGGCGGCATTGACATTGAGTCCCGCACCGGTCGACCTACATTATTGGGATGCGTAGTATAAGTAGGGTTGGCATATCCTCCGCATTTACTGCTATCTTGACTTATAGAGCTGATAGCAAGGCTTTGAAATTATCATGATAATTACGCTTCGTGATAATTATTACCAATGTAATTATTTTACCTATTACTCGACTCCTACAGAAAGAGGGTTATATTTTTCGCGGTTTGATAAAATGTAAATATTTAAATAAATATCACGGGACCCTGTCGCACAAATTGACCTAGTACCAGACTGAGCTCTAGGCTTGTGCTACGGGTACTAGACAAGGATAAACTTACTTGTATAGGGAAATAAATACTTAAATACATAGAAAACATCCAAGACTCAGGAATAGATACTCGTGCTCATCACACAAATATCTGGCCTTACCGGGATTTGAACCTAGGACCGCAAGCTTCGATGGATTTTAACATAATTATGAGGTGTCATTAGATACCCACGTGATGCTTGTGGGACTTGTGGGAGTGACATATAGGCTATACTTACTTGTATAAAGAATATTTTTATCAAAGTAATGAGGTGGGGTTGTTTTTATTTACTTATATAAACGACAATTAAAAAAAATGCAGTTGGGTTCTCAAATTTAGCTTTTTATTTAACTTGTTTTTATTACAAACTAGCTGTTGCCCGTGATTCCGTCCGCTTAGAAGTCCTTCTTCGGGGTTCAAAATATCTCCATATACCAAATTTCATCGAAATCGGAAGACATATTTATTTAAGAAATAAAGAAAAAAGTAAGAAACATTTATTATTCTAAAATACAATTACAATTAAATAATTAATTACAAAGAAAAGATTAATTGAAAAGAAGCTGTTACTTATTCAAGATTTATATAAATCTAATCTAACCTAACTTTGTCCACACGTTAGACATTTAAGACATTCTGGAACCTTAACTTTTTCAGCGATATACAGATTATGACTATCAATAATTATGTCAACAATGACCAAAAAAATCATGGGAAACAACGGGCTCCCCAAAAATTGCCCGTGTTAGTGCACTTTCACACAATTTTTAAATATGACAACCCTATACGTTCTCTTTATAGCATCGCATATCGTAAACTACCGCTTTATTGATATTCCGGCGTGCCTTGCCTTGCGGCGTTGGCCTTTGTTCCTCCTTAACTACCAGTCGATATGTTTGTGGGAAAAGTATGTCCATTGTCGCAACCCACTTTAACCAGACATAGGATATCCTAAATCATATGTTCAACCGGCAAAATATGGAACCCTGGGCCCTCTATTCTACTGGGTCAAAACGATATTGCGTTTGACGTGTTTTAGTATTGTTTTTAACTCGACCGCCATTACTGTCAAGTACATAAGAGTTATCAAAACGTTGGCAATTCGGAAACACGTCAAAGACAATATCGTTTTTATCACCATAGAACAGTGTCAAAACAATTTGTTTGACACTTCTTACGATTTGATTATATAACGTCTCTGGGACTTATCGTGGTACAGTCGATTACAAAGAGACGTATCCATTTTTGGACTGTATTACAATGCAGTACGGTGACAAAGTGGATACATCTCTTTGTACTACGGTAAATGTAATTGCATTATAGCATACTTAGTTGTTGCTGGGCATGTAGTAAAATTAAATAATTAAAACGTGACTCGCTTACCAAGGATTCCACACTTATCTTACAGATGGGTCCTTTCGGATACACCTCGTACCCCTTTAGGATCTTTTGTTCAATTACCGATGATTTTCCTTCACCGTAAAAGTACCGGGTAATGTACATAAGTTAGAAAAACTCATTGGTACATTACATGGTGACCGCGGGGGTTCGAACATGGTACCTCACGATCACGAGTCGACCCACTAAGCCACTAGGCCGCCGACGCTCATACTTAATCAAATTTATCTCCTTACCCTGCATCTGTATACTCAACCTGGTTCCTGTCCCCAGGGTCGACCAGAGAAGCCGTCGTCTTTGGCCTCCGCCCCGCCCCCCGCGGCCATCGTACCCCGCTCCGCCGACGGCCCGCGCCCCCCCGACTGGAACGGCCAGCCCAGGAGGCACGGCTCCAGCAGGTTCAACGTGCACAATCACAATCAGGAGCTGGTCAAGCTTCCACCTATTAAAGGTAGGTTTTACCAAATAAATAGAAAATTGCGTCTTCGGTTGTTAAGGAGTTCGTGTTACCTATTGCCGTTTGAGCGTAAGGTTGCGTTGATGCGTGGCGCTCGATGCTTTATACACGCGCAACCAAACGCTGAGACGGTGGGGCCCGACTAAACCGGCTTGGTACGTCCTGTTGAGTTGGCTTGTGGTGGCTCGCGGTGTGTACGGTCGAGGCACGCACACATGCAAACCGCGCTATATACCATTTTTTGATGAAGAACTATTGTTTATATTGTGGTTTTGTGGTATGCAGGGGTGATATAGTTTCTATAAGACAGAAAAAAAAGGTTTCAGTGGTTTCCGGACTTTGTGTAGGGTCCTCCTGGATTGAAAAGAAAAGAAAAAGAAATATACTATATATATTTTTATTCACTACACACATAAGACGACGCACAGAAAAAAGTAAAAACAGAAAACGGCAATAAAAAGAGTAATGATTGTGTCTCACTCAGCATAATGCTACACCATCTTACCCTTTAACCTGCTGCTAGGCAACAGTGTTCAGATTATTGTGCTCTAGGATAACCGGTAAAGCTGTTATATTCCTCAGAGTTGACATTTGCAGTCTCGGGATTGCTGGCTTGATATTGCAGTCTTGACCATCATTCAATTTATTAATAAATAAGAAATAAATAAATAACGAGATAGCCACGTCTCAGTAGCTTCAATCGAGCTCGTCAACGAACAACCGAAACTAAGTAACATGGCGCAATACAAAAATATAGCTGCTGTAGGTACACAAATTACGCTCCTTATTTGTGGTAACCCTATAGGGACAAACTGTAAAAGTCTCAATTGCTTGCGTGTTTGTCGTCATTCACTACAATGCTATCGATACTAAAGACATCACTAAATCGATTTTTTTTAGTTACGTTAGTATCGTCTCTTTTCCTCGATTATTATACCGCTGGCGATTGAGAGAGACAGCTTCTAACGTTCCGATTCAACTCTTTCTTTATCTATCTGGCAGTAACAAACTTAAGCAGACATCAAAGGGCCTGATATAACATCTCACGTTTCCAATTTTCTGTGTCGGAAGTCGGCGGCGCTTGGGAAATGGAACTCGTCGACATCTCCGATGGCTTTAGCGCTATCTCGGTAAATTCTATTTGAAAGCTTCATGAAATGTTTAAAGGTGCTGTTACAAAAATACTCGAATTGACGCCCTTGACTTAGTACGTGTATAGAAATAGTTTCCTACTACTGTATAAATACAGGGATTTTAACTCCTTAGGGGATGAATCCCTAGGATATCCAAGGAATATTTACTCCACATTTCAAGTCCTTAGGTCTAATGGTTTCGGCTGTGCGAAGATCGATCAGTCAGCCAGTCAGTTTTCTCTTATACAGTGTACATCCATACGAAGATATATTTTCACAATAGTTAATATGCATCCTAATTAACATAAAAAACATGTGTATTGTTAACATTGTGTACTTATTTTTTCATGCTAACTAATTCGCCACGCAATGTATATCGGTAACTAAGCTTACAACTGACCCTAACATTTGATTGCTTGTACCTAACTCTCGTTTGCCTCTTAGCATTACATTGCTGCTCGTTTTTTTTTTTTTTACTCTATTACAAAAGGTAATTGTTATATTTTTTCGCTTTTTTTTTTAAAACCGTTCACAGCATCTAAAGCTATCGTTACTTACAATTTATGTTCTTATGGATGTCACACCCTGTAGTCAAGAAGGATCACATGGACGCTCTTTCGCAATTGTAGGTTGACGTTTTTTTGCTAAATACTTGTAGGTTGACACATTATTGCAAAACAGCGTCCACATAGTACAGAATTTTCAGTGTATAAATTCGTACATAAATTAATCTAGAGTGACATGGTCCATTTCGAGCCGCGACAGAGACAGTACATCACACTTGCTCGGAAAGAGTGTAATTACACGCAGGCGTGTAGAGCAGTTATAGCCGATTTACCTCGCGTGGGGGTTTTGGATTTTTATAACTTCCGAGGGAGTTAAGAGTTTAGTTTTAAAATATAGAACCCACTCGTGCCTATGTCATTTCAGACTAAGGAGGTTTAAAATCAGCCAAGGTTTATTTCCTATATTCAAAACTTGGCTAGGAACCAACTTTACTGTATGCAAAACTTATACGGTACATTTTACCGTGTTATATTATTATTTCAGAGACATTTGCAATTATTGTATTAAATTTCATTTTGGAAATCAGTACGTTCTGGCCTGTCAAGTTTGATAGCAGTTTGAAAGCAGTAACTGTGGAAGATTATATTGAAAAAATTACACAATCTCTTTTAGTGACTCGAATGCCATACATTTGTTTGATTGCTGTTTTCTTTAGTCAAATTTTATTTTATTTTGAAAAACATTGTGAGTATCTCGGGCAGTAAGAGCATTACAAACTGAGTCATTAAAGTCTCGTTAATCAAATCTTAATATATTTAACTTAATCTCGTTAAAAAAAAAAAGGTTCAAAGCCCGGTAAGATATTTGTGTGATGAGCGCGAATATTTGTTCCTGAATCTTGGATGTTTTCTATGTATTTAAGTATGTATTTCTCTATTTAAGTATGTTTATAGTTGTCTAGTACCCATAGTACAAGCCTGGAGCTTAGTTTGGGACTGAACAATTTTTGTGTGATTGTCCCCTAATATTGATTTCTTAATCATCCCCTTCTTACGTCCATTGATGTACAATTTACATACTATAAGTTCTATAACGTGTGTATATTTGTATGTATGTGTGTGTGTTGTGTATCTGTTCTATATGAAACTGAACTGGACCAAAAAAGAGACGATCTCAATATCTAACCGTTAAAAACATACCGTATAAGTTGTTACACAACTTAACTCTTTAATTTATACATCACATTGATAATATTTCATTAAAAAAAGATCTTGTTGCGAAATATATCTTCACGCTATATTTATGTAGTTAAAAAAAACTCGCACTATACTTAAACAAAGTGAATGTTTCTCTGACATGCACACTAATTGCAGCGCCGACACTTGTCTTTTCTTTTGCAAAAAATCTTGTCACGCGTGTCGCGTCACACTGTCACGCGATACCCCGCTCGATGGATATATGTGTTAAGTTCTTACTGGCCTTATTCTCGAACGAAGCATAGAGAAGTTTCGACTAGTTGTGCCATAGTAAGTCGAGCATGAAAGCGTAGCATTCTTCACGGATCCTACACAGATAGAAAAAATCTCTTCAGCCAAAGAAACCTATTTAAGTCAAGAGATTTCCAGTTTCCCATATCAGGAAAAAATTAATTACTTGATATAAAACTCAAAATGTTTCGTTCTTTATTACTTACACTAACAATTTTATATCTTTACGTTGATTAGTAAAAAAATCTTTTTTTTAAAACTTTAACATTTATTCCAAGAGCGTGACCGTCTTGTTCAGTGATAATTGTTATTCAGAATCAAATCAGCCAATTCTTAACAACAACAAGAATCTTTCTTGTTTTTAATTGAGAAAATGGCTCATATTAAGAGTTATGACGGTTCTTTTTAAAGAGTTGCACATAATTGAAGTAAAATTTAGTGTTTCTTGGGGTGAAACAAGTAGGTACTTATACCAAATACATTAATTTCTCAATTTCAAAGTTGTTACGGTACTAGGTAAAGAGTTGACATAATTGAATTAAAATTTAATGTTTCTTTGGGTGAAACAATAAGGTACCTTGTACCAAATATATTAAGTTCTGAATTAAAAAAAAAAAGACTTGAATTTAATATTTCAATTTCTTACCTTGAATAAACCTATTTTTTAAATTAAAATTTTTAATTTTTTTTAACAAGTAATAAAATCTCTTGGTTGTATATTTAAGCTTTTTCTGTAGAGATCGAATATATTTTATTGTAAATTTTACGTTTCTCTAATTGAATTAATAAATATCTAACTTCTATACTCTTGAACTTTTTAGACAAGTAATGAAATCTTTTGATTCTATATTGATGCCTTTTGAGTAAAGAATTAATATTATTTCATTGATTCTTTTTGTATTTCTAAGTAAGATACAATATTTTTTGTCTAATGTCAATTGTTACTCGATGCAAAAGGGTAAATATTTTTCTGTAATTCCGGAAATGTTCAATTAAAGAACGTGTGGTACTTACTATACAGCACGACCTAGGGTACAAATTCATAAAAAAGGTACTTTTATGTACTTTAGATTGTAAGAAATGTGCTCTTATAGTTTCGACGTTGGTCGTGGTCGTGCTTGGTAGACGCTTTTTGGCACGACCACGCGAGATTAAAGATACACAGGTGAATTATAAAAGTCACAAATAATACAAAATAATGTACTCAAAATGTACTGTTTATTTTTATTCTATTGCCGCTCTATTGCTTATTTCACTATAGTTTTGAGTGCTTGCTTGATAGAGAACACGCTTGTAAAACAATTTACTTCAGGCGCTCAGAACATAAGAGAAAAGTAGACTAAGCAATAAAGAAACACTAAAATAAAAAAATAAATATTTTGAGGACATTTAATTTGTACAATTTGTGTAATTCACCTCAGTATCTAAAATCTCGCGTGGTCGTGTCAGAAAGCGTCTAACTAGCACGACCATGTTAAAACTATTAGAGTACATTTTTTAAGATGTGAAGAACATAAAAGTACATTTTTTAAATATATTTGTATTGCCAAAGAAATAACAAAATTATCCTTAGTCGTGCTGTATAGTATAGTACCACACGACAAAACCTATTACTGTTCTCAAGTTTACTGCGAGTGAGATTACTGGTATTGTTAGTGTTGTTAAAATAGTGGCGAATATTTGTTGTTATTATCACAGTACAAATTCCGTCACAATCAACAAAAGCAAACCTCAGTTAGATGTAGCGCCATCTGGTTAATCTAAAAACAGTAGCTTTTATCAACACTTGTTTTAACTAAACATTTATTAATATAAGCAATCTAATCAATCCAGAATAACAGAAAAATATAGAGTGTAGGAATAATACAAGATATAAGAAACTGAGAAAGCTATATATTATGCTATAAAACAGTTCGACAAAATTACAATCATATGGTCTCGAGTACAATCATTGAAAACATTATATAAATTCTGTGCTTAAAGTTGTCAATGAAACAACTCTAATTTTTCGCCATCGGAATTGTGTCATTGTATACCATATTACTTAAAAGTAGATCATTGTAGGTACAGGAAAATAAGAGTTGTATCATTAAACTCACGAAGGAACAGAACTATCCATAGAAATGGTTATACTGTAGGCCTCATCACAAAATAAACGAAAAGTGGTGAATCTAGGCTCAAAGTCATCATAAAAAATATGTTGAAAATCTATTATTTTTTTAATTTGGTATTTATGTGTATTATTTAGAGATGTTTGTTATTTTCATAACCGTTTTTTTACAATAAATTTGACTTTACTTTTACCCAGTTTCAATATCTACAATAATATTTTACAATACAATTTCTCCTTTACTATTTTTATGAAAGCGTCGACACAGACTGATATACTTGAAAATGAAAAACGATTTATTGGTTATCTTATCACATAATTAAAAACAATACAAAGATTGGGCCCTTCTAGTAAGCATAGGAATATACTTGTGTCAGAAGGCCCCGCTCTTCCAGCAGCAATAAGAGGTATAACCTAATAAGATACCTACTTATCAAAATCAGTAAAAGTTAGTAATATAATACTTCTAATACGGCTTCCTTATTCGTATCTAAAATAATGTCTGGATGAATTGATGGTTCTGTGGGTTAGAATCTATTCTATGTCCTAAATGAGGACATAGAATAGATTTTGAACATTAATAGATACAAACTACAACTCTTTTATTTTCCAAGACCAGAGACCGTGAATACCACCCACTAGATTTCAACTACATAGTAGACCATTCTTGATCTAGAAATACGCCAACTCCTGACTTAGATATATACAGACAATATTGCCACAAAGCCTCAATTTCACTTGAGACATATACAAGTAGTTTAAAGGAATCTTATACCGGGAAGCACTTCAAGGGCCTCATTTCAATTTGCCCCGGTTAGATAGAACTTAGGTCTATGGTCTATTCTATTAAGTGTGTGTCACAAAACAAACAAACAATATCAACAATTTCTTTTGTTACATAAATAGATAATAGGAACCTACCCAGTGGAAATAAAAGTATAATAACTTGAATCATTTAAAAAGGCTATTCCCATTAATACGTGAATAGTCCTTGTAAATTATTGAAGCAAGTGCCTTTAGAGCCACTGCACTACATAGTATAAAACAAAGGTCGCTTCCCGCTGTCTCCCTGCCCCTATGTATGCTTATATCTTTAAAACTACGCTACGGATATTGATGCGGTTTTTTTAAGGGCATACTTTTTACAAAATAAACATAGTCAAGGACTAAAATTAAGAAATTTTAACTTTTCCATTCCGTTACGAAAATTAACTGTACTGCTATAAGACAAATGGTGGTATCTCAGACCAAACTCTTGTAGCAAGTGCAACCATATTACTAACGTGTGAGGATTGAATCTGCTTCAGTTATTGAATTAGAGTTACCGCCTATTGGCGTATGAGGTCAGTTTATAAATGTAACACTAATTTTCGTAACGGAATGGAAAAGTTAAATTTTCTTAATTTTAGTCCTTAACTAGGTATGTACACTTTTTAAAAAAATATGCCCTTAATAGGTAGAGTGATTCAAGAGGAAGGTTTATATGTATAATAAATACATGCTGGTTTATGTACGTGTGTTACCGAAGTGAAGCGAGGGCGGGTTGCTAGTTATAAATAAATAAACTATTTGTAAAATGAAACATAACACTTTCCGTTAACAGAACGAAGTGGCATAGGCAAGCAATCGCGACAATCTGTTAGAGATATTAAATCACAATTAACGTCGTCACTGCTTTCAACATGATATGCTTTAATACGTTCACTATAGTCACAAATCCGTAATTTGTTACATAACAGTAATATTGACTTTAAATCAATGTTTTTCACAAGTATACGGCGGGTAATTATAAATACTGGCTCATCGTTTACATATTTATGAAGCAAAACACTTGATGTGTCGTAAATTATGCCGTTGATTTCATATGACGACGCAGAACAGTAATCATTCTCCAATCCATTGGGAATATTTAAGTGATTTTGTTTGCCGATCTTAATATTATCTTCCAACCCTTTTTCAGAAAGAAATCTTGCACAACTTTTCAATTCACACCGTAATGCAATGGAATAAGATAAATTTTTGCGACACGTTATTGACTGTGCCACACGTTTTAGATCTTTATGCTTAGCTTCAAATTTAAATGCAGAGAAAAATATAGGTGGACCGGACTTTTTTATTATGGACGGGTAATGTAATAAGAAATGATATTTTGGTTTCAAATGAGTTTGGAATAATTCCAAATACATAATATGGTGTTCTTTGATAAGTTGTGTTAAATATTCGACATGTTCTATCGAAATAACTTGACTTGTTAAAATTTCAGTCAACTCTAGTAAGGCCAAGTAATATTTCCATATTTCATCATCTACAATGACCAAGTCACCAACGATGTAACGAAAATTTCGTACAAAGCATAACATTTCGGAAGCCGAAATAATAATTGAACCATTAGCTAAATGTTGTTTATTAATAGGTGGGGGGTGATTGTTCTCCATTCTGCTGTAATTAAAATATTTAATTCTAGAGTTCAAGTGTTCTAGTGTAAAATAACCTTTGCCTAATAATGATTTAACTATAGCTGCCATGCTATATCTGTGAACTCCCTCACAAAGGTCGTGCATTACATCGACACTTGTGTTATCAAACATATGAAATCGTTCTAAACTGTTCCACACACAGTTTTCTTTCAGACCCATGTTGTTTTCTAAGTAATAATTGTAATCCTGTTTATTGCGGATTTTATTCTGATTTTCAATTACTTCGGTTTGACATTCTGTTTTGTTCATCGTACAAATTCTGCAAAACATATTTGCTGAAAAACTCTCTACACAGCCTAAAATTGAATTCAAACCTAGGTTGTCGCCGCACAAAACTATCAGTGTAAATTTAATATTTATTACTTTGTTAACGTGAGAAATGTTGATGCCAGTTGTTTCAAGAAATTTTAGTTCAGATAGTAATGGTTCAAAAATTTTTTGATTTCCAAATTTGGTTCTTTGATTTGAATAGAAAAGTAATGTTAAAAATACATTTTCCAATTTGCTGGCATATTGAGGAGGCATACTGCCTAAAGATGTATACACGGCACCTATTTTATGTTTTCCTGCGTGACTACCTAAGGGGTTACCGCTTTCGAAATCATCGTAATAAACATAAAGAGGAATTAGTGTATCTGAACAATTTTTCCATTTGTATTTTCCACAGAGTTCCATTGACTACACTTCGTAATATCCCGTTATCCATGCTTAATTTTCTCTGGTAATCTAATACAGTATTTAGAACGTTTGGTAATTGCAAAAACATTTTTAAAGTTTTCCTTAATGGCAAAAGATACATAAATTCCTCTTTAAGTTGCATTAAGACAGTATTGCTCCTTTTGTGTTGTGCTTTGGATACACCAATTTTTATTTTAACAGGTTGCACAAATTTTCCTACCCCATTAAAATAATTTATTATTTTATGTTCTGTATCAAAATAATCAAAACAGTTTTCAACCGCTCCAATAATACTGTTTATAGTTTTGAAACAGTTTTCATCAAGCATATAGTTACTTTTTAAAACGTTAATCGTTTTCTTCAGGGGAAAAATAATATCCGCTAGCAATGATTTGAAGCTGTCTACTAAATGTTTTACTTTACTTCGAGGAATATTAAGCATACTGTATAAATTTATTACAAACCCAACTACATTTGAGTTAAGACTTTTCTTAACTTGATTTAACTCATCTTCTAAGGTAAAACCAACATCACAAATTGGTCCTGTCACTTGTGGCCCAGTATTTGTGACCGTATTATTTAAATTTAAAGCTTCACAATATATATTTGAACCTGTATCACCCATACTTCGTGTTTCTTGAGTTACATCTATTTCATTACTATCAAGTTTACGCTCTTTGAACAATTTGTGAAAAACAGTTAAATGGTCTTTCAGGGAATATTTCGTATCATAAGTTCGTGTACAATTAATTACAGGACATACAAAATAGTTGGTAATTTTATGTACTATGTCTAAATGCAATATGTACATTTTAAAGTTCTGAATAGTTTTATTACACTCGGGGCACAACATATTGACGATATTTTAGGTTGTATATCTCCTTAACTACAGGTTTAAAATCTCTACGATATGTGGTGGTATTTTGTCAAATTTAGTCTTAATTTCATATACTTTTATCTGTATAATTAGATAAAGGTAATCTGCTGCCTGTGGGTACTTAGCGTGTAGCACGTGGTATATTTTGAACAATGTATCAAATGCCGTAGCTGCGGACTGAAAGACGTACTTTACATCGTCAATTATAATGTAAAGTGCCGCAAAATTGTGCAAGCTCCCAAGTACAAGCACGTAAGGCTGGACAGATTGTTTTCGGCTAGCACAAATCTCCTTTTGGTTTCGAATCACTTTATCAATGTCACCAGCACTCTGAAAACAAAGTACCTATAAGTACTAATCAATCATAAGCACAGAATCACTTTATCTGCATACACAATTGACAACAGGAACGTTTTTAAAAGGTGTTCTGAAAAAAATCATGCTTATAGAATTTTGTCTCAAAAGTGTTTTTTAAATTTTTTTTGATCATTATTTACTGAGAAAATAAATAAACAAATATCTGCTATTGGCTAAAGAGCTTAAACACCATATATGGTACAACTGACGTCACAGCTAGTGCTAGACTTGAAAAAACAGAACGCGGTTACAAACAAAATGACGTCATTCCGACCACTATTCCAAAGCGGGCGTAGCAAACGCTGACAATATTCAATATTTTTTCTCGGTAAATAATGATCAAAAAATATTTAAAAAAAAATAGTATACTTTCGAGACAAACTTCTATAAGCATGATTTTTTTCAGGACACCTTTCAAAAAAGGTCCTGTAGTAGTCAATTCTTTGAAGTTTGAAAGTTTAACTATGAGGAAGAGTTTCAACTTACATTGGTTTGTACAAGGAGGCTCTCTATTGCCTCTGCTGAAGAAAATTTAATTTTTCTCGAAAACCGTCCCTTAGGTGGTACTAAGTACCCTAATAAGGCCATCTGCACTGGTATTTTTTTATCTAAAAAAAAAATAGTTTGTAGATCTACACACATCAATAATACCTACGCTCAAGACTCATGATGAGCTCAACCAATTCACTAATGGAATATTCCACATTAAAATATAAGTATTCAAATCAAATATGATAATAATTAAAACATGACTTTCAGTTATAAATAATCAACGCTATTTATAACATTATGTCACTTTTTTGAAATTATGTAATACATTACGCATCTAAAAATAATTATATTTATAAGGATATTACCTTCATCAGTTAATGCACCTAAAGTTTCTAACAATGAAAGCCCGGTTGCATTTTTAACCTCTTGTTTGAAACTATTGAGTTTTGTGAAGAATCCTTGCCAGTTTTTATAAAAATTTAGAGACTTCTCTTTATATAATTGGTCAAAGTCTAAATTAATCTGAAAATAAATTCCAGTAAAAATGTAAAGCATTTTTTTTTTATGTCTGCATCATAAATATTAGTACATGTTAGTAATTTATAGCTTAGCTATAGGTTCTAAGGTGTACAGATATTTATGCTGCGGACTGTACTTACAGTTGCTCAAATATTCAAAATGTTATTGTTGTCATGTCCCATTAGAATACTAAGACTTGCTGTCACCATTTGATTCGCGACTTATCATGAACTTTAATGAAAATGATTAATTATTAAAAAAAAATAAAAAAAATATTATGCTTGTGAGATAAACCTCTATAAGCATGATTTTTTTCAGGACACCTTTTAAAAAAGTTCCTGTTGACGATTAATAATTTAATTACCAATACATGTCCTTTAGGATTTCTGAGTATCGTCCATTTCTGGAGTATTTCATCAACAGTTGCTATCGCAATGCTGTTAAGTTTGACTCTGTATTGTAGAGTTTTGATCCATTTTTCCACGACTTCATCCCATGGGTCACTGTGTGTATTTAACCAGAGGACATCATCATCGAAGACAAAGTCTGAAAAAATTTTTTTTTGTTGGAATCTTTAAGTTTAAGACAGGCTTTTTTTGCTCAGAGTGCTCGTAGACACGTCTCGCCCAAGAAGAGACAAGCATTACCTACTCCTGCATAAGGATGATGATGCAATGCTGTGAAGTGTTAGATGGTCTTTTCCGAAGCGCTAACTAGTAGATTCACTCCATATTACCGACGTATAAAAGAGCCCCCATGTGGCCAATTTACTAAATAAATGATTTGAATTTGAATTTAATTTGATGTATTGTTTACTACCCTAATAAGGTAGCCTAGACTCAACGTAGATTTTTCAAGCTGCCTGGCGGCGGCGCAATGCGCCATTCACCAATACGTAGCCTCTGTAAATTTCTTGTTTACTTATTCATAGTCCGCTTCTAGGTACGCGAACGTATGTATAATTTAGGTACTTCTATCAAAATACTTCGCAAAAAGTTCGACAGGTGATGGCGCATTGCTTATTACATAATATTTGACAAATCCAATGATCGTAAAGGCCGCCATCGGAATTCAAGCGGCCGCCTGGTGGTGGTAGCTCGTGGAGGGGGATACAGCGGGGATATCGACCAATCAGCAACCGTCACGTCACTTCCGAAACCACGCTCTCTCAAATATTGTTTATGTAGGCTTCGAATAAGGTATTACGCTTAATAAGCGTTTTATTGGTAGGTAAAACGCCGTTATTATGGTCACTTTTCATTTACATCATCACAAGCTCCATGATGAAATAAAATAAAAGTTCAAATCTACCTAGGGCACAACCTTCCTCTTTCTCTTCGTCTTGATTCCCGGAAGATTGTGGTCTTCGGTGTCTTTCTCCGGATACGTATAAAAGGTTGCGCACTTTATCAACTAATTTGCCCTTGGCTGGAATATACTTTCCAGTTGTAGATTTTGATGTGGGGACGGCTTTCATATAATAAGTGGCTATGTTTTCACTTGGGAATAATGTTACTATTTTTGCTGCTATCAGATTGTAATCTTCTGGTATTAGTTTGCTGAAAATAATAAAATGTAGGTTATGAAAAAAAAATTATATCATCTGGGATATCGAATCGGCCAAATATGAAAAAAACCTGTATTTTTATGAGGCCAATCGAAACGGTAAATGATAAGAAAGTAGTACATGAAGAGGCCGAAAATAGCGGAAGTATAGGGGACGACTTCATATACCTATTGCCTTTTCTGCCGAGTTAGACATAATGCTTTTCACAACTACTACGAGGAATTAAAACAAAAACTAAAAAAAATAAGTGAAAGTTCTACAACTGTCAAAGTGCTAATGTTATCAATGTTATGATATTATAAGTAAATAATATTTACTTAATAATACATATTATTAATTAATCTAATTATATATACATATAATAAGTCTGTAGAAAAGTTGTCTGTTATTGCCATTTTTTTGGAAAATATAAAAGCAGAGAACTAATTGAAGTGATACAGCAGTAGATTTTGTTTTTAATTGATGTCTCTGTATGTCTGTTATGTCCACATATAAATCAAGATCTACATCTAATATTTTGTAAAACACAATGGTATGCTCTGATTGGTCGATTTTAATTTGTCATTTCTTTTCATTGGTCATCTGGGTTGAATCCGGGACCAATCAGCAAACACGCCAGCAAAAACATTGTTGGCCAGTACATTAAAGTCCTATTTTCTGACCCCTTACCCAGACCATCCATGGCAATTGTTCAGTTCTAAAAATCACAGCGTTGCCTTACTTTATGGCACTATGTTATTTAGAAGGTATTATTCCTTATCATTTACCCTTTCGATTGGCATCATAAAAATACAAGAGGAGGACACCCTCTTAATATATATATATAGGGTTAGGGAGAAGGATGGACAAACTTCAGGGACACTCTGTAGGTCATACTCATCAACTTTTATTATGGGACCAACATCCAAATCGCGAAAAAATAACAGCTGTTCCATACAAACTTTGAGAGCTAAACAGCCGTAATGTATGGAACAGCTGTTTTTTTTTTCACGATTTGGATGTTGGTGGTCCCAAAATAAAAGTTGATGAGTATTACCTACAGTTAATCCCTGAAGTTTGTCCAACCTTCTGCCTAACACCCTTTAGGTATATAATTAGTTACTATAGTACAACTACAATTCTAATACAATTTATTGACCTCATCATCATAACTCTGTAGACATTTAAGTATGACAAGATTTAGGTGTTTTTTAGCACAGTCAGCTTCAGAAGTAACCATATGACAAATTCGAGCAGATGTACAGTATGATGAAACTAATAAAAGCATCCTAAAAAAACAACTGTTGCTACCTATGAAGAACAGAGTTTTGACAATGACAGACTATAAAAAAACTACTCTAATACAACTATACTACTTTTAAACTACAATTATTATATTTATAATACAATAATCAGATATGATATTTCTGAAGATATTTAAGTAAGTTAAGAATTGAATTTGTAACTAGAAGTTTTACAGAGAAGGGCAAAAATTAATAAAATGCCTCGTAAGTCAAATTAAAGAATAATTTACCCGGGACATACATACATGCATAAGCCATAAGACTACAGAACGCCACAGACTCTCACCCTGACGACACACTCATGTGGGCAATGGGCATCCTTGTATTGGAGGTTAACATATAAGTGTTTTGTTTGTACTAAGTTTTGCCTAGGTACAGTCGAAAGCACTAATATCTATACACATATTGCATCAAATAAATATATTTTTGACGTCTTGGGAACATATATATATTTAAGACTGTCTGTACTTGGCCATTAATAATATATTCCTTTGTTCTAATACAACTACTACTATACATACATACCTACTAATTAAAATTTATATTTACTTGTTGACAATATATGTGTATATATGTTTGATGACAATGTCCACCAGTATGTTACGCTTTTTTGCATTAAGCATTTTGTTTTTTTTATAATAGTTAAGCACACTGTTCCCATGGGCTGATGTTTGCAACAGTGTGTTTATATCAAAATCAGGCAGCGGGAGCCTATTAAGATCTTCAAAAAAGTTACTAATGTCATTGAGACATGGAAGACTTGAATTTATGTCTTCTAATATCATGCTACTTTTAGAAGAACTGACATCTGTTGTTGTCCTCGTTTCTGTTTCAGCGACAGAATCCAGCAATTCATGGATGTGGGTTTTTAATAACATTCTTTGTCCTATATGAGGACACAGTTCTTTCAGATATGCATCAGTTAAATCTTTAAATTTTTCAATCAAAATATCATTATCTAAAAATATAAAATTTAATAACATTATAAGCACAGTCTACAATTATATTTTTGGAGGTAAGAGCATGTTCAGATAGGTATTTTAGTCCAATCAGATCACAGCGTCCCCAAAATGACCAAGTGCACTTGTCAAGTCTCAGCTATCCATCGCATTCCTGTTACATGAAGTGAGAGCAAGATGGAAATTTTCATCTTACAAGTGTACTTGATCGTTTCCAGGTCCATAGCAGCGGCGGTCAATCGCAATGCGTTTAGCGCTGAATACCACAAAAGAACCGCGCGCTTAACGCACTGCCGGCGGCAACGGAGCGGAGCAAAATACTTCAAAGTAGTTCAGAGGCAGCTATGACGCGATTGTTAATGCCGTTTAGATCATTATACTCGTAAATCAGTAGGTACATATATAAAATTCGAGTTGCGCCATTTCGCTGCATAAACCGTGCCGCACCGCGCCGCTATCTATACCTACCTATAGCCGGTTTGAACTTTAAAGCCTAAAACGTGGCGGACGGAGACAGTTTTTTGAACGAGACCGCGCCGCCTCCGGTCTCTGTAACTTTGAGGCTTAAGGCATAATAAGGAAAGGCGATTGGAATCGTTATATGGACGCTTCACGCTGGAAGTAGGTAATTACCTACCACTACCCGGTCAAGTAGCTTGCTTGGGTCACGCTACTATATAACATAATTAAGTATATTATTAAACATTAATATTTACTTGAATAACTGAGAATTAAAACTTACCAAGGAAATTATTTACTACCTCAGGTGGCATCAACCAAGAATGAAGCAAGTTGCTTGTTTCTTCCATTTGTATTATATTATTTCTTCTATTTGTCCAGCCAGAACCAAATTGCACAGATTAGAAGAGTACCTGTCTTTAGCAGCCACGATCCACATTGGAAATGAAATTAATGAAATGAAATGCAGACCGTTGCAAACTCAACTTGGAACTTAGTTAGGTACGCGAACGGCGGGAAGCGGGAAGGGAACTTTCTTGTGCATCACTCACTCACTGTCGCAGACCCAGTCGTGTTGCCAGTTTATAAATTTTATTTCCCGATAAGTTTGTTTCAAAAATATATTTTTTTTTTGTCGAACTAAGTAGTTTGTTTCTGACTTTATAGTATTATGCACCTATTGAAAGTAAGACTCGATTTTCTGCGAATCAATCGTAATTAAAGCTAAGGTAGGTATCTACTTATTAATTATTAAACATCATCTTTGGATAGATCACAAAGTATTAATATAATCTATACTAATATTATAAAGAGGAAAGATTTATATTTTTGTATGTATGTATGTAACGAATAAACTCAAAAACTACTGGACCGATTTCAAAAATTCATTCATCATTAGTGTTGGATTGTTTATAGTATCCCTTATAACATTGCTTTTAATGTTTACCCATTATGACAGATAGCAACACTGCTATCGCCCCTTCCTTTTTCCGCCTTCTGGGACGATGGTTGCTTTCTTCGTTGTGTTAAAATGTTTATTAAAATAAGTGACCGCTGTGACCGTATATATAATAAATATTATTACTGCAACGTCATGCGCACCACTGTGTATTAATCAAGACCTGTGCCTCTCTCTCCGTTCACTTCCACAAACACAAATAGTGCTAGTGCATTCACATGCTCATTCTAATAATTAGAAATATGCTACAATTATCGCTGAACACTATCGCTAACATAGGCTATGTTTTATTTTTCTACGCGGACGAAGTCGTGGGCAACAGCTAGTATAAAATATTTTTGTAGATGTTTATTAATGAACTTTTCTTGTACCTATAGGAAAATATTTTTTTATTGATAGCGCTTTCAATGTGTTTATTGATCTATATAAAGTTCCTGCGTAGGAAGTCATCAAATTTTAGTTAAGAAAATTCATGGATTCCCGTTTTCACTGTTCACAGGACTTTTACACCAATGGCATACCATGAAAATGGCAGACCAGTATTAATTGTACGTGAAAATATTCCGATTAGATAGAACACCAATATACAGTCAGTACATCATACAGTGTTTGCTTAGCGTGGATTCGACCAAACTGAAATAAGGTCTTATACCCAGATTAAACGCCAAATTTCTATAGACTAATGTAGGAGTAAGTCTTATTCCACTTTTTAGTCGGATAGAATTAGCCGAAAGATATGTTAATCGTGACGTTGTCTCTTACAGATAAATAATAAAACGGTGGTTAACAATTTATTAATCCAGGACCGTACTCGTGTTCAAATCATATTATGATTTGAACACGAGTACGGTCCTGGATTAAACGTTTTTTTGTGTTTTACAAGAAATCTGTTCATCGTAGGAAGAAAAGTGCTCTGACTGAAAGACAAATAAAATGAGACTGGACTGAGATTATTTTTTGAGGGTGGGGGGTTCTTTGTTAATTCTTATTAATTCTTCTAAATTCCTATTAATGAAAATACGTGTAGTATTAAATAAGGAACCCCCATCCCTATAAATATACCCATTTTATGAAAATATTTTTTACAGTGGCAACACCACAAGAAACTAGTAACGCTCTGCACACCGTTAAAGATCTTACTGTTTTAAATGGAGCATTATTTCTTTATTTAAACATTTTGAATCTTCAATGTAGTAGTTTGGACATTGTAGAATATAAAACTAAGAGTTAGTAAAATCAAGCCAAGAATGTACTTAATCTTGACGTAAAACCGTGTTATTTTTTTGATTTAAGCTTCTTGTTTCTCGAATGGAGCTTGTAAACATCAAATCAAGAATTTGTAAAATGAAACCAAGAATGTACACAATCTTGACGTAAACCCATGCTAATTTTTATATTTAATATCTTCTTGAATTTCAAATGGAGTTTATAAACATCAAACCAAGTATTATTAAAATCAAGCCAAGAATGTACTAAATCTTGACGTAAAACCGTGTAATTTTTTGATTTAAGCTTCTTGTTTCTCGAATGGAGCTTGTAAACATCAAATCAAGAATTTGTAAAATGAAACCAAGAATGTACACAATCTTGACGTAAACCCGTGCTACTTTTTTATTTAAGATCTTCTTGAATCTCGAATGGAGTTTATAAACATCAAACCAAGTAATATTAAAATCAAGCCAACAATGTATTAAATCTTGACGTAAAACCGTGTATTTCTATATTTGAACTTCTTATATATCGACCGTAGATTGTAAACATCAAACCAAGAAGTAATGGTTTACACTTAAAAACTTAACAATCTTATAGGAAAAATTTGGTGTTTCTTCTTTTAACTTGGAGGCATCTTTGGTTTGATGAAGGTTACTTGAAACAAATACGTTTTTCAAGAACTAGCATATTCATACTAAAACTGTATAATTTTTTGCTGCAAATAAATATTTTTTTAACTTAAATCGTTCCTATTTGCTATGATGATATATAAAGATGGAACTGAACAATTTTGGTTCTTCTTTGAAAAAGTATGATCCCTTTAGCTAAAGACACTTTTATTAGATGAAGCGTTATATTATTCTATGTAAAAAACAGTGTTTGAGAGGGTTTTCCCTCTTAACTTAAAATATATTTTCTATCTGTGTAAGGTATTAAACAAGGATGGTAGGTTAAGGTGTAATTTTAATAGAAATTTAGAGCTGGCAACACTAGCTGTCTTGTTTTAAATTGCCCGTGTAAGTGCACCTTTAGGAGAGGACTATAGAGCTTAGCAAGCATTGGACGTCTCAATAATATAGTTAGTTTCTGTCATTTAGCCACGAGCGTATTTTGCCGTCTGTGTTTATTCTGCGTAGTCATGATTCTGCCTCTCGAGACCAAAGTATCGCATACAAGTTCGGGTCTGTGTTAAGTTTAGCAGAGATTTTATGGCTACCTTCTACTAAATCACCATATAAGCTCTTAACACCATAATACAGCATTGTCATCGGGTTAACATGATGTATTCCGAATTTCAGCCCAGTTAGGTAAAAGGAACTTGTTCAAAATTAACTTGCAAACTGCAACACACGGAGTATACTGAAGCATACTGCAAAAAAAAACATGCGAAGTTAATTAAAAGCTCGTAAAAAGAAACCTTTCAGTGTTACCATCGAATAATAAGTTAATAACACAATGTCAACATCTGCTATACCGAGACGCTGAGACAATAAATATTTAATTTAGTACAAAAACGTTTTTCAATTTCTGCTGTTATTTAACTACAAATGAAATTCAAACCGAACGTTCTAGGGGTTTTTTTTGTGGTGGTAAACACGTCAGTCTGTTTCTTTGATCACTGAAACCGGAAAAATCAAAGCTGACATTTATTATTGTATGTTCTTTTTATTCGACACAGCCGCCATGGAGACTACAATTCAAAATAAGGGGAAGGTTATGGAAGAATTGTACGCATGATTTGAAATTTTACAGTTTTGTTCACATGAAAAAATAGAGAACATGCATGAAATTCAGAATTGAGTTTCGTTGATACGATTTAGGAGAAAGTGTAAAAAAAGCATATAAAACGCAATACACTAAGCTTTGTCCCGTTTATTAAGATTTTATATAGAATCAAAACATGTTGAAATTTTAAAACTTCTTTGAATATCTAAACATTGTTATTTTCGGCTTCCTCATTTTATTTGCGTAGTATTTAATTCAATGGTTTTAGCTTAAACATAGTAATTTACGAAATAATTGCAAATTTCTTTGTAAGGTCCTTATGATGATTGGTCCGACCGATCTCGGTCACGGCGACCGTTTTAGGGAGGACCCTGTTATCGTTGGTGGGCTCGCATGTGGCTTATGTAGCCAATTTTCTTTCCAAAAGTTCTTGCGCAGTGCGGGCATGTGAGCTCACCATCGAAAATATTGAAATATATTGCCGCAGGTGGACGGGCTTTCAGTTCGTCGCGCTTGGCGTCAAGCTCAGAGCGCCGTTGTTTTTCAAAATCGCGGACTTTGGTTTGCACCAGAGTCCGCCACTCGGGTCGTTTGGCAGCCTGCTTCTCCCAGCGAAACGGCTCAATGCCGCATCTTTTCATATGCCGTTTAAGCGCATCTTTGTACCTAAGGAGTTGTCCGCCGTGCTTTCGCTTGCCCTCCCTGAGTTCTGAAGATACGCTTCGCCACTCTCTGCTCTGGCATCCTGGACAGATGACCGCACCACCGAAGTTGACGCCGCATAATGTACGCCTCAATGCCACCAACATTGGCTCTGCGCAGCACTTCAGTGTTCCGCACACGATCAGACCATCGGATCCTAAGTAGGTCCTTATATTTTAAACATGGAACAACATCTGTGACGTCATTCATGTCGTCGATTTTGTATAGAGTGTTTTTGCAGGGGGTCTGACTTCATATGTTATGAAAAAAATACACGATAATTATTTCGCGTATACAGTTATTCCTCTCTTTCATAGCACTTTCCAGAGAGCGTTAGAAAATAAAATATGCATGTTTCCCATTGTGCATGTTTGTGACTTCGTAATTTCTTAAATCGACAAGGTTCTTCTCAGCTAAAGTAGGGGTCACCGCGGTATGTAAGGGTTTTTTCTATTTCAATTGTTTTATATACTAGCGATCGCTTCGCTTGGGTTTATGTGGACTTTCAGTAACAGGCGTTATATAAACTAGATGTTATCATACATAACAACTTTCCGTGAAAAAGTATCTAGCTGATGGTGGAAACCGCATCGAAATCTGGTGCGTGATTTAGGATTTAGCCGATATACAAACGGACGCGGCGTCTTTGTTTACGGTTTAAGATATTTATTTTCTCAGAATACAATTCGCTTAGAGAGAAATCATGGATACCCTTGAACTCGAACAAATTTTTAGGGGATTTACAGGTGTTTCCCAGATTTGAGGAACCCCTTAACGCATAGCATATCGAAAGTGAAACGCTGTCTTTAAAGAACATTTCCAAATTTGAATTTTGACAAAGCTACGAATCTTACTGCATAAATTATAAGTTGAAATTTACTTAAAATTTATGTTTGAAAATTAACTTTAAAGACATCGTTAAAGGCATCGTTTTTCTTCTTTTTTTCATTAATTATACTTCAAATCATCAAAAGGTGCTATTTAAAAATATTAAAAAAATGCATGAAGCTATAGTCTGTACGTTTAGGTATTTAAAAAAATGTAAACAAACCAAACCACGTGGCTTTGCTTATCAACCAATCCAAGCTGTTTGGTCGAGCTTTGACGTATCAGTGTTCTGCTCCTATTGGCTGACTAACTGTCATCTGTCAATGTCACGTGGTTTTTTTGTTTACATTTTTTTAAATGCCTAAAAGTACAGACTATATATATATGGCTTCCTATGCGATAAGGAGTTAAAGTTTGATGCAAAACTAGTAGAAAGAAAGAAGGGTCGTAATACCTTTATAGCCTTTTAATATTCTCATATAAACTTCGAAAATAATAGGTCAATCAAAGCTACATCACAATTATAGCTATTCGCTTCAACACACCCATTGTTTTTCTCGCAAATTGCGCTAATGGCGCGGCGATCTTGACATTGGTTTGACTAGTCGAACAGCAAAATAATGGTGCTGGTTATTACGTGCACGGTCACCTCACGGCCTCCTTGAGAAAATATTGCCGATCGCCTTTGCTCGTGACTTATTTCTGGAATAACGTAGGATTTTGGTAGTAAAAAGTATTCTATTTACGATTATATTATAATCCAGAGTATGGGCTACCTTTGTCAACTGTGTGCCAAATCGTATCCAAATCCTTTAAGTTGTTATTGAAAGACAAACATATCGTCACTACTTTGAAAAAACCTCGTATCACATACTTTGTGATGTGCGATTTTAAACTTAAATATGATGGAGAAAAGTTTAAAATCGTATATCACGAAATATGAGATACGGGGTTTTTTCAAAGTAGTAGCGATATGCACATTCTTACTAACTTACTCAACTTATATCCTCTTGAGACCCACCATACTACAATCCGGTAGATTTTTGTTAGTAGGAATTTGAATCTACCAGCAAGGAAATAAAGTTCAATTACCTTTGCACTTAAATGTCATTTTCAATTTTGAAACAAAATAAAATGAACTTTATACTCCTTGAAATAAGATTTAAATTGAATTGCCTGGATTATGTACTTTTTATAGGACACCGGGTCTTACGAGGATAATATAAAGTCCCATCCTATCCTATGATACATAAAAACAGAATGGCTATGGAAGATGTTTTTCAAAGGAATTTAGGTTTTCGACTTTGTTTACGTTGAACGTAAACATTTGAGCATCCTCACAAACTGCGATAAATGTAGCACTGCACTATATTGGATATTTTTTTTTGTTGTTTTCGTTATCACGACAAAGTTTGTGACAAAAGTCGGAAATATGCAGCGGGGGCGAAGCCGTTGGCAGGCAGCTAGTTTATAATATTAATAGGGTAAATGTCAGCAGTTTTTTAAAGTTAAAATTTAAAAAAAATGTTTTTTGTTCTTAAGTTGGCTATGCTGGAGCGAAGACTCGCAACAAGAAAAATACAAAAAGAAAATAACTGATCCTTACCATCTTCAGACGCTCTCAGTCAACCTCGGCGCAGTATGATAATTTGTGCAACCTAAACCTAAAAAAGTATTTTACAATTAATTCCTCAATAAATAATTTAACTAGTAACTTGAAAATATAACAACGTTTCTCTTTACTCATTGACAATTAAAGCCAACTGGAGCAAAGCAAAGTGGCTTATTCTCAGCTTTTTGCCCAACATCCCTTTCTTTGTGCTTGTTCCGTTTCCGCCGCTTTGTGACGTCCCTGTTGAAACATAGCTATATCTGCGGCATGTTAATACGTTGGTGCGTGGGGGCTGTAGTGGTATTCTCTGCTGTGAAATATGATATGAATTGGAATTATGTATAACTAAAATGAATGAAAATGGACAAATATATGAACGAACTCCCAGTATTTGACACACACAACCAATAAGAATAATGTAACGAAATATTTTTTTGATGCATAAACAGGTAATATTGTATAAATTGGTAATAGGAACAACCTTGAGACGTACGCGATTATGGAGTAATAATGGTGAATTGGTTTGTTTACATGTTTAGCCATTTCTATTGATGTCAGAGCAACCAGTGGGGTTAGAAATATTGCTTTCTGTGAACAGCAAAATCTAAGAATTTGCTTATGATTGACGCAAGCGCACGTTCGTCAATCCTTTCATTTTAATGGGTTTCTGTCGGAGTCCTAAAGCAGTCTGCGTTTCCATCAATGATGTGCAAGAAAGCATCAAAGTTAAGAACTAAATCAATCCTATTGGTGTATTTTTCCTAACGCACTGCTTAGCTGCCTCGCAAAGCTTTGTGTTATAGAATAGTATAGGCGGGGGTTGTATGCAACACGGACCGATTCTTTGTGCCGTGATAAAAGAGTATATTAGTGTGGGCTGGCTTTTGTTCTGGTGTTCAGTGACGTTTAACTGATATGACGTTCTGATGGCTTGGTTGCACCTGATAAATATTAATTTTAACAACGATAGCTGGGGTAAAAGAGGATGCGAAAAATAATAATTATTGCTATATGTGGGTGGGAGGACCTTGTCCAGGGTCCGTCCGGAGTGCTACCACCATATAAGCCTGATTGCTGCCAAGCAACAGTGAAATTAAGTGAGCCGCCTGTGAATTTACTAGCATAGAGGCATTCCATATTAGGCCGCATTTTCACTTGGATGTTGTAAGACGGGTATGGGTAAGAGAGAATGGAAATTATTTGCTTCGCTGTCTTGCATATAGCTTTGTTTCAAAACTTGCAAGTGGAAATGCGGCGTTAGGCTGCCTTTCCACCAGACATGTGCTCTGCAGCTATGCTGCGAGGATTTGAAAGCTACAAGTTTCCACCAGTGCTATACTATGTGGACCAATGAATATGATACGCATACGTGGGTATCCAACGCATCCATAGCAACGTAACATAGTACACTCTGTTGGAATACACCCTTAGGCCGCAAAAGCAACTGCAAGAAATTTCTGCGAAAAATGTACGACAGTGTTGTCTGACATGACAGCGGCTAGTGGCAGTGTACACTAGCAAGTTTCTTGCCAGTTACTGTCGGACGGCGCTGCTGTACATTCTCGCAGAAGCGGGTTAGTCGTCAGGGTTGCAACATGGTTTTAATCGCGTCCCTTACAAATCAAATAGCATGTGTGCTTGGATGCCATAAAATGTATATCCGTTGCTCCCTGGGCGTTCATTATACCTTCACCTATGAATTATGATAATACATTTTAAAACTCTTCCCGTTTCGTATAATTTCATTGGCGCCGCGGCGGTGTAATATTTTTTAGCCAAAGGCGCTTGCGTCGCAAGTGGCGTTTTAATAAGTTTATCGATATAATTAATAGCGAAATTTCTGCTTCCATTAATAGGATGATTGTGATACGCTGAATGTTTTCGGAAATATTGATCTTTAGCACGGTTTATAATGTTTTTAAAGTGTGTGACTTTGCCCATTGCCATAGTTAAAACGTGGCAATAGGCACGATTTTATAAAAAAAAATGGACCAGGGATCCTTTGGTTTTAGTAGTAGGCGATGATAAAAACTTCATTAGGGGGGTATAAGTAATAAATTATTAAGTAACTAGGATTACTAATTATTTGATTTAAAAAAACGAACGTATCGTAGATTTACAAGTTTATTAATTAAACCCGGGATCGTTACCGGTATTCTGCCTACCGGTTTTAAATGAGGTATAACCGGTTATGATTGTATTTCGCTATTTATACCGCTAAAGCTCTGATTAGAAGTATAATGAATACCGGTATTCAAGTATAGTATCGATTTAACCAATTGACAACAATACCTCTTTTTGATACTTTACCCCTAAAAACCATTACCAGTAATCCTGTCAATGTCAATATTCTCGTTTATTGGTATATGTAAATGTTTTCGGTAATATTACATAAAACTTAGACTTGCCTTCGACAAGTCTGATATTACAGTTAATTAAAGTCTAATTGACATCTTACATATCAGGTACAATGAATAATTCGAATACAGGTATTATTTTTTTAGCGGTAATAATTTGACAATGTGAATACAGGTATTAAATAAAACCGGTTTTACAATCCCTGAATTAAACCAAACATAAAAAAAAAAATGCATTTAATAAAGAAATAAATATTTATCTATAATACCTACGTAGCTTTTTAACCTCCTAAGGCCTCTCGTACAAAAAATTGTACATAATACGTTCTTTAGAAAATAGACCTATTGCAAAGGGAATAAAATAGGTTTTCCTTTGTTTTTATGCGCGACTATCAAAGTAGAAAATTGACTCTATTGCATTTATAATAGGTTCAAATTCCATTGGCAAATTTCGTTGTATGGTGGGTCTTAGGAGGTTATATTCAGTGCCCGGTAAGGTCCGTCCATATCGCTACCACCATCTTATCCTTTAACCTAATGCCAAGCAGCAGTGTTTGCATTATTGTGTTCCAGTGTAATAAGAATACCGGTAAAATTAGGTTCTAGCGCATTCCATCTTGGTCCTAAAAGTCGGCAACGCATTGGGGATTTTACCGTTGAAGACTTTAAATTGTAGTCTTGCGAATGTTAATGTCTATGGGTTACAGATCTCACTTTAGCATCTAGTCTGTGTGTTCGTTAACCTTCTCCATGCCATAAAAATATACTAAGAGAAACTACGGTATCTACCGAACCTAGTTTACAGCAGTCTAAGCGGCGTTACAATCTTTATTATCACTATGAGGGCCATAAAGCCTCGGTGTCGACATGTCTAGGTCGTCCAAATAGTCCTATTTACCGCCGCATAAACCTAACCACGGCCTCGATAAACCTAAACGCGGTAAATCAAGCCGTACTACTAAGATATCTCCGGCTCAGGCTTAACCTAGGAGCCACTAGCGTTATTGAAAAGTGCCACGATTATTCCGGTCTCTACTAGAAAATAAATTGTCGGCCTCGATTGCACAGTGCAAAATTAGCACATAAAACTGGGCTTCTGGGCTGTTCTTCTCTCTCTCTTCCTCATACGATCTTACATACATACATAACATCACGCCTTCATTCCCAGAGTGGGGTAGGCAGAGCTACAGAGTCACCAACAACTCTAAAAAAACTTGTTGATAACCATAACCACATTTTGCAAAATCAGGCTAAGATGTTTACCAGTGTATTAGTGACTTCATACGATCTTATGCTGGTCAAATCGATTTAACCCGAACCCGGAAGACTTTTTAAGGGTTAAACACAATCTTTTTTTATCATTTTGACCTTTTAGCTTAATAGAACTGAAATAATGTGGTTTTCTTTTCCTACTTTCACTACAAAATGGAGCAACAGATGAGGTTTCTACATTAATAGTTTGACTCGAAGAGCGATATAGACTTCTTTTTCCGGGAATTTCAACTTACGTGTGTGTGGACAAGTGACGTTATGAGACGGCAAAGACTCAACATGTTTTTTTTTTATTGTACAAAAGAAAACACTTAATATTCAAAAGGCGAGGCATGTTCGGAAGGATAAAGATTTCGCGAAGAATCTTGAACATGTCGGACCGTTGCCGCTAAGGTATTAAATACCTGTCGGCTCTATATTAAACAGATTTATTGATATACTAGTAAGAATTTATATTGCATCCGATACCGGGGCATAAAATCGGGACGTGCTTCTTATTACGTCAAATCGTGACAACGGAATGTGATGCATTTTGCACATAAATAGTGAGAGTGGCAAAGTAACCTTTTATCCCGGAACCTACAAGTTTTCGAATTTAGGCATCCATCTGTCTAGGTGCAGAAAAGTCTTGTAATTTACTTGTCATGTGTTTTATATCGCCTAGAAGCGCCACCCTTGTTATTATAATGAATTACTTTATACAAAAATACGTGTTATTTTTAGTTTATTTATTTCGTTACACGGTTTAACCCTCAACCGATCGACGTGAAATTTAGTACATTGATAGTTTAAAATCCAGAGACGGACAGTTCCCGAGAAATTTGCGACAAATCACTTCTAAGCGGACTGAGTACCAATTTCACCATACGATTTTAACCACTTAACAGACGATTAGAGCGTTAACAGCTGTCAAAATGTATGAACTAACAGTCGATTAACATTGATTAATTTTAACATCGTATGCTGAAATTGGTACTGAGTCGCGGGGAGAAGCTACTGTTGTTATAAATATGACCATCCCCAAGTGTAATACTAGTTTATACTTTTAATTTGGTTCACTAATGTTTTGTCAAGTCATTTGGGAAACTATATCATTTTACCAACTTTCCTTTTGCAAGGACTACTTCCCGCCGCATATTTTTTTATATTTTTTTACGGTCAAAAGTAACTAATTGAATAAGCCCATGTGCCTAATCCATGTTACCTATTACATAAAGGTTTAAGTACAGATACGTTTGTACAAAATCAAAGTTTTTAAATGATACTTTTGTCAAACTTTTATTTAACGAATTAAATTTATATTATAGTTTTGGTCATGCAATAAACAAACCTTACCTAACCCAAAAACTATTCCTAGCTCTGAAAACGTACCACATATGAATGAATGTACACGAATCATTAATTTCGAGGTTCAATCAATGCTCACTTCCACCGGCGCTCCAATCTGTATCGTAATAAACTATAAATGTCAAAATCCTTCAGGGAACTCCCACTGGGAATTGGCGCGATGGAGCCCGCGTAAGAGGCCTGACCTATATATAAACTGCCCACGTCGTGTTGTGAGCATGTTAACTTATACCTAGGAATAGGGTTCGGTATCGCACCGCGGTTCTTAAATCCATTGCGTCGTTATTTCTTAGTTCTTATATACATGCCACCTTGATTTAGACCTTCAGTACTTACCGCTGAACCAAGTTGAATTAATTTTGCCATGGAGAATCTACGGTCATAGCGTAACAAAGAAATATTAGTAGAGTAGATGTACTGTAGGTCAGGATCAAGGTGGTACAGTCAGCAGCACGAGTAGCTGCGCAACGGAATGCTCAAAATGATCTGCAATCGACTCTATTTTCAAAAGAATACGTGTCCAGATCGTTTTGAGCTTGTTATTCTGCTTAGCTACTTTAATGCTAATTGTACGTGTATAATAATTATGAAATAGCGACTCCATGGATAAGTACTATCCCTACATCTAACTCAATGCAGTATGATGCCGTGTCATGCACAACGGCAGAAAATCTAATATACCGATCGAAAAACGGCGGAAATTTATGCCTTGTTCTTGATTCGCTTTTATGTACGGTAATTCTGCCTATGAAATGATTAAATGAGAAGGTTTTATTATGAGTGACTTAATTTAATACCACCCTATTAGCAATATAAGCAAATACAAAATTACTTAATCCCAAAACACGTGGAATTGGAACAAGTTGATCCTGTCATTATTTATTTATTTGACATTTTGAGACGAGAGCCTTGCGTATTGGATTGAAGTAATTGTACGATTTAGTCGTATCAGAATTCAAGTCGTTTTGGGAATTAGACGTTTTGGAACAAAATCTTTATGAAATTTTACGTATTTTGAGAATGATACTACCTACCTCTGAATTTGAGTCCAGTTGAAGATCGAAGTATTTTATTATGAAATTAGGTCGTAATGAACCCTACTCGTTTAAATTTGAAATGAAATGAAATCTTTATTTGCTAGAATACTTTACAACCAGGTCTTAAGATTAATATTAGATATATTCAGTATTCTGTCAATAATTTAAAAATACATGCAATAATTTCGATAATACTTAATACTTAATTAGTGGCCTGCAGGCTTGAGGTAGCAATAATAATTGTTATGTACCGTTTACTCTCATTCAATCTATGACGTAGTAATGGGCACTTTCCAAAAAAAGTACTTAGGTAAAGTTAAGGACAAAATTAACAATGGTAAATTTTCCATTACGTCACGAAAATTTGTTATATGTATTTTTATATACTGCCCTCATTAGCCTACAGGCGGTATTTCAAATTAAACAAGCATAGCAGATTCAAACCTCACCTGTTAGTAATATGGTTGAACTTGCTACAGGAGTTTAGTCTGAGATACCACCAATTATCTTAAAGCAGTAATAGTAAATTTTCTTGGCGTAATGGAAAAGTTACCGTTGTTAATTTAGTCCTTAACTATAGGTACTTTTCTCGGAAAACGCCCATTAGTCACAAATTACCTCTAACACATAAATAAACAAAGCACAACAACTGTCTCGTAGTTCAAATATTAAAGAACCATTATACATAGAGTCGGAAATAAATATGTATATTGAATTTTAATTTATCCCTTGAGGTTGGACTTCCAATCAACGCGGTTCCAGCTAAAGTGCTAGAATTATATTATAATTAACGCTAAGTGTCGCCTCGCTTGAATAACTCCTCCGTTCTTTTCCACAGTGTATTAATTCTATCGCTCTGTCGCTACGTCACAGTCGACATAGCTACGTCGCTACCTTTACCCTGCTTTAAAATTGCAGATTGCCAGTTCTTTTCACTGTTTAGCCGCGACAGCATCGAGAAATTAGAATGAGTTATCTGCCGTGACGCCAAAGAATGCGCAGTTAACTGCATAGTAATGGTATAAGCGTTTAAAACTGGTTACCTATTCCCCCGTGTGGTTGCCGGGTTAGAATAGTGCCACTCCATGTCTTCCCGTGGATATCGTAAGAGGCGACTACACCAATAAGGGCTTGTAGTACTGTTAGGCGATGGACTTGCAACCGGTCACTAATACACTGGTAAACATCTTAGCCTACTCTTGCCAAAGGTGGTTACAGAATTATCAATCAGTCTTTGCCTACCCCACTCTGTGAATGAAGGCGTGATTATGTATGTATGTATGTAAATAAATACTTACATAATCACGCCTTATACTTAAAAAAATGTACCTATTACCAAAAGAGTATATAGAATGCTTCTACGAAACTAATAAAATGGAGTTAGCCGCCGTCTTTGGTATTACGGTCTTTTGGTATTATTTTTATGGCAAAGAATAGGCAAACTAGTTTACCTACAGTCCACACGGTGGTAAGTCAGCTTTAAGGCTAATAGATAACGCAATCTCGAGGTCGCAAAATCCTTGCTAACTTTGAGGAATAATATGGAATGTCTCTATGCTAGTTAGTTTACCTGGGTACACTACATAATTCCGAAGGGTCACAATTCCGAATTGATCAAAATCCTGAATTTTCATAATCCGAACGCAATATTTTGTTAGAGGACTTGAAATAAAACCTTGGTAATGCAATTAAACTATGCAGTTAATCTAAAATAGCTCCAGCATAAAATAGAATTAGGAAAAATGAAAATTTGGATAAATTAATATTTGGAAAAAAACTAATTTTCAGGTGTTCCACACTGGTACACAACAGTGAAATTACTTCTGTTTCTTCTGACCAATACTGACATCTTATTTAAATATTCTATCAGTCTCTTGCGCACAAATCAAAACAGTTTACGAATATAGACTAACCCAGTGAATATAAAATTCTGCCGTAATTTTAAAGAAGGCGGCTAACTGCAATGTATAATCAAAGCACTATTACTCTATTGATATCACCATTCAATTTAAAATGTTTACACTGTTACTATGCAGTTAGCTGCCGTCTTTACAATTACGGCAGAATTATAAGGGCAATATTCTAAAATAAAATCATTCAATTCTATATAGTCTATCTGAAGCAGCTCTCAAAATCGAACTTGAGTTTAAGTTTTGCCGGTGGAAGAGCCTTGCCGAGGATCCTTGGGTCACCATCTTGCGCAGTAGGCAAGATGGTGACCCAAGCACTCTTGACAAGGCAGAAGATTTTATTTTGGACTATTGCCCTTGTAATTTTTTTAGTTAATGGGTAGTCTATATTCGATTTGTGCGCAAGAGGTTGATCAAATATTTTAATAAGATGACAGTTTTGGTATGTCTATTAATCAAAAGTATGGCGATGAAGGAGTCATGAAGCATCACGTCACTTTATTTTGGCTGCTGGATATTGTAGTAATAATAATAATAATAATAATAATGATCATCATTTATTTGCTAAAATCATGGTACAAAAAAAGGTGTTTCAGTTTATGAGAAGTTCACATGTTTAACCATAAGTATAGGCATGCAAATTTTACCTTATTTACTACAACATAAGTTAACACAACTCATACTATTAGCCATTGCTTAACAAAATATTATTCAGATGGTACAATAAAAAAAATACATTAACAAATTTTATGTCAAGTTAGTTCCTTATACACATTAAAAAAATAAAAAAATGAATAAATTAATTTATTTTGTCAAAAAACTCATTTAAACTGTAAAAACCCTTTAGGCTTAGCCATTCATACAGGCTTTTTTTCATGTTTCTGTTATTTAAACTTTTCAATTCGCTCGGTAAATTATTAAATATTTTAACACACATAACTATACAACTTCTGCTTAACTTCGATAATCTAGAAAGGCCCTCAATGACGAGCCTATTGTGGTCCCGTCGGTCAGTAAATAAACGATTAAGGTTAATAGAACCGGAACAATTCCAAAATATCTAGTTCGTTAGAAAACTTGATTTTGAAAGTAAATCTGGTGTTAAATCTAGCTTTATTGTACAAGTTTTGTGACATAATAGAAAAATGGTAATGTAAATTGGTCGGGTGTAAATAATAGCATCTTAAAAGCGAACACGAACAGTACAAGCCCGAATGCCTTTTTTAAATCGGATCAGTCGTCGGGTCAAATGCACGCGACTTTAGTATAGGGTCAAGTAATAATGAAATGAAATGAACGACCGGCGAAAAAAAAAAACAAATAAATAAATATCAGGGGACAATCTCACACAAATTGACCTAGTCCCAAACTAAGCTCTAGGCTTGTACTATGGTTACTAGAAAACGATAAACATACTAAAAATACATAGAAAACATCCAAGACTGAGGAACAAATATTCGCTCTCATCACACAAATATCTGCCGTTACCGGGATTTGAACCCAGGTGTTGGCCCCTCGGCCAACGTGTTGTCAAACGGCCAGGATAGCTATTTTCATGGCTATTTTCGCTACTACGAGTATGGGTATATGGTAGGCTGACTCGAAAATACACTACACCATGATACTAGCTACCTCAAAAATTGGACATAACATAATTTAAATATCTATTTTTATTTTCTCGCTAGCTATAGCTAAAAAAAATCTAGAGTAGTAATAAATTGGGGGCCTTTTATGTTTTTTACATGAGTACCTATGCGCATTCAATGGGTCGTAAGTGTCGTAACACTCACTAATTAAATCATTCTCATTATAAACGCTTATAGCTTTGACGTGTGTAAAATGACGTGATGGCTCGCTGGTCAACGTACCTTGTCCTTATCCAATCTTATCTTATCTTTATAACTGCAACCTCGCTAGCACTGTTTAACGATGTCTTAATCCCTCGAATGCCCGGCTTCCTGATCCCTTACAAACTGGGCTCTATAGTGAGCTCTTCGCACTGAATGTGCTAGTAATATTTAGTAGGGATTCGCTACAAGGCTGTACGCAAGTCTACTGATACGCTACCCGTTGTCTGTACTGATTTCGTTGATTATTTCATAACAACAAAAACCAAATAGAGCCACTGTAGACTACCCGCAGTGTACCCACTGTGGAATAGTAGCGATTGTTTTAATGTACACTAATATTATAAACTCCACAACTACTGGACCTATTTTGAAAATTCTAATTCTATACTATCACTGATTAACATAGGCTACGTTTTATTTTCTCTACGCGGGCGGAGTCACGGGCAACAGCCAGTATTAAATATATTTAAAAGCTCTAGAACACCAGACAATTACTTATTGTTAAGCTAACTCTTTCATGTTGCTGTGCCCTTGTAGGGCGTCCCATGTATTCTACCTACTTTCAAATCCATCTAGCTATTATATATAATGTAGTATAATCCAAGCTGTATTTTTTGTTAAGACTCAAGTGCCCCCCCCCCCCCTCCACAGCCAAAACTACAATTACAAAAAATCAGAAAAAATAAATAAGATGAATGAAAGAGCATATAACGAATTTTAAAGGAAAACTATCACGACTAAGTAGTCATCATTGGTTCTTGAGATACAGGCGATTAAAGTGTTTATACCAACTAAAATCATCTAACACGGCACTATTTGACTTTTAATAGAAAATTAGTTATTACTTGTTGTTTTTGATGTTTGTAGTACTTATCGGCTTCGGAACCCTGCACTGAGCATGGTCCGACATGCTAATTTTTTATTTAATTTGGAATCGAAAATGGATTTTTTATTTAAGCTCATTGTCAGTGAACGATTGTTCTCTATGACTAATAAATTTCTTCAAACCCAAATCGGTTAAATCTCAATTGAACAACGACAATAGAGTTCAACGCAGACGGATCTGAGAACAACAACGTTTCGCTGCAAAGTTATGCTTTCGATTTAATTATAGCCGACAAAGTGTATTACTTATTTATGAATTACCTCGAATGGATTCCAGGCAAAGTAATTTGCGACTGTCACATTCAGCATTGCGTTGTCGATTTGAACCAGGAACTCAAATTTGTCAGGGCCCTCATTTGACATTAGTAAATAAGTTATTAACGTCAATACAATGGCATATTATGTCCTGTATAATGTTATTTCTAGGAGCTTTTCAAACCGCTTTGCATCGCGCATTGTTAGTACAGATGTAGTGAATAATCCTTTCCCATAGTGAAAACTCTGAACCCACGACTCTTCCGAATGATACCGACGTGTCTATGAATTATTATACAATTAAGTACCGTGTTTGTAAAAAAAAAAAGTTATTAGTGTCAAATGTAAAACCACGAGTGTGAAGTATATCATACTGAGATGTTAAAACCACCGCGATCAAATTATATAGAGAATAGGTTTTGGTAACTTAAATATTAACAAAAAAATACTCTGGTATTAACCACTCTATAAGTATCGATTATTAATCTCGCGATGCGACCTCGACTTTTCACTACATCTGTATGTTTAGGTGATTACTGTGATTAGTTACTGATTATGTATTCTATTAATTATTTCACTGTGTGACCTATCTCTTCTAATTCTTTCATCAATGGCTTTCATCCTGTTAAGGTGTATTTCGAGTTACTTATAGGCACTCCCACGGACTTAGTAGAAATATAAGTCCATAGACACTGAAGACAATTGTTCGGTAAAAAAGGTATTTTTTGTCGACTAACCAAAAGCATACCTCCACGCGCTTATGTCAATTCACGTATCTCTTCTATAGCCGTTCGGAGTTTCAGTAAATTTGCAAATGTTTATTTGTGGCAAGAGATCAATAGGAGAATCTTTGATTGCAATTTCTGTAGTATCCTGTAGTTCCCGCATAACTGAACACTATTCTTCTGACAACCAGACGTCAAAGAAGTTCAGTTAAAAAATAATAATTCTCTAATAAAAAAAAAACATAATACATAACAAAATAATGCAATAACACATTATATCAGCAACAGGCGTCGTCAAGACGTTTTACATAGGAATGATCATTGCCAACACGCTTCGTCAAATTTACTATTGCAAAATGCACACTAGGTCTGTATTAAAATCTAGTTAAGACTTCATTTTGATTGATTTTTATACACTTTGTACAATACACGGGTCGTCAAGAGGCTATCAACGTGATAGGTTGCATTAGTAAAAGATTAGTTGATTGGTTTTCTAGTGACAGCTTCGATTTGAACTTGAACTTGATAAAGCCAAAGCCAATGATAACGACTCAAACTTAAACACACACCTTGGATCGTACGTGAGATCAAACAGTGGCGAGTGTCAAGTATGTACACGCGTACACACACAAACAACATGATATAATTCGGATATAGTAATCATTATCTACCTTAACACATGATTGCATTACCTGTCAGACCTGTCACCAAGCCCCAGACAATTTGTACACAATTAAATGGATCGATAATCTTATGGGACCGACGTCTGGCATCGCGTACCGCACCACCCCAACAGCGAAACGACATAACGTCTTGTAAACACTGCGGCTCGTACGACGTTTTGCCTCAACGGTGCAGCACCCCACCCAAACAAACTTTTCCCCCGTTATGGTTCCCGTTTCTCGGAAACCCGGGGGTGAGTCTAGTATCTATATTTTTACGATAGTATAGGCGTATTATTTCGGGGAAGTCTTGGGATTGCTGTCTGTAGTCTAAGGAGAATCGTTTTAATCAGAAACGTTATGGCTCAGACCGGAGATTGAGCCGTTCAAAAGTTATTGCGCAGTCGATGTAGAAATAGAAGTGGCAGCGTGTCAAAATTATATTGATTTAAGTACGCGTTCGTCACTCAAACTATGCAGATTTGGTTTGTGATAAAATAAGTCAATTTGACAAAACATTACACCAGTTAGTTATAGCAGCAGTTAGTCAGTTAGTTATTCCGTGTGGTTGCCGGGTTAGAATAGTGCCACTCCATGTCTTTCCGTGGATGTCGTAAGAGGCGACTAAGGGAATAAAGGCTTGTAGTACTGTTAGGCGATGGGCTTGCAACCTGTGACTAATACACTGGTAAACATCTTAGCCTGACTATGCAAAATGTGGTTACAGAATCATCAACAAGTTTAGAGTTGTTGGTATTCTGTTGCTCTGCCTACCCCACTCTGGGAATAAAGGCGTGACGTTATGTATGTATGTATTACAGCAGTTAAATAGGACCTTTTGATGGGGGAGCACAAACAGGGCCTCTACTCTACTGGGTTAAATGATACTGCGTTTAACGTGTTAGTATTGATTTTAACTCTGCTTCCATTACTGTCAAATAAATAAGAGTTATCAATACGGAAACACGTCAAAGGCAATATCGCTTTTACCGTGTAGAATCTTAGCCCAGTTCCTGAGAGAATAGCGATATACAACTTCTGCGTGGACGGAGTCTCGGGCAAAAGCTAGGTTATAAATAAAAGCGGAATCAGCTCGCGTTGCATCTAGACCTACAACACTGGTATCAAGTGAACCCCGCCTATGACTAAGTCGTAATCCGCGACTACTAGGGATTACCGGCAGTTATTCGATGGCATGGATGGAAAAGGCAATTGATGAGACGACACTGAAACCTGAAGCTGAGAATGGGCTCTAAGGCCATAGACAATTACTGTTCCAAGATTTCAAATTCACTGCCAAGCCAACCCTAACGACTGAGATGGAATATGCATCTATGCTAAAAAATGTGTCATTACGCAGAATTTTCATTTCATCAAAAGGCAATTCTCGCCGCATGAGTTTTTTTTTTGGTAGTCACAATGTCTTACCTCGGTAAGACACCTAGCCTACCTAGGTAATTAATTTTTAACGTTTAAGATATCTTGAGAAGATCATGTTTCCAGCAGAAAATAGCGTTCGAATAAATTCAATTCGACGAATTAATTCAATTAAATAAATGAAATTCGATTATGGGTTTCTCATTAGATCAGCTGTTTTCCCCCACACCATAACACATCGATGCGAACGTTGCTGCTTGGTGAAAAGTTGTAGAGGGTTAGATGTTGGTAACGATCTAAACAGAGCTCTGCTACTTCCAAAACATAAACATGCACGATAAAGGTCGTATAGATCCATTAAATGCATCTTTATATAGTGAATACGAGTATATAGGTAAGGACCAAATAGTTGGACCATAGTTAAGCGTAGTAAACCATACAAAGAACAAAAGTGAAATCAGTTCACTTGAGACACGAAAATTATCCCTAAAAATGGATGGCTAATTTTCGTGTCACAACGGAAAATTTTCATAGAAAATTTAATTGAGTGAGTTAGCGTGGCCAACTTTTTGGTCCTTACCCATATGGGTGTGTTCAAGAAAAGAGCTTTCATTTCCCTAATAGGTCGGCAAATTACCAACAACTCTTCTTGAGTTGCTGGTATTTATGGGCGTTGGTGCTTACTTCATCAGGTAACCCGCACGCTCGTTTGCCTACCTTTCTTACAAAATTATATAAAGATACCTAATGTAGATTTTGGAAGTACCTTAACCTCTAGTGGTACCTCCCACCCATAAGTTTTCTGCGACAAAGCTTTATTATGATATTTATGATGAATCGACAACGAAATAATATGAAAACACCACACGAGGCTTGACGTATTCTATAGCGACATCAAAATCGCACGTTGGCACATTGTTTTCACTAGCTGCGCATCTGCAACGCGATTCTGCCGTCTCAGGTTTATACGCGACTGTGAATACTGCGATAAACAGGGCCTCTATTCTACTGCGTTATAACGATATCGTGTTTGACGTGTTTAATAATAGTTTATGTCACAGTCGCCATTATTGTAAATGACATAAGAGTTATCAAAACGTTGACAATACGGAAACACGTCAAAGACGATATCGTTATTACCGTGCAGAATCCCAGCCCAGTAAACCTGAAATATACATGGTGTTTATTAAATGGTGAAGTTTCGAACAGGGGTTGTTTGATCGCCGGAGGGATGCGGTGCAGGTAGCGTAGGGTTATCAGACGGCCTGTACCTAATTTCATATTCATTTATTTATATTTTTTATTAAGTATTGTACATTCGTCGTTAAAGTAAAAATAGTTACAATAAAGACAGAATGTTGCTTCGTTGACATTTATAGATAAACTAGCTGTTTCCCGTGACTCCGTCCGCGTAGAAGCCGTTTGTCCCTTTGTCCTTCCCTGGGACTCAAACTATCTCCACACCAAATTTGATCTAAATCGGTGCAGAGGTAAATCCTTGAAAGCGTAACAAACAGAGCGACAGACTTCCACATTTATAATATTAGTATGGATTAGTATCGATAGACGAGGGAAGATTTTAACATGATAATTGAACGATAAATGGATGGAAAAAGGAAAACAGGGAGACCAAGAAGATATTTCACACTCCAATTAAAAGTAAAGATAGGCGTCGTAGCGTATCAGTGTATTAAAGAAAAGGCTCGGGACAGGAGATAATAGAGAACTGAGCCGACAAGAGCACAGCTCTTAAGTAATGATGCTGTGCGGAATTTTGGCCAACTGGCAGAAAAATAGAAAAATTAACGGCCATAAAGGGACCTCTAAGACACGAGCATACTCTTTTCTCTAAGTTGACAACGTATTAGCCATTCCTCTCCAGCTGTTGCGGGGAGTCCATGGAGGGCAGTGATTAATTTCATCACATGACTTGTACGCTCGATTGCCTTTTCTCCTCTCCTCTCGCCATACACTCTTCCACTGCTTAATATACTTATGCCTCTTCCGTGGATTACCACTTCTCTAATACATAAACACGTTTAAATAAATATGAGCAATAAAAATGTATGTGTTTAATAAGCACGTACAAGAATCTTGATTGTGACCACCGCTACCGCAAATTTCAAAAAAACAAACAGGAAAAGTAACGTTTGGATTTGATAGCCCTTAGGCACAGGTGACTATATTAAAGCAGTGTGCGTCCGCTGACCCGCGGCGAATGGGATCCACGAGTAAGGGTTGCCGATGCGTAATTAAAAGGTAATCAAATCAGTTTAGATATATTTCAGCATACGTTATGTTGATTTAAGTAGTCATTTGAAGAAGAAGTTGGTTGGCCTAGTTCCAAATTGTTTTCGTTTTGGAGATTAAAAGATGGCTCTAATATTATTCATCCAACTATCGCTAACCAAAGAATCACATTAATGTAGAGAAACATAAATTATTTGACTTTTATAATGTTTCCTTGGATGGTATACTGAGAATTTGTAAACAAAAATGACAGCGTCAGCGTTTCCAAAGGTCCACACGTTAACATCTCCGCAACGTAATTCGAAATGCACTTCCGGTCCATCTTCCGAGAAGCTATTATGTAAATGGCGTGCGGCACGAGCCGGCAACCCTAGGTTGTATAGAGCTGTTGCGTGCAGGCGTGCGCGCGCAGCTCCGGCGCGGCGCACGGCAGTCCGGCCCCGCCGCTCGCTCCGGTACGGCGCCGGCTCGAGCCTCGGATGCCGATGCCGGCCGCCGCCTGCGATGGTCCACACCGGGCCGGCCGCGCGCGCGCCCCGTCGCGCTATGTTCACCGCCGCTGAAGCAAAGCCACGCCGCGCCGTTTCACCGCTCGGGATCCCCAAGTCCCCGTCTTTCCACTCGGGGCTCGACCTCGTCGCGAACCAAGTTGCCAAGCGGTCCGAGAGCGTCTCGGACGTCGCCCGTGCGTTCCGCTTCGCCCTGCTCACGGGAGACGGCACTATGGACGGTCAGCCGCCGCAGAAGGCGCCTTCGCCGCCGGACGCGCGCGTATCGCCCCAGGCTACCGTCACGCCTGAACGGCCTGCCATTCCACCAGCTGACAGAGAAAGCCTTATGGCCCACTTGCCCGCATTAAAAGGTTCGTCACCTTCCTCACAGCAACACCTTGAAAATATACAGTTGCACTGTGTACAACAACCTGTCATAGCTATTCGACAACTACTGTTATTCGGCAAGTTCATTGTCGAAGTCAAACACGTTACCAAAACAATGAAAAGATTCAGCTGCCAGCAACTGCACTAAAATCCCACTTACCTATCACCCCCGAGCCGTTAACAGACCACCCTTACCACATATACACATATAATTAATTAATATCAGGAGATAATCTCACACACATTGTCCTAGTCCCAAATTAAGCTCTAGGCTACCGCTATGTACAACACAACAATACATACTTAAATACATAGAAAACATCACACTCAAAAACAACTAGTCGCGCTCATGACACAAATATTTACACAAACTGGCATTAGACCAGCCAGCTTCGTAGACAGGGTCACTAATTAGGCTTGGCATGGTCTAACGGTCCATAGCTACATCTACTAACTATATGGCAAATGGCGAAACTGCCGCAGAAATATATCGACCCGGCTAGCCTGCGGCCGGCCCCGTCATTAACTATGCCATGGGAAATGGAATGCGTCCTTGCGCCCTGCATTAGATATCCCATCGACAGTACACACGAGTCGAAGCCGGGCTAAAAATAGCATAAGTTATGGCTCTTGTCATGCGGCCTGGGCTGTTAATGAGGGTGATTAGTCGCCGGAGGTCACGTGGCAGCTACGAGCAGTAGGTATTATCTGTAAGCCAAATAATATCTGTTTACCTTCCTCGCCTACGGTTTAGGCGCGAGTTCGAAATGGTTTCATAATCGCAAAGGCGCGTATTTATACGATTGGTGACGCGTGTTTGTTTACTTTACGAGATGAATAGTTGAAAAAGTTATTTTTTTCACTATACAGAATATTGTATGAAAACAAACAAATGCTTAAACATTAACTCCGCATAATCACGATAAGGTTTATCCGCATTGCTTACTATGATGACTACTATTATTTTGATGACAATAAACTGCCATTTTATTCCCATTATCCATAATGTTTGTACCTCCATGACTACCTTCGACATTATGTTTCTTATCGTGGCTTCTGTTTGTTATCCGCTGGTGCAATGTTCGTCCTACTCGGTATTGCCTTCCATATAAATAAATAAATACTTATATAAATATCAGAGGACAATCTCATACAAATTGACCTAGTCCCAAACTAAGCTCTAGGCTTGTACTATGGGTACTAGACCACGATAAACATACTTATATAGAGAAATACATACTTAAATACATAGAAAACATCCAAGACTCAGGAACAAATACTCGCGCTCATCACACAAATATCTGCCGGGATTTGAACCCAGGACCGCTGGCTTCGGAGGCAGGGTCACTCCCAACTAGGCCACCGTGTCGTCACAAACTCTTGTTTATCCTTAATCGTTTAATATGATGGAAACAATATTACTGCAAAGATTAAATGACATTTTCAAGTCGTATTTTTTTGACAGAAACAATACTTGAAAAAAATGAGTTTTTACTTGAGGTGGTTAATGCGATTAGAGCTATAAGTTTTCGAACGGATGTCAAATTAATTGGGCAGTGCAGCCTTCTAAATCTTTCGGGACACGTTAAGGATAAATCCTCCCCGGGTTCATTTGAAAATGCATGCGTGTTGCGGCATTTCCGCGAGGGAATCCGTGGGAAGTCTTGGTAGTCGATTACCTTAGTGTCTTCAAGGATTTTAGTTTTGTTATTTACTTCAGTTCTGCTGAAACAACAAGCATTTCTTTTGTCTTAACATGGTGAAAATAATAAAACATTTTCATTATGTTATACATCCGTCCGAGCTTATCGGGCGGAACAATTTATTTGTTCACGGCCAACAATAATCTGGAGAATTATTTTACTGCGCGTGACGAATTAGATTTCATTAGCGGCCGTTTGCCTGAACCGTGACTGATATTGTAATATATTCCCGGTACAAAGTTTTAAAGGAAAACTATCAACGTGTAGGTATTGTGTGGGTAGGTATTTGGTTCAAAGGAAAATTTTATATGGATTTGTGTTTAATGCTTCTGTACAGTACCGCTGTCAAAGAGTGCTCTGATTACGCTCCGAAACGACTAGGGTATGTAGAATGATGCCTTATGCTACGAGTATTTAAAACCAGCCGGTGATTTACTTTGTATCAGCACCGAGTCCATTTTGATTCCAATAAAAGTTGGATCTGTAAATTTTGTATGTTGGTTGTTATCGCTCTGTAATGCTCCTACAAATAGTAGGTACAATGACCTCTTCAGATCATCATTGTCTTATAATGAAAGCTCCATATATTTGGAACTCTGAAACAATAGACATGGCTGGTTTTTACCACTTGAACGCCACAGACGGCAATGCTCGTCCACAGTTTTCATGCCCCTCGTGTACAATTTTAGTATTTAGTAGTCATTTTTACACTTGAAACATTTTGGCCGTCTTAGGGTCAACACGTAATATTACAGTTCAAAAAGTGAACATCAAATTTCAATGACCTCTTCATTTCAGATGCGCCGGCCTCCGAGCGCGAACAGCTGTTCGTGCAGAAGCTTCGGCAATGCTGCCTGCTCTTCGACTTCGCGGATGAGCCGCTCTCAGACCTCAAGTGGAAGGAGGTCAAGAGGGCAGCACTGCTGGAGATGGTGGAGTATGTAACGTCGCAGCGCGGCGTCGTCACCGAGCCGATATACCCGGAGGCGGTTAGCATGGTGAGTGAGGTTTATTTTTGTTTATAGTACGCAAGCGAATAGACAGCAGAGGCTGGAGGTGCCATTATGTTAAGTGTTTCGTCCGCACATAACCAGTGATCGGAATAGGTAGTGCGATTTCGCGCGACTTCGGTGCGTAAGCTTAGTATGGATATAGCTTGTAACCCCGAGATTTCATTTGCTAAGTTTTAAAGTTTGTGTTTGGATCAGAAAAGTTACTTATTTATAATTTTAACGATTATTTTGCTAGTACACACTATGATTGCATACAATAACAAAACTTGAAAAAAATATTTACAGTTAAATCAACAATTTAGGGTCATGTCAATAAAATATTCTGTGAAAAAATACGAGTCCTGGAATCCCGGGTCTTATCCATAATGTTTAAGGTTATTCACCCGAATTTGAACTACCTATTCCGATCACTTTCATAACGGACAGAAGCTTTGTATTGTTTCCTGTGAAGTGTGGGTCTAATGATCTTTATACAGCCGCCGATCCTATCCACCGATACGATCCTTTATTACGAAATTAGAACGTATGCGTTCAAATTGCATAGTGTGATCGGATCGGACGTCGGCGGCTGGCTTTAGTGACTGGTTTCGGCTTCAGTGCGGTTTCGCTTTCAGGATGCACAAACTAATTACGTTTCGACATTGTGGTTCGCTAACCGATGGGTTTGACAATCAGGGCCGTATTGAATACACTAATCGTGAATAAGATGCAAGAGAAGACTCAAAGTGGATGTCAAGAGCTAGAAAACTATGGCTACATCTGTATCATTTAAATTGGTAAATTCAAATTGGTTCAATGGTTTAATGAGTAAACGAATGTGGATATGGAGGATATCTCCGCTCTATAAACTAAAAATTTCGTTAGTTTATTTTAGAATATGAAAATATTTTGGTCAAAATCAAGATGGTGATGATGGTATGTATATGAGAATTAAAAAATAGCGACTTCATGGTTTTTAGAACCACAGTGTGCTACAAAATGTTCTAGCTCCACTTATCACGCAACTCGGTTACTGTGTAAACCATGTTCCATTTTATTAATAATATCTCAAGCTATATGTGTCCCACGACACCTACATTTAACCTACAACAAGGCCGCTTCTGACATTTTCATACTCCTAACGCGTGGATGGAGTCCTCTATAACCTCAAGTACGATGCGACTTTGTATTCTATTTTATTTTAGAAGAACGAATTTCTTAGGTATTTTTCCTTCCCTGCACTTGGATTGGTTTTGTCGACAATCGTCTCTATTTGTACTTTGATAACTGTGCACCAAAGCTTGACCACACTCTTAGAGGTATAAAAACATAGTGGTATTCCTTAACCCTCTGTATCATAGTGTAGACCAGACCGTAAGCAATAAACCGCCTCGGTAATTTTGTAAGTGAAAATGTGAATCTAACAGCAAGGAAATAAAATTCAATTACCTTTGCTCTTAAATTCCATTTTCAATTTTGAAACAAATAAAAATGAACTTCATAGTCACTAAAATATAGTGAAAACTAAATTGCCTTCATTTTTTACCTCCATATCACACCGGAAAAAACATGTTTATTTTATTTCTTTGTTATTAAAAAAAAAATCCGAGCTCATAAGTGACATTGGGTTTAGCCTCATCTGATAAGCAATGCTTGTGCAGTCTTGATATTGTGGTCTTGTGATTGGAAATATCTATGAGCCTCAGAATCAACCATCAAGTGGCCAGTGGCCTGTGTAAATTTGCCTTCTCCGCGCTATAAAAAATAACTTACTGTCTGGTTCAAGCAGTTCTTATCCCCAGTTCGCGACCAACCTGTTCCGCACGTTACCTCCGTCGTCGAACCCCAACGGCGCCGAATTCGACCCAGAAGAGGACGAGCCCACGCTGGAGGCCGCCTGGCCGCACCTGCAGCTCGTCTACGAGCTGTTCCTGCGGCTGGTGGAGTCACCAGATTTCCAGCCCAACGTCGCCAAGAAGTACATCGACCAGAAGTTTGTGTTGCAGGTAATATGTACATTTAAAATGTAAGAATAACAATGCGTTTATTTCTAACTAGCTACCTGCCCTCGCTTCGCTCCGGGTTAAAGTATTATACATATAAACCTTCTTAAACCACTCTATCTATTAAAAAAAACCGCATCAAAATCCATTGCGTAGTTTTAAAGATTTAAGCATACATAGGGACAAACAGACAGCGAGAAGCGACTTTGTTTTATACTATGTAGGAATAATAGTTCAGTTTAGGAATGCAATATCCGGTCTAAACCTAACTAAGCTTCTCTTTTGGGGCACTGCGATTACACGAGATTTTCATGAGGAATGTAAAAGGACTTAAAACGAATGGCATTCTTCTTTGAATATGTAGTTAACCATCTATTTCGCTGATGTCCTTATAGAATAGAATAGAATAAATTATTTTAGGCCCAAATTTACAAATATCTGACAGACTTAACATACATAACAATATAAAACTTAAAATAAACTTAACTATCGAAACACTTTCGCGGTGTCCGCTTGGCGGCAGCCACGAAGTCGCCGAAACATGGCACCCCTCTGCCAGAATTCTTTTAATAAAGTATTGTCTTAAAATTGAAGTTCGGTTTTTTGCCGTAAAAATAATTACACAATAGCATATGTGACATAACCTTCAACCTTCTTGTAGTCAACTTAACGGAAATAGGTATAACACCTGCGATAACTCGGGGCAATGATATCGATAAAAAAAGACGCCGATGTGATTAAATTAATAGCTACATGTGCATTTTGACCATTGTCGATTACTTTGTCGACGTTCGATGTCATACCTGATAACGAGCCAGCAGGAACTGCAGTCTCCTCAATTAGCGCTAGATGACAGCATTGCAACAATAAAAAGAGTTAAAGCTGATTTATCGAAATTGTATGTGAACAAAAATGGGAAAAGTATTTACAAAAAGTTAAGAATGGTTCTAAAAAAAAATACGTGTTATGACACCATGAAAACAGTAAACAGACTTATAAAGGTGAGGAAATTTCAATAACCAACATGAATGAGAAATCGGCTTTGAGTCTTTATAAATATTTTAAGAATGCCCCGTTGACCACTGTGGACGTTGAGAGAACGTTTAGCAGTTTAAAAAATATTGATTGTTAATTATGAAATCTATTTTAGAATTAACATATATATATACGTTTTAATTTGTTTATTTTCTTATTTAAAAATGAGGGGAAAATAAGTAATATTTATTTATGTCGAATAATATTTTGATTTTGGCAGTAACATCGATACATTTTTTTGTCGATAGAATATTTGCTACATCACTTTCGTATCGATGCCCCGAGTTATGACCTTACCCAAAGGAATTGTTTGTTTGATTTTAATAACGTCTAAAAGCACTTATGACAAGTAGTTCAGTGTCTGAGCTATCATTTCATAACCCACGTTTCACAAATGATTCATTTCACAGACGTATCATTTGACAACCCGCGTTTAATTTTGAAACTGTAAATAATTCTGGATTTATTTCAAGACCATCGTGTAGAACCCTATATAAGTTAGGTTAGTTTTACAAAAATGCTGCAATATTTGTAGTTACAGAAAAAAAGCGGGTTGGCAAATGAATAGGTTGCGAAATGATGCATTGGGCAAAGATTTGTCAGCGAAAAAGCAGAGAACCGCGTATCACGTGCAAAAACTTTGCCTTTCTTATTGCTTCCTGCTACCTTTCTTTCATTTAAACACCACGTTCGATCGATAGTGCGCCCACCTCCACTAATAATTCATCGGCGTATGTTTGTCTGCCACTGCCGCCCTTGACCGTTCCTGAATAAATGATGGGATTGTGGCATTTTAGAACTGAAGGTCACTATGAACTTGGTGTTTTGTGAAGGCCGGTTTTCTCTTGCCGCTGGGAATATCCAAGCGGTGTTATAAGGAGAATGACTGACGGCCGAGCGTTCTATTTTGGTATGAACACTTAGAGCAAACAATTTTGGAATTAATTGAAATGTTGGGAATAAGATACTAAGATATTCATAAAGAAGTAACGTCATGGTATTTTGTTTTGTTTATTATTTAGTTTTTGGGTTTGAGAAACCTTGCGGCTGGTAACGCAAGGATTGTTATGGAATGTTTTGTCAACCTGCAATGATAGGGTTGACTTTTTATGAGTAACTAGCAACCCGGTCTTGCTTCGCTCCGGTTGAAATTAAAAAAAAAGTTTGTGTTAGACAGGCATTAACGTAGCGTCTTGTTAGTGAAAGAGTTTTTAAAATACTTTAGTTCCAAAGATAACCCCCGACATCCAAACAGTCAAACAAATAAACAAACACCATTTCACCTCTTTAAAAAAACACAACTATTTAAACACTTTTACGGCGTGTCAGCTAGCTGGCGTCCATGTAATCTCCGTTATATGACCCACCTCGGCTAGAGTGCAGATATTTTGGTCGGTATCATCATCACAAATGTTTAAAATTCACCTTATTGCCATTTAGTTATATACAATAAAAGTGCGACTAAGAGAATAAGGGCTTGTAAAGGGTGAGTACTATTAAATTGTCGCCAACATTTCCCGTATTTTTTTTTCGGCCACGCAACCTTTTTCATTAAACTTATAATATTTCAAATTTAGAACGTATTTGCATGTCTTACTGTTTAAAAGAACATTCAGTTGTTTTTATCAGTCAAGATGTCGTCAAACAAAAAAAGCGTTCGTGAATTAATTTTGCGAGAATTTTCAATAAATCCCAATATGTCCACTTTGGGTCTTGCGAAATCGTGCAATACAAGTCGGAGAACAGTGCAAAGGACCCTAAAAAAACCAAAACAAGGTGGAAATATTGAAAGAAAGCAGCGAGAGGGCCATCATACAAGGAAACGGAACAAAAAATTGGATTTAAAAGTGTTTAAGCTGTTTGATCAGAATCCGGCAATCTCTTCTCGAGATGTGTCCAAAAAAGTTGGTACTTGTCAAAGAAATGTACAAAAAATAAAAATAAAGTATGGTATTTCTACTTACAAGAAGCAAAAAGCCCCCAAAAGAACTGTAGAACAGTATAATCGAGCAATTAGACGGTCTAGATTTCTGTACACCTTGCTAGTTCAAAAAACAGGTTGCTTAATTATTGATGACGAAACGTATGTGAAAGCTGATTTCAAATCAATACCTGGAAACCAGTACTTTTCTTCTCGCAACGTCTCGGGTCTACATGAATCAGAAAAAGTGATTCCAGTAGAGAAATTCGCCAAGAAGTTCCTCGTGTGGCAAGCGATATGCCAGTGCGGCATGAGAAGTTCGCCTTTTGTAACCACTGGCACAATAAACACGAATATTTATATTTCCGAATGCTTAAAAAAACGGTTATTACCACTTGTAAAAAAACATACTTTTTCTACATTGTTTTGGCCAGATTTGGCAAGTTGTCACTATTCGTCGCGAGCTTTGGATTGGTATAATCAGAATTCTGTCGATGTAGTGCCGAAGAATATGAATCCGCCAAATTGCCCAGAACTACGGCCGATTGAAAAATACTGGGCTAATATTAAAACAAAGTTGCGGAAAACATGCCAACCGGCCACATCATTGCCCGATTTTAAAAAAAAGTGGATGAAATGTACAAAACTGATCACTAATGAATCCGTGCAAAATTCTATGAGTCGCGTGAAGAGTAAAGTCCGCGAATTCTCTCGTCGTGCTCTGGAGAAACCTTAATTGTGTTAGCTGATCTATTTTACGTCTTGAACTTTCTTATATTAAAAAAAAAGAGTTATTATAACATTATTTCATTTTGTAAACGTTAATTCAAATGGCGACAATTTAATACTACTCACCCTTTAGTACTGTTAGGCGATGGGCTTGCAACCTGTCACTAGTACACTTCTTGGCCTGATTGTGCAAAATGTGGTTACAGAATTATAAACAAGTCTTTTTACAGTTGTTGGTATTTTTGTAGCTCTGCCTACCCCACTCTTGGAATGAAGGCGTTAAGTTATGTATGTACGTGTATTAAAATATGTATATTACAAATACCTTGTATATTATTTACTCCTAGGGTTGGGTCAGATAACCCTTAGTTATGACACTTATGACGGACACCTAGCAAAAAGCTTGCGAGTACCTGTTTAAAAAAAAATAACTTTCCAATCATTATCCTGAAGTGACTCAGCGAATATACTGTTACGTACGTATCTGATAGAAATGCACAAACAAACCGATAATTAAGACACTCGCTTAATCGTTAAAAACAATTATCGCACAATAAACTTCTAAAACTTCGATGATCGCTCGGGTCGCTCTTGTTCGCACTGTTCGCTTTCCAAGTGATGAACGAAGCACGGCGCACGCGCGTTACCTTTTTTACTCCCAATCCCCGAATATTCCGGAATGACTTCTCGAATGACCGATGAACCTTGACCCGCCTGGGACGTTCTAGAGATAGCAATAGCGACGTCCTTGGCTCGACGTCTCGATTCTAATCTTTCTACCTACCTAGCCATACCTACTCGTAACAATACATGTTGTTGTAGTTGCTAGAGCTGTTCGACTCGGAGGACCCGCGCGAGCGCGACTTCCTGAAGACGACGCTGCACCGGATCTACGGCAAGTTCCTCGTGCTGCGCGCATACATCCGGAAACAGATCAACAACGTGTTCTACAAGTGAGTCAAGACCTTCCTTGTTTATTTTAAGCACCCACTTCAACGCGACGGACGAATTTAACCAGCGATTAAAGAGGATTTCTCTGTAGACATGAACTACTAGGTAGGTCTCTACTCGAAAATGTTACTTGGAAAGAAACAAATCAACAAAATATAAAAAAGGAAACGTACAAACCAAGTCCTGACCTAGTTTACCCTTGAAATGTCGACACTCATTTCATCGAATGGTTTACTTCGCCGCATTTTCATTTCATCCACAGGCATTTGCACGTGCAGAAGTTGACATTTTTTGGTGGTCACAGGTCTAACCTTACCTAACCTACGTAAGGTAACAACACCAGTGTTAGACACTTTTAGCTGACATACACCAATCATGGACATAAGCTTTTAATTCAAAGATCATAGGGATATATATATTGACTGTTGCAAAACAAATGAATAACTCTTATCCTCTTTGAATAAGAGTCTTTGTCGAGTACTCGTGTTGTTACCTTAACCTATGCTTAAGATAATCTAAAAACAATAAGGCTTCAGCAGAAAGTAGCTTTCGATGAAATGAAATTCGGTGAAACGACACGAAAGCACGATTTCGGTGAAATGAGTTTTGACATTTCAAGGGGATTCCGTCCTGACCTTCTACAAGAAATAAATTATATCAGGAAATTGGTCCAACACATCAGTCCTACCATCATTTGTTGTTGGGCTTCTTGAAAAGATGTTGACATTGTAAAATAATTGGTGTTTTCTTTTTTAAAGGAAACTTTCGACTTGAATAACATGTCGTCATGCCGACGCCAAAATGCGCCGCATTCGACACTCCATATACTATACTCGTGTAGCCTCTGACGTTGTGACGTCATACACCGACGCAAAATGTTTGAAGCGTTTATCAATACGCTGACATTTGCTGTTGCAGTAATCGAGTTTTCCGTTGGAGTAATCGAGTTTGCGATTACAGTATTTATATGGCTGTCTTACTTGAAAAAAAGAAACGCTGTTCCGTAGGATGGTTCACGAAATGGAAGGAGGAGCGAATTATTAACTCTCAGCGGACGAAATTGCGGCCAGAAGCTAGTCTAACATAATACGAGCACACTAGGTGCTTAAAACCATCGAAACAAAACCTTTGACATTAGAATCCAGGTAGTTCAGCTCCAGCCTTATGGTCGCCTTTATCGCGGTGAAGCCGGTGGATAAAGTGAGATAAAGCATCCGTCACCCTCGCACTTAGAACATTGGTCAGAAAGTGACATGTTTTATTCGGGTATCTATTATTTTATCGAATTACCTTTCAACGCAATAACGCAAAAAAATCATTACATAGAAAGGAGTTTCTTGCCGCACGCGTTAATTTTTTTATGGTAGTCATATAACCTAACTCTAACCTAACCTACGTAATTAATTTCTAAGATATCCTGAAAACATCATGGTTTCATTAGAAAATAACGTTTGATGGGATGAAACTCGATAAAATAATGGGTTATCGTTTTATTCACGTTTTACCGACATCGCATAAACACGAGCGTCACAGCAACACGCTGTATCACGGCGACGACAGAAAAAAGACACGTTTTCTTAACACAGGGGGGTTATTATGACATGGCTATGCAGTTCATTTTACGGTGAGTGTAAAGGACAGAGCTATAGGAGTTATATAGATCTGTCCTTTTCTCTCAGCCTAAACTGAACTGCATAGCTATGTCATAATAACCCCCCCCCCCCCCCCCGCTCGAAAATATTAACAGTTTTGGTCTCGTTTGGGGTCAGAAGACATTACTTTAACCGTGAATATAAAAAAAAAAAACCATTTCCTACGAATTACTTACGTAAATAGTTTATTTAAAAATATTTAATTTCCTCGCAGTAGTTGAGAAAAGTACTATATCTGCTTCTCTATGACTTTTCCATACATCGCGTACCTTCTACCCTCGGCAACAATGTACGGTTTCTCGATCCTCGTGCATTCATTTACGAATACTATCTATTAAGGCAAAATGCAAAGCTAGGAGGAAAACAACCACAATAGACGCAATTACTGGACGTAAATAGACGAAATGTCGCAAAAACATTTCTCATACCGGCGACAATGGACCGACGCCGACCGCCAATTAGTAATTATAGGTCTGGGTATCGACCACCGGACGATGCGGACGGCGATCTTGGTGATCAGTATACCGTGTTATCCTCGGGGCATGTTCTAGGGATTTGATATCGACAAAAATATGTCGATGTAATTAAATTAATACATTGAACATTCTCGATTACTATAAAAGGTTCGATGTCATATCTGATATCGAGCCTGCAGGAAATGCAGTCTCCTCAATCGACGCTAGATGACAGCATTGCAACAATAAAAAGAGTTAAAGGTGATTTATCGAAATTGTACGTGAACAAAAATAAACATGGTTACCTACAACATTATAAAAGGTGAGGAAATTTCAATAACCAAGTGAATGAGAAATTGGCTTACACTGAGTCATTATAAATATATTAAGAATGCCCCGTCGACCACTGTGGACGTTAGGAGAACGTTTAGCAGTTTAAAAAATATTGATTGTGTATTATGAAAACTATTTTAAAATAAACATATAAATACACGTTTTAATTTGTTTATTTTTTATTTTAAAATGAGGAGAAAACATGTAATATTTATTTATGTCGAATAACATCTAGATTTGGGCAGTAACGTCGATATATTATTTGTCGATAAAATATTTGGCTACATAACTTTCGTATAGATGCCCGAGTTTTCCCAGGTATGGTGATCAGGGGTTTCTACGGTTGTTATGTACGAGTATAGTGCATCAGTCATTAGGAATCGCCAATCAATCATGTTGCTACAGATTATATAGTGCAATACGACAAATAATCTAGTTGGATCATTTCGTATTGTATCCCAGTAAACATTTATTGTATAGATTAGTTTATTGAACAAACAATGATTATTTCTTGCTTAATAAGCTTATCTTATGATAGTAAAGCTGACTGAGGAAAATTGAAACTAACTTTTCTGACCAAAAACGACGTATCGACGTCAGTTCAAAAATATATCTCTTAATCACGTATGATGGTATACTGGTTCTATAAAATGCCCATTCCCAACAATTATGTCTACTGACGATAGATTTGACTAACTTCGTCAGGTTAAAACTTTACACAACGTATGTTGTAGTTTTAATAACTTTTAATTAAATTTGTTTTAACAGTACTTGGTGATATCACTCTAGGGCTATCTGTCAAATGAAAATTGATTAAGCATACAATAATTTCCTTTTTCCATAGAATAGTTCCCTATATAGGGTATAGACGACGCGCGGAATCACGACTTTTAGAACTCCACCTCTCTTTATTGTTGTAAAAAGATCAAAAAAATACCTTCCTCTACTTAACTCTAAATGTAATAAGTTGAATCATAATTTTGTCCATCGTTCTAGCAGCGTTCTCATCTAAGAAGACGGTGAAGTTAATTAGATCACGCCCTAACTAGCTTAAATATTTGACAAGTGTAGCAATTGCCCTATGTCAAAGGTCAAACATCCCAGTGTAGTCTAACCCAACCTCAAGGTTGTTTATGTGTACGACACAGATGTATTTGCACTGAGGTGCTGTTTGTAAAGGTTAGAGGTTGTTAGTTTTAAAGTTACTGTAATTGCCTTGGTCTGCACCCCGAGCAGCTTTATCTTCTATCTAATAAGAAACAGTAACATTATCGTCAGTGAAAAAAACCGGTCATTATTATAATCCAATTTTAATTCGATTTCGAATTTTATTAGCGCGAGCCCAACTCACGCTTGACCTTTTTTTAGTATTTACTGTTTTTCTTCAGGGTTTGTAATATGATCATACCAAATTTGACGCACCATTTTTAAGATACATCCCTTTATTATTTAATGATGACCAATTGAGAACTTTCTTTTTTTGAAGTCGGTTAAAAAGAGAGTATGTTGACACGAATAGGGTAGCAAACGCGATTCGAAGACGTAACGCATGATTGAAATGTTCGTTCTCGATCTACAGTTACGTTTTAACTGGTTCTGTACGTTTTATAGCTAGCTACCCGTGATGTTCTAGTTAGTGGACTAGTCATGCCACAAAAGTAAAAGCTTTTTTAAGAACAGCTTGAGCCTGGCTTGACCCCTGGACTAAAATTATAATGGTCTTGATCATACTGTACAGTCACAATACTGTAATGTCACTGAGACAATTACATATAATTAATTATATATGAAATTGTCTCAGTGAATGAAAGTGACATGGTACTAAAGTGTAAACATATTTATGACTTCGACTGTACATCGACGACACGCTAGCCTAGTTGGTAGTGACTCTGCCTTCGAAGCTAGGGGTCCTGGGTTCAAATCCTGGTAAGGGCAAATATTTGTGTGATGAGCACGAGTATTTGTTCCCGAGTCTTGGATGTGTTCTATGTATTTAAGTATATATTTCTCTATGTAAGTAAGTTTATCGTTGTCTAGTACCCATAGTACAAGCCTAGAGCTTTGTTTGGGACTACGACAATTTGTGTGACATTGTCCCGTGTTTTTTTAACATGTTTATCTATCTATTTAGTAGCCCTAGGCCCGTGGGAAGCCTACGTCCCGCAGTGACCGAGTGTTAAAACGATGGCGTTGTCCCAGGTTCATCTACGAGACGGAACACCACAACGGCATCGCGGAGCTGCTCGAGATCCTCGGCTCCATCATCAACGGGTTCGCGCTGCCGCTCAAGGACGAGCACAAGATGTTCCTGCTGCGGGCGAGTTCATTATAATAACTAGCTTTTCACTGCGAGGCTGTTTCCGGAAATAGACCAACTCTAAAATATAGAGCACCCTGTCACTCTTTGGTTATACCTGTGCAAGAGCATGAAAGTCTGTCGCTAAGTTTGACGCCTAAGATGGGCAAACAAACGCGTTTTCCAGATGTTCTTGTATTTGTTTGGTTTTTATAAACAAAGCGTCGTCTTAGGCCCTCTTGTTTGATCAGTAGTTAACCGAACTAATGGTTCAAATTGGAAAAAAATAATCGAATATTTGACACATTTCCTTGAGATTTAACCATTAGTTATGATTTTTAAATTTGTTGTTGTTGTTGTCCCGTGAGCCAGAAGACAACAATGATAGAGTTTGCTATAGAAATGGTTGTGTTATACTAGACTCATCCCACAATAACTCTGCAATGAGGTTACAGTAGAAATCTTAAGTGTGTTCATGGCAATATTGGTTTTTGGTCACACAACACGTTTTGATACTTATGTAATAACGAATATGTCATGTTTGAGTGACATGAAAGAACACAGATTATAAAGGTATTTTATGGGATGCCGTTTAATATCTTCATCAAAGTTATTGTGGGATGACTCTAATGTTTAGGAGAAAACCCATAAAATAATGGGCCTGTGATGGCCACCAAAACGTAAGTTTGCTGGATGTTTGTGGAAAGACATAGTTTTAAAGAGCGACCTAAAAGACATCACCTTCGCAACGACATACAGTAGTTGATTGACCCAATTAGTCACTTTCGTTAGTGTCATATACGCAAGAGATCTTATTCAAATCTAGTTTTTTTGTGCCTTTTATTAATCTTCATGTGTCAAATTAACCCAAAATCATCCGGCGCTCTTCTCCTTAGAGACTGCACTGTGCATAATGTTGTAATTGTTCATCTTAACAGGTATTACTCCCGCTGCATAAAGCGAAGTCGCTTTCTGTATACCACCCCCAGCTAGCGTACTGCGTCGTGCAATTCCTAGAGAAGGACCCTTCGCTCACGCAACCAGTAGTTAGGTAAGACTCTGACCTGACATGTTTTTTTTTTGTATAAGGAAGGTACACGAGCAGACGCCACCGTATTTATGTTGGTACGTCGAGTCTGAGGCCCATGAGCATTTGCAATGTCAAGATTGCAAATGCGTTGCCGTCGTTACAATGTTACTGGAGGAATATTATAGGAAACGTATTTTCAACCCCCCGACCCACCATTTTGTAGTCGCCTAGGACTCTAAACTGGTAAACAAACATTTTTGCTTTTTTTTCCCCGGTAAGGGCAGATATTTGTGTGATGAACGCGAATATTTGCTCCTGAGTCTTGGATGTTTTCTATGTATTTCTCTATACAAGTATGTTTATCGTTGTCTAGTACCCATAGTACAAGACTAGAGCTTATTTTGGGACTAGGTAAATTTGTGTGAGATTGTCCCATGACATTTATTATTTATTTATTTTTATTCGAAAGTTTTAAATTCCGGTGGTGTTTCTTCAACGTTTCATGAAAATCAGTTGGAGCATACATACATGCATAACACGCCTTCATTCCCAGAGTGGGGTAGGCAGAGTTATAGAAATACCAACAACTCAAACAACTCGATTAAGCTAACTTTTTTAGTGCTATAAAATCCAAAAAATATGTTATAATGACAATACAAGGTCAAACCTATTTTATTTTCCAGAGCATTACTTAAATACTGGCCGAAAACGCACTCACCCAAGGAGGTGATGTTCCTGAACGAGATGGAGGAGATCCTCGACGTGATCGAGCCGGCGGAGTTCCAGAAAATCATGGACCCGCTGTTCCGCCAGCTCGCCAAGTGCGTCTCCAGCCCGCACTTCCAGGTCCGTCGCATTTAAATACAAAGATACTTAATTATATGTGTGGGTTGGCAGCACTTGCAGAATCGTCATGTGGCGTTGGGTTTTAAATTCCACTCAGGTTTTAGATGTGTTTTTTGCTTACACTTGTGTCATACACGCGAGAGAGGAGTCATCATTATATGTAGAGGTTGGATAATGGGAAATTGGGAAGCAAGTTTTCGTAGTAGTGAGTTACAAGTAACAGAATGTAACCTGAAATAAAACATCTACATCGACTACAAATCCGCTATTCAATGAAAATAAATGCCACCGCTACATTGCGTCCTCTTGCAAACTTTAAGTACGTTAACTCCCAAAGATCTGATCTCTAATCATAACTTAAGAACTACGATCTTGGCTGTTAAGTGTCTTCTCTTGACTGTTGAGTTTCTTGCGGCGCTTCTTCTCAGTGCTCTCCTCTTAAAAAGCGCCGGTAGATTGTTGACGTGTACGTGAGCCCGTGTGGCTTAATTTCTGAATAAATGTTTTTGACATGGAATCCATAGGTATTTAAGCCTTACACGCAGATTAAAATTGGCCTAACTCACGAACCGCTTAACAAATCCCAGCAAATCAGGTGTCAGGTGATTGACTTGGCCACCTTCCACAAATACTGAGAATTTCGACTCTTGATTTCAGTCGTCTCCAGTCTGCGTGAGTTCTTGATCTTTTTATTTTGTAAATGTACTGACATTAAACGCCATACATTCCAGGTGGCAGAACGAGCGCTCTACTACTGGAACAACGAGTACATAATGTCTCTAATCTCCGACAACGCGACGTATATCCTGCCCATCATGTTCCCGGCGTTGTACCGCAATACCAAAAGCCACTGGAACAAAACCATCCACGGGCTGGTCTACAACGCGCTCAAGCTGTTCATGGAGATGAACCAGAAGCTCTTCGATGAGTGCACGCAGGTGTTCAAGCAGGAGAAACAGAGGTGAGTTGGCGATGCTTTGTAGAAGATTATTAAGAGGGACATGGAGATCCATGGAAAAAGTATAAATTATGTTTAGTGGTGGACGAGTGAATGTTGAGGAAAGGAGAGTTATTGGTGTGGCTGTTGTATTTGTCGTGACAGTTTTTTTGTTCACGCAGTAGAAAAGTGACAGGTTGAGGTGGCGGGTTACCTAATTATAGGCAAAGACAGCTTGTGTAAAACAAACACTTTCGTATGAATGTATGAATCATATTTAGTTCTATATATCATTTTATTGCGAAAAGTGTGGCAATATGTATCATATTTTGATGATATAAAGTGCCTGGATTCGAACTGAGAGGAAAGTAATATTTTCATGTATTAAAGTTAAGTCTAACGAGGCTGACATGATCAGGGTATAATCAAAGCCCCTAAAATATTGTAAATAAAAATCTATTATTTGACTGAAATGTTTAATTTGCGGGATGCCTTTGCAAGCGACTAGGCGTTTTTTTTTTGTAAGGCTACAATTAGAAGGGAGTGGCAGCTGAAGAAGATTGATAATTGAATATTTTTTTGTACAATGTTTATTTTGAAATTTTATTCAGTTTCAACTTTTGACACGGTGATCAGGAAGCTCAGAATTATACGATAAAATAAACATTCCTTGAAATAAAATACTATTTTATAATGTAATTGAATAGGGTCAACTTTGTTCTTAAAATTGAGGTCAAATTTAGTGTGACCTTCGTTGTTGCGAGACATATTCAGTGCTAGACACCTTCCCAAAAAAAATCTGTCGACTAAATTACCAATCTCTTTTAAAGGAGGTCTTTGGTCAAATTGTATATTTTCACGAGGCTGGTGTATCAAAATTAAGTACATTTGTAGGTGAGACGAAAGTGAATAAAGATAATAAAGTGGGTGTGTTTTGTTAAGGGAGCGCGAGCGGCTGCAGCAGCGCGAGGAGCTGTGGCAGCGGCTGGAGGCGCGCGCCGCCACCGCGCCCGCGCCGCGCCGCGCGCCCGACCTCGAGCCCGAGCCCGACCTCTCCTACTCGCGCATCGAGCGCGAGGCGCTGCAGGTACCGCAGCGGCTCAACGCATTGCCAATCCAACGAGGACGTTTCGTATTTCTGTCTCCACTAACAAATGGATACTTGCAACAATCGTAATTCTTGCTTACTCACTTCGCTCTGTGAAGACGTCCCTCGTCATCATTTCAACAGCGGAAATCATCCACCTGATTTATGATTTTTGGAATTCGTTTGTGTTATTCCCTCTTGGTACCATCCAGCATTTTTTCGTTACCACTTTTAACTTTATGCAGCTGTAGTAAACCAGCAAAGTTATTAGCATAAATGATTGTTGTTATCTTATTACTCATAGTAGCTTGTCATTGGGTTCCAATGCCTCCCAAAGGCCTTCACCCTTGACTTCCCGCCTTTCTATCCATACTTTGCACTTTGTAATCCTGTTTACTGATTGAAGCATGCTCCCCCAGGCCCGCAAGCAAGGACTGACGGGTCCGAAGCCGCCGCCGCTGCTCCGCAAGAAGTCTGAGCTGCCGGCCGACTCGGGCACCGTGGCCGCGCTCATCCAGCACGCGCGCGCCGACCAGTTCCTGCCGCCGCCGCCCGAGCCCGACGCCTGCTAGCCCAGGTACCGCACCCGCGACAACACCAACTCGCACATACACTGCACAACAGCTAACGACTCGGTTTGGCCTTAAATAATAATAAATAAGGACCAAAAAGTTTGACTATAGTTGAGCGTAGTTAACCATACACACAACAAAAGCGAAAAAAGTTGCATTGTGCGACGAAAAGAATCCTTTCAGTTTTATAGCAAATTTTCATCGCACAACGGAAAAGTTACATAGATAATTGCGTGGGTTAGCATGCCCAACGTTTTGGACCTAACAACATTTTGGTGAATCAACAATCTTACAATATATGCAATAAATATTAACATAAATAACCAATAATGATTCTAGTCCTCAACTAAACCTTATGGGTATTTATAATGTATTTATGTAGATATTCACGTATGTATTTATTTCTATGTACGTTTATCTATTTCCTTTCGATGCATGCTATAATGTTTTTTGCATTTTTTTACATTCTTACAATGTTACACCGCTTACAACAATTTTCTGATTTACCCAAAGGTCAACTGCTAGAGAATGCCATTAGGCATTCAGTTCATCTTTTCTACTCAAATTTGTAAATTAATAAATGGGTGGATCAACGTTTTGTTGTTGTTATTCTGTCCCGTGAGCCAGGAGACAACAGTTTTTTAGTCTTTTTTTTAATATACACAACTGATTCTGCTTTAAAAAAAACCCATAAAGAAATGGGCTTGTAATTGCCACAAATATTGATGATTGTTGGATTTATATTCTTTAAAATTGTGGTTTATAAAAGTGACCCAAGAGACGTCACCATGCAAATAACTCGTTTGCATAATGACGTCTCTTGGGTATATATATTATTATATAATTATTTTTTCGTCCACAGGCGGTCGACAGCAGGTCGGGTGACGAACGTGTAGATCTGTGATGAACAACCGACGGAAGTGCGCGGGACGCTTAGTTGTGTGACGCCTTGTGGTCTATATTGCAGCTCGGGGGAAACCGGCTAGTGTGAACCTCCAACGCGAACAGTTCCCTACAGGACAGAGGTCATGATAACGCTGGTTGACAACGAAATAAAGGTACCAAATGACATCTTTTTCGAAATATTTATAACTGTTTTGAATAGATTGTAAATAGAAAAGTGGGGAGTTGTTGAAATACCAAAATGATAGGTAAATGAATGATGAAATGTAAGCTGTTTGTCTTAATGATATGTTAAAATTGGGGCTCGTAAGCAAGTGTTCTCCCGAGCTATGTTGAGATTAGTTAGTACGCATATAATAAACGAAATGTAATTAGTTCTGTTGGTGATTTTATGTAAAATATGGAGCGGCGGTTAGGAGTTTGCGGTATTCGAGCTTATTGATCTCTCTCTCTAATATTATCTAAAAAAACTAAGAAAGGTGTACTTACCATGACATTAACAACTCCATTCAAGAAGTGACTATCGTCTCTTTTATGTAATTTGTGCTAAATACAGCATTAGCATATTATCGACTCTGTGGCATTAGCTTCAGTCGATATCCCTCTGATGGTGCATCTATATATCCTAGTGAGACTCGGTGTGCTATACATACGATAACGTCACGCCTTTATTCCCAAAGTGGGGTAGGCGGAGCAACTGAATACCAACAACTCTAAACTTGTTGATAATTCTGTAACCACATTTTGCATAGTCAGGCTAAGACGTTTACCAGTGTATTAGTGACAGGTTGCAAGCCCATCGCCTAACAGTACTACAAGCCTTTATTCCCTTAGTCGCCTCTCACGACATCCACGGGAAGACATGGAGTGGCACTATTCTAACCCGGCAACCACACGGTGTGCTATAGGAAGTACGTAATCAAGGCGATATAGTTTAAACTTTATGTTAGTGGGTATAAAGTACATTTTTATTCGGTTCAAAGTTGAAAATGGCATTTAAGAGCAAAGGTAATTGAACTTTATCTGTTTGCTGTTAGGTCAAATTCCCACTTACGGAAATCTCCCTGTTTGTATATGGTGGGCCTTAAAGGATATGTTTCACAGATCAATAGTTCGCTATGTTTACTCGTGAATATAGTAATATTAGAGCGCGGGTTATTCGTGTCATTGAAATGATGTTTGTGCGTATTAGTTTATATAATAGTGCATGTAGCGAGCACGTCTATATCACTTACACATACGTATATGTAGTCAGCTGCAAAGCGGCTTAGCAGAATCAGTGTTAGATATATATTTCTATTCATGTACTTATTTTCTTTGCCTGTGATGTCTTTCGGTGCGATTAGCCCGCCCAGCCGCCGCTCCAACAATATAATAGTAATAAATGTGGAGAGAATGGTATCAATTTCAATATGTATCACAGAGCGCCAGCAAACTTGTATCTACTTAAATTATTTTTATATGAAATATAAATTAATGTAATCCATTCCACTGCAGGAGTTAAAGATGCTATGCTGAAGGCAGTCTGTGTTGTTTTTTTGCTGCATTTTCTTACAAGCTTTAGAATATCCACTGAGGCCAAGGTTCGGTTTTGTGTTGGTGAAGTAGTTTTTGAATACTTATGATACACCTAGCCTTGAGTATAGCCTCCTAAGACCCACCATACAACTAATTTTGCCAATGGAATATGAGCCTATTACAAAAGCAATAGAGTCAATTTTCTAGTTTGATTGTCCCTCATAAAAACAAAGGAAAACCTATTTTATTTCCTTTGCAATAGGTCTATTTTCTAATGAACGTATTATGTACAATTTTTTGTACGAGAGGCCTTAGGAGGATAGACATCAGGACCTTTGCACAATAAATATGTCTATTTAGTTCGTCTTGACTGCCTTTATTGTAGCATTTTTACTGACCGTACGATATGCCATCCCTACGGTTTCTTGTAATGTCACCTAACAGTTTTATCAGTACAGTAAACTCCGGCAACTTTGCCGAATATTCGTGATTAAATGTTACCAATATTGCGCAAAGTTACCACAGTTTGCGGTATTCTAAAAAATATATGCAACTTTATCACTGAATTGTTTGTTATCTTGGATGCCGTCATAATTATAAAGCCTATCTATATTGACAAAGTTGCGGTTGCGTCGTTTCGCCGACGCGTAATTTAAATAGTTTGTAATCATGTTTATACGGAGCCATTTATGATGTAGATCTATAATTTATTGTTTATAAACCAAATATGCATTGACTTTTATTTATAAATCAACGAGCCACTTATGCGAGCTACATAATGAGTTAATGAAAAAAACTGTGTAATTGAATCGGGAATCTTTGTACATAATCTTTAGCAAGCTATTTATGTTTATATGTTGGACCCAATTAGCATAATGATATACGTAGTTAATTATACAAACAACCAAAATATCACAGTTGCTTGGCAATTTTTGGTCGCAGGTTTCATTAGCATGCCCAACTTTAAAAATTTTGGGCTGTGTAGAGTGCTTAACCCCACAGAACTAGGTTAAGCAGTACTTTCGTCAGCACCCAATGACTGGCACTGTCAACCTTATCTCAAATGAATAGAGGTGGTAATTCTACAACTAGGTTTAGTAGGTGTCGGTCGACACGAAAGCTTGTAACTTGTATTACAGGATGAAGTCTCTTTTTAAAACATATGGTTCCGTATTTTTGATGGTATTAACCGTGTAAATTACTCTTTTATTTATTATTTGATCTTGATCGTGTTTATTAACGATCAATTCGCATGAGTGGCTTGTTTCAGTTATAGAGGGGTGGTAAGCGGTGAGGTAGCCATAGTTTATGCCTTAACTATAGATATGAATAGACAATCAGCTGATTGGCACTCACGGCTCGTTCGGCTCGCTCTTGCGCCGGGGCAATGTTTATTGCAACATGCCGCGTGAAATTTTGCTATAAATCATGTTAATTTTCGCGTACATCGTATCTGCCCTATAAGCCAATAGGCAGTATCTCAAATTCAATAGCCAAAGCAGATTCAGTCGTATCCCCTTAGTAATAAGATTGCATTTGCTACAGGATTTTTGTCTGAGATACTGCCATTTGTTTTAGCAGGGCAGATATAATCATCTAAGTATGTTGGTGTATTTTCCACTGTCATCGGTGATGGATTTATTCGTGGTTTTTGAACCGATATACTATCAGTCCAATGGAACCCTGACCCACCATAGAACTGTGTCACAGTGTCCTTGATGATTTAAGTCGTAAGAAGTGTCAAACAAATTGTTTTATAATATCACTGTGACACACATGACGACACGTTGGCCTAGTTGGTAGTGACCCTGCCTTCGAAGCTAGCGGGCCCGGGTTCAAATTCCATTAAGGGCATCTATTTGTGTGATGAGCCTGAGTATTTGTTCCTGAGTCTCGGATGTTTTCTATATATTCAAGTATATATTTCTCTATGTAAGTAGGTACCTATATCGTTGTATAGTACAAGCCTAGAGCTTAGTTTGGGACTACGTCATTTTGTGTGACATTGTCCCGTGATATTTATTTATTTATACTGTCACACCGTTCTATGGTGGGTCAGAGTTCCAATAATTATATTTAGTAATAGCGTGAAAAAGGTTAAGTTACGTGGTCTTTAACGGTTACGCTATTTAAACATATGTGACAACCGCAATCCCCATGCATAAGTCATTGTGGTACCAGCGTAGGTTGCACGCAATGCAGTTTAGCCTCGTAGTAATTCAACTGTGGACTTAAAATAGTGCTGCGACGGTGCAAAAAGGCGTGAAAAACTCTCGGCTTATGGTAAGATTGGTTAGTATCGCATTAGAGCGTAAAGGGACTAACCACAGCAAGCGCCGCGCAGTTAGCTTTGTATGAAGGTACACCAAGCGACCGACCCACCGCCGCGAATGAGGCGCGCATGAGCAAGTTTGTACAGGGGTGAGTGTATGAGACAGCTATAGCAGTTACACGGCTGTGTCCCTTACACTATCCTAAACCGAGTTGCTTAGGCATATCATGGTTACCCTTCTAGATTATATTTGATAAAATATAGCAAGCAGATCGGGGTCGCGACCCGTGGTCACTTCTTCGTCCCACTGCTCTTTTGGACGAGGGCTCCTATTTCAGGGCGGTTTACCCTTCGGGCATTAGAAGATACGTAACGAACCTAACCTACCTACTTTTACGGAATAAAACTGATTTCTGATGAATTTTTGACGAAAGCTAATAGAGCAGAGGGTTGATGTAGTGGGACCGCGGGTAGTGGCCCGCAGGCCGGGGCTGCGGGCTCCCGTGCTCGCGCGCGCTACGCTTTTAGAGTTTGATACGCAGCGCCGGACACCCGCGCGACACCCGCTTGCTATTGTTAGTCCATAGCAAGTGATATTGCTATCTTGTGTCGTTTAAAATCACGTTCCACTTTCGCAGTCACTTTTAATTATGGTTTGTATTTGATTTTAAGTCTATATTTGAATGCGCTTGAGGTTTTATGACCTGGTCTTTAGACCTGTCGCGTGCCTGACGTGCCAAAAGTTCCTGCGAAAAGCTAAGCGCCCTTCCACTTAACAAAGGGGTGCAAACAACGCGACTAAGTTCCGAACAGGCAGCTTCTGTACTTGCATCAACGAGTATATGTAGCGGTATTCCCGCCATAACATGACCACTGGTAACTCAAGGGTTGCGGAAAGTTCTTCTTGAAGCTCACGAGTGAGAGAGAGGCAGATATACAGTTATTTTTTGCTTTATTTCTCTCTTGCTCACTCTTGTATGGTAATAATAACCACTCTATATAATATACTACAGTACTACTCTATATAATATAGAGTGGTTCATAACAAAACACACTATACTAGTAGTTGGTTGATGCAAGTTTAAGTACAGAAACTGTGTATTACTTCGATCACGTAAGTTTAACTTTTTGCTTTAGTCCGGCGTTGGTGCGCGTGCGATCGTATTTGAAGTATTTTATGCTCCAAACACGCTTTTGTACGAAATAAAATCATAAATTATGGAATTAATTTTATAGACGAATGAGTTAGAGTATGAATGAGCACCTTTTATAGTTTTTAATGTTTTATTTATATCCAAATGTCATTAATGTTAATGCCTTAACCAACTGTATGTAATGTATGGATAAATATAAAAGGTATTTTATTGTACACTGTTTTTGTATTGCTTTTAGGGAATGACTGTTGGTTTTTGCCTGTTTTGTTGAAAGTGACTGTTTAATTAATTAAATTTACCAATATCAAACACGAATCTAAATATTTTGGTAATAACCCCTAATACTAAGCAGTTAAGGTTGAAAATCTTAATTTGCATCGCTAGTACAAATTGATAGATTTTTTACAGATCTAGTATAGAGGGGACTTTGTAGATAGCTGTAAACCAATTCGGGATCACACGATAACATGTACTTTAAAAAGCTTAAATTACTGATGGAGTTAACTACCTTTCTATAAGACTTAAAAAAGCTCTAACACATTCTTAGTTATATACAGTCAACAACTTCAATAGTTAAGTCAATAGAATATGATAGTACTATAAAATCTTTATTTTAGACAACGAAGCCCGATTTACAAATACCTTACAAGCACACATACATCTCACGCGTGAACGGCGGGACCGATTTAATTAATTCCTTTGTTGTTGTGTTTGTTATTGTCAGGAGGTTATAGTAAAAGAAAAAAAATAGAAAAGTGGCTCAAATTTAGAAAATAGAATAATGCATGTGTGTTTTAACGATTTTTGCAGCGCGCATTCTTTCAATGGCGCCGACTGTCAAACGACTGACAGTTATATTTTTTAATTAATTATTCCAATTTGAATGCCATATTCATAGTTAAGACGGAATACGTCTGTCGGGTTAGCTAGTAATAAATAAAACGTAATACCAACTCATTACATTACACTTTCCCGGTGTCATCTGACGTTGGCCGCGGGATCGCCGAAATATGATACGCTTTAGCAAGAATTTCCCATAAAATGTTGCAGAAAACGTATTTTTTTCATTTTATCGTAATAGTAGCTAGACTATTGAAATTGTTGGCTGTATAATTGCAGAAAAACTCCTGGTTTCTAAACGTATTGCTACCTAGCATATATTTTCGGTTCGTTGATCCCTGAAGACCATAATATTAAGTATAATACAAAAGACTTGAAAGTTAGCAGACTCCTGCAATCCTACATATCCAAATTGAACATTATTATAAGCAAGTCGCTATCGGTAGTAGTCGGTAGAGGGTTTGACATACGCGGGCGCTTTACATTGACATTGACTAAATTGTGAATAGTATCGATAAAGGTTTTTTTGCACAAAAATTAAATTGAATGAATAATATGCGTTTGAAAGTTAAAAGCAAGCAGTTCAAGGACAGAGGCTGTAGCCTAGATGCGTTCGCTAACTAGCGTTTCTATTTTTTCTGGTAGATCACGTAAATGTTCGTATGACGCGATCAAAACAAAACGAATAGAAACGCTAGTTCGCGAACGCCTCTTGGCTAGCGCCTCAGAAAATGAAATGGAAGAATAAGCGTCCCAAATGTTTCGTTTTCTTAAACGAGCGATATCATAGGTATTATAAACTATTTTTTTAAACAGTCACTTGCTTCGAATGAGTGGTCTGAGTGGACGAACGAACTCACCTAGCGACACGTCACGCTGTTCAACAAATTGATAAATTTTGTATAAATATTTATGACGATAGTGTAAATGTTGAGTAAATAACAGATGATATAAGGTGCTTATGATTATCGTTATAATACAAAGTTGTGCATATAGCCATGTGTTTTATTTTTACCATGCTCAAAAATAATTGAAAATTTTTCAAGAATTCTTTCATACTGGGAGGCGATTTTTGACTTTCGAATGCTCGAATCAAAGTCGAGTGATAGAAAATATTACCACACGAAAATATGTCACGATTATTTTCGCATGAATCTGACCACCACTATCCCGATTTTTTTAAAGTCCTCGTTCGAAAGTTAGTTATTTATTTAATATATTCACGTATATTATTATTTATGTGCAGTGTTTTTAATAATTTTTAACAAAAACTTTTATACTTTAAACTTTTAAATGAAACGTTTTGTTCTTTGTGTATGATAGGTATTTGTCTCAAAGTTAAACATCAGTGGTTTGGGTTCGTTTGTCAGATGGGCGTTTTCCAAAAAAAGTGTACATCGTTAAGGAGAAAGTTAAGAAAATTTAACTTTTTCAATTTCACTCGACGCTCGGTGCAGTGTTAACTCCTCGTATGCTTTGACACATATCTGTGCTCAATATTTGATAGCTTTATGTATTTTTTTAAGCTTGTTTTTTCTGACGTTTAAGTACCAGGTAGTCGTGTAAGTACTGGGGGAAACCGCCCTGGTGTTGGCAATGTTGGCACACTAACAATCATTAGCACCATGATCTTCATTTCAAGGTATGGGTGAGGACCAAGAAGTTGGACCATAGTTCAGCGCAGTTAACCATACAAACGAAGGCGAAAAAAAGTCCCGTTGTGGGACGAAAAGTTTCCTTACAATTGTATGGCTAATTTTCGTCGCACGGAAAAAAATATATGCGTGAGTGGCCAACTTTTTGGTCCTTACCCGTAACAGGTATAGGTCAATTACCAGGTGCCGATAACAGGTATTTAGGCTCCGACGAGGGGAGGGGTGGTAAGTGTCAAAACATCTATCGTATCAAAACGACCACCAAACCATGATTTGTTTGTATTTTTGTACTCCTATACTCCTACGGGCTCTATTCCAATATAGTGTTTTAGAGCATATTGATAACATGTCAAAGGAAATCGCTTTACCAAGTAGAATGGAGCTCCAGGACTGTAATTAGTGTAACATACCTACTTACGCTAAAAATAGTGCAATTACGAGCGCAGCCATTCCATCTTAGTCAAGGTTGCAGCCTTGAGAATACAAATGTAGTCAATGTGCTTGTTTGCATCCTTGCTAAAAAAATGCTATTGACCAGGGCTGGGATTCTACACGGTAATAACTAGTGTTGATAAAGACTCGAGTCCTTGGAGTCTTCATTTGTAGGACTCGACTTAGTTTTTTAGACTCCAGTCATCGAATCGAAGCTCAAGTTCTTTTGAAATTAAGGGGACTTAAGTCTTCTGTAGTTTTATATAGAGACTCGAGTCCTCTACAGAGGCTCGAGTGTTTGGTTTACTCTTAAGGCCTTTAAAACAACTGAGTCATGATTAGAACTCATTTGGACTTATAATTGTATGAACACTTGAGATTATGAGATTACGGAATATAGGTACTGAGTAAAGTAGTATTATAGTAATCAGTACCTACTTAGGTATATCTTTCTTTTGATTTTAATGCTGTTTGTTTGTATGGTTTTCATAATGAATTGAAATACGGGCCTTAGGCATTCACGGCTTAAAGAACTGATGACGAAATGAAGCCAAAATGAAATGTAACTTTTAAATTCAACTAGATGACGCCAGCAAGTTTGTAAATTTAGAATTCTAGGATGATTAATGTTGCATGAGCTTCCTTGGTTCTCTTATGGCATTTGTAGTCTTTGTACTATTCGTTTCTAAAAGAATACCCACACCCTTAGATCGAGGGGACTTATTTCAGAAATTTGGTAAGTACAGAGATAGTTTGAGACCCGGGGATGAACACAGAGTAATTTTTATTCCAAGAATCAACCCTTTGAATAGATGAAATTTGGGATGAAAGTTTGTACGGGAAAACCTATTACACGCGGAGGAAGTCGTGGGCGGATAGCTAGTGTTATAAATATTATAATAATAGAGGTAGTAACAGCTTTTTAGAATTTTTTATACATAGTAAAGTTTGTATTTTGGAAAATTACACAATTCCTGAAATAATCACCATAAACAAAATATACGCGGACAGAGACGCGAGTAAAAGTATTTATTAATATTTTAATGACTTTATTATTGATAGCCAGTTATTTACTGTCACTCAGCCACTTGGGTTGCCTTTTCCCAACTTGACTCTTTATAGAGAATATTTAAATTATACTAAAACATTTCTAAAAGGTACCTAAATTTTACAGATATCATATACTTCGTTTGTGCATTCAAACCACTTCAGAAAAGTACATACCCATCAAACACAAACATGACATATTTTGATAGAAACCATAGCAAGCCAACTAACTTCAAAAGCAAGTCGTCATTATAGGACTCGAGTCTTAAAGCACACCTAAAGTTGAAATAAGACTTTAAAAAGATACGATGGCTTGAATCTTTCTAAAGCTTGAGTCGTAACTACAAGACTTAATAAAACTCAAAAAAGAACTCGACTCACAACTCAAAAGACTTGGAAGTCTTTTAAGCTCACAGTCTTATAAATATGGGTCGAGTTCTTGCATTTTAGACTTCAGAGACTTGAGTCCCTATCAACACTAGTAATAACGATATCGTCAGGTAAGATACGATAGATAATTCTACACAAACGACAACACGAATTGTTCAAAACTATTTAATCGTAATTTCATTATCCTTACAATATAACATAAATAAAGTACAGTGTAAACAGTATAATATCCTTTATACACAATAATAAATAATTACAATAATTTCGATTTGATCACATACAAACGTTATTTGAGAACCGAATAATTTCGCTATCTATATTGAAGTCCAACTAAATAAGAATACTTGTCTTTGATTTAATTCTTAACGATTATTAATATTGCTTTTACTGAGAACCTTCAGGCTCTATACGCCAATCAAATTCTGACAGAATACCTTTCGTTTTTGACTTGTTTACATCAAGAATTGTTGGAGGGATAACAGCTACATAAGTGCAAAAGTAATGAATCGTTACAACACATGAGGTCTTATAACCACTTTTAGGTAAGAACTAAATAATTATAGAGTTTATCAACAGAAACATTCGTAAGTATTCGTGAAGTAGTGGGGCGCGTCTTCATGGGTGAAAATACCATATGGGAACATAACATTCTGAAAATGAAGTTAAACATTTTATTTGTTTGGATTGCTTTAACCCTTGCATGATTTAGTTTTGAGGGACCTACGTAGTTAGCCTCTGATGGCTTTGACTACTTCGCCGGAGAGAGGGCGGACTCCTGATGGGAGTCCACGCGGTAAAGGGTTTTTACACTAGCATGTCTAAGGGCGCCCCTATTGGGCCGACCTCGGACTTAGGACGCTAGGGGAGAATTTCAATCGAATTAGGCCCTTGCATGACTGTTTACTGTTTCAGTAATAAAACCATTTTATGTATTATGATTATAACCGACTATGTATTGAATTTTATATGGTACTATCCCCAGAATCATCCTCAGAAGGAAACGCGTAAGTATTATTCTGCCCTCATAAGCTAATAGGCAGTATCTGCAATTCAATAGCCAAAGCAGATTCAATCCTATTTCGTTATTGATAAGGTTGCATTTGCCACAGGAGTTTTGTCTGAGATACTTCCATTTGTTTTAGCCGGGTAGTATTGCGTATACGTAGTTGGTATCTCGTGATTTTACAAATATGTCAATATATAGATAATGTAGTGTAATACAAGCGTAGTCGTTTTCGTATTTATCTTGCTTTCGGTAAGCTAAATACTGATAGCTATGGCCCATTCTATCTTACCTGTCTTACTTAGTAAACACTTTTGTAAGCTCAAAATGCTTTCTTTTTAGCCTAAATTCACAATTTCCTCATAAAAAAAAACAATCCATGACGTAAAATTGGGAACATGTAGTCTCTAGTTGCTTTATTTATTAGAAAACGGATGTTTTAGCCAAACAAGACGAATTTTGAGTTAACTAACCAAGATAAAATAAATGGTTATCCGGCATTTGTCCACTCCTTGTATGTTTAATCTCCTAGCTGTATTTTTCACATAACCGGCTTTAAACAAAATCCCTTTTGGCCTCAAATTACCTACTTATATCATTTTCTTACCGCCTGTTTTACAATCGTCAAGTAACGCATATCTGTCAAATAAATGTACCTACCCCTTTCCCTTTCTTACACTTGAGAATAGACAAAGAGAGGGCTATCTTTATTTGACAGATAAATTAACTTGTCGATTGTGAAACAGGCCCTTAATCTCACAGCAACAAAATATATTTATTTTAACCATTTTTTTTTCGCTCATTCTCAAAATACCACTCTTTACAAGATTCGCAATATTGGGTAATAATAATAAAGAATACCTTAGTTTTAATGTTAAGTTTTAAGATTCCAGTACATTAAGAATCAAGTTGTCCACACACAGAACACGGAGCCGGCGTGGAGGCGGGCGTATTGCCGTTACAATGCTCGTAACGTAACGCATTCTCGCGCAATTTATACGACAATATCATTCCTTAACCGTAGTACCATGAGATCGTACCATTGATGGTACTATGGTGTTTTTTTGCCGTGGTACCATTCCAATGGTACTATGGTGTTTTTTTTGCCGTGTTACCATTGATGGTACTATGTTGTTTTTTTTGCCGTGGTAAAATTGATGGTACTATGGTGTTTTTTTGCCGTGGTACCATTGATGGTACTATGGTGTTTTTTTGCCATGGTACCATTGATAGTTCAACCGAAGAATTTTATTGCCGTGGTACCATTGATGGTACAACCGAAGTATTTTATTGCCGTGGTACCATTGATGGTACAACCGAAGTATTTTATTGCAGTGGTACCATTGATGGTACAACCGAAGTATTTTATTGCCGTGGTACCATTGATGGTACAACCGAAGTATTTTATTGCCGTGGTACCATTGATGGTAATACGGCAAAACAAATGGTTGCGGTTTTTTGTTTTTTTAAACTTTATTTTATCGTTTTTATTTTTATATTTTTTTTGTCTTCTGCGCGTGGACAGCTTCAGGTATTTTAAATTTGTAATATATTAGGAATGAGCGATTTTTTACATTTATATAAGACCTATATGTATACATTTGCATATACACGATCATTAAAAAGTTTTGGACGCTGAGGGTTCAGAATAGGAGAAACCCTGCATTTTTAAACAAATACACATTAGCTCGAACACCTTCAGTGACACCAAAAAACAGCTTTTTTATTGTATTTATGTTACATTTTAAAACAATTTTGACCCTTCACTAGCAGTCAGTTAACAGTGATGCTGCAGCTGGTAGGTCAGTCAACAGCAAAAGTAGATGATCATTTTAGTACTTTATCGTACTAACGTAACAATACTACGACAGTTGGGATGCGGCAAAGTAGTGAAAGTGACAAGGTACTAAAATTATCATCAGCTTCTACTGTTCACTGTACTAGGTTTAACTTCAGGTATACCACGATGAAGAAATTGTGTTGGTAGATCACCTGTCACGTGGTTTGACGGGGCAAGAGAGAGACTCATTATAGGGAAAGTTGAAAAAGTTAAAAGTTAGGTAAGCTTGAAAAGGCATAAGAGTGGACTGGGCTTTTGAATTTAAATATTGATAGAGCCAGAATTTTTTTCGCATTTGAACAGTACAATTAGTTCTAGCTAAAACAGTTTTTAAAATATAACTGACGTTGGGGATGGTTTGAGCTTGCCAATACAATGCAACAACGCAATTTACTAATAATATTTTCAAATATTCCGTCTTTCTACAATGATGTCATATGGAACAACGTTCTAAACACGTTAAAACTGAATATTATTCAACAAAACACTTAAGCAAGCAGCATATTATACTATCAAGGAATTTTAATATTTAGCCGTTCGACATCATACCAGGCACGGCTCACTCCGCGATTTACGTTCATAAAAATACATGCCGGTTTCTCGGATCCGGGTACTATTCAGGGGCTGCCACGTTGCGCATCGGATCGCACGCGCACGTTACTTCGCGCGCACACGCTTACGTAATTAAGTGAGACAATTTTCACCGTTCGTACACAGCCTTAATGTTCTGTTTGGCTTGCGCTGGAGTCGACGACTTAGAGGGCAATGAATCTTAATGTTTTGGCTAAGAAAAAAACGGCTTCTGTAAAGATCAAAGGATTGTGCCTTCTGAACTTGTACTATTATCTATTCTGTAATCATACGTAAATTTGCCGGGGTACACATTTTCCACGTGCCATTAGTCATGTCACGTCGGGGAACGTATAACACGGCTAATTTACGTATTATGTCAAACAGCTAAACATTCAAATTCCTTGATGGTACATAGTGTTACTTGAAAATGTATCAGTTAAATTATGTAACGTGCCATGTTTTGCTGTATTTTATATTTTGAATGAAAGTTAGTAAACTGTCGGGCGCCAGCTTATAGAACATTTATAAGACAGAAACATGCAGTATAAGCGAGACATTAAAAGCAACATTAGAAAAAAGGACAAATTGTTCCAGTGTAAACGTGTTATCTTAAAATAACAATGGTGAGGATCCAGCTAATAATTATTTAAGCATTTTTTGACTTATCATAGTGTAAAAACAGTGTTTTCGCGTTGCTGTTACAGCTACAGGTTCCGTTGTTTCCTCCCATTAAACAATATCTACTAGCACCTCTGAAACTTTATCAAAAATATTCACATAACGTCCTCTACCAGAAATACATGACTCTTTAGGAGGTTAGATTGTTTTCTTCAAACAGAAGTACTTACTAAGTTGGTTGGTGCGTCGCTAGGCCTAAACAAACACATCGTTTAAACGAATTCCAACGAAAAAACGTACAAGATCCACTTAAACACATCCAAAATAATGCATTACATGTTTATTGAATACGAGCATCGGTGAATATGAATTTGTCACGCAACTTGCGTAGGCGTAAACACTGTGTCCTACCAGGACATCACGCAAGGTAAAGAGACTAGGTTATATCAAAGCGTATGCTCCATTTCGGCGAGGCAATCCTTACCATTCACTAGCTGGGCTGCGACTCCGTCCGCGTAGGAGTCGGTTATGTCGGTTCCTTCGGGAACTGTTCATTTTACCAGGATTACATTACCCAATGTGCTATTCCAAACTCTGCGCTTAATTTCATTCAGATCCTGTCAACCCTTCTGGCGTTATTGGGTAACAAACAATCCATCCAACTTCCGCATTTGTAAAAAAAGTATGTTAGGTGTTTTTCTACCAGGTTGCTAGCATAACGTCATCCTATAGATTCAATGATGCTGAGCAATATCCATAAAACAGGTTGCTAGTGTGCTAGAGGTACCAGGCGCACATGACACGCCAAGAGGTTAGGTTTGGTGACTTATCTACTTTCTCCGCGTGCTGAGCTGGTGCTTGAGGTGTTCTATCTCGTCGTGCTGCCTCGTAATCTGCTCGTTAAGCCCCGCCACGTGTTCCGTGAGGATACTCATCTGCTCCTCATAGTTATGGGACGTTGAATGGAGTTCTTCTTCCTATTAAAGATTTGTCAGTATCAAGGGCATATTTTAAAGTAAATACGTCATGTACTTGAACATGACATGTTGGATAGTAAAAAAATTGACACAGTATTCAAATGATCTACTTACTGTCCACTATGAAAAATTTTCAACTTATTCTAAATGTAAAACATGATTACAGGTAAAATGCGACGTTGAAGCTTACCAATCTGCTGATGGTTTTATGTTTCTCGTCTATCGTGTGCATGTCCGTCTCTCTATCCCTTTCCATCTCCTCAAACCTTATCCTCAGCATCTCACACTGTAAAACAAAAAGTCATATTCTCAATAAAGAATGCATATTACGTCTTTTTATCTAAAAAAAAACACTTAATCATACAGCACCAGGGCGAATATTTTTGCACGGTCTTGCAGTGTTTCATACATTATGTATATTATTAATAACATTACATGTCTGATATTGTCTACTTAAATCTCATCACCCGAATAATGTAACTAACCTCTTTCACATAATGTTCAGTCTTACTCTTCAAATGTTCCCTCTCCACTTTCAGCTCGCTCAATTTATTCCTAAAATACACATTTATCCGGTCCTCTCTCGTCTGTATCTCGTGTCCTAGGAGGAAAGGCACTTCCATGCTTCCCAGTAATCCGGTGACTCGTCCCTCTCCGTCCACAGAGGTCTCCGAGTAAAAATTAAAGTCTCCGGAGTCATGGCCATCGCCTCTCCTCTTCTGGGACGCAGATATGTGTTTAGCTATCTCCAGTTTCAAACTCTCATTGTCCATTTGGAGGAGCTCGTATTCCATTCGAAGTTTCTGGTTTTCCTGAAAGCGGTTATGAAATAATATATGTGTAAATACGTTTTTACACCAGTGAATTATTTAATTCATGAAAAAAAATGTTTCTTAATCTTAATATTTTACATTACTACAGAGTTGTTAGCAGTTATTAACGCGCTGTTTTTACATGGTTAGTTATCGCGCCCAGAAATGAGTCACAGAATACTGTGTTAGACAGTTGCGGTACTAAGAGGCAGTTGGTAAAGCCAACACGTCAACTGACCAAGTTGACTGTGCGTCAATATTGTTCCTTACAACATTGACGCACACATGAGTGAGATTGAATAATACACACATTAAAAATGACCAAGGATGTAGGGATATTTTTGAACAGACGTTTTTGATGAGTATAGTTGCATTGTTACATCTCACGAAAGCGGGTTCGCCATATTTGTAATTATAACAGGTATAGTTACAAATATGGCAACATCGACACCACACTACGACAGACACGCACTCAGAGACAGTGGACACCAGCATCTATGACTAACCCGCTTTCGTGAGAAAAAAAATGTGTACCAGAATGTTAATATATATAAAAGGTATAGTTGACCGCTATCACCAAGCTGGGAGTAATGTATAAGTAATCGAGAGAACCGTAAGATTAAGTTAAGGATAAAAACCTGTTCTACAGTGTGTGCCTTCGCAGTCATCTGCTCAACGGCATTGAGGTCATCCACGGAGCTTAGAGCGTCCTCACTGCCGACCTGGAAAAAAAACCATTCATATCTGTTGTACAACACTCAACAAAAAATATGGGAATAACAATTGCATGATTTTAGCCAAGTCCTAGCTAGTCTAACCCGTTTTTATCTAAATGCGATGTTTTAGTTCAAAGTTCATCTAAAATTCAAAAGATTCTCCTGCCTATAGCTTTATCTCGATTGTCTTGAACAAAATGCATGTCAACAACAAATTAGATACATTATTTAATTTAAGAATTACAGCTGGAATAGCATGACAAACGCTTTAGAGCTCAAGATACACAGGTAAGGTAGGTTCAAATAATTAAACACTCTTTATTACCAAGCTGCCTGCTTCCGACAAGAAGTCCCCATTACAGCTGGCCAGGCTGCCCGAAGGCGCCTGCTTGTTCGGGGTCCCGCCCAGCCGCTCCTTCTGCGCCTCTTCTAGAGCGAACTGAAGCTCGCGGTTCTTATTCTTCAGCTTTGCCACTTCACACTTGAACTTGCTGTCACTGTCACACATGTGTTTCTGGTAGTCATCTAAGGCAGCTTTAAGTTGGGACAGCTCAAATACTTTGTCTGTAAGCTGATAGATATAATGAAACGGTAAGTATTGATCAGAAACAAAAATTAAGTTTGAAGCTCTATCATTGAGTGGTGGATCATTAAAAACCAGTGTATAGTTCGGTTTTTGCAAACTATGCAACAGTAAATTCACTTAAGGGTTGCCAGTGTGGCATCAACACACTTTCCAGTACACATGCTAGTGACTAATTTCATTGTTGTTTTTAAAAGCCTTATCAAGCAAAACTTTGCAGTTATAATGAAATAGCAATTGGTGATATCTGATATTATATTACAAACTTAAATTCTTATAAACTGTGTTTAGCTATCATGAATTTTAAAATAACTGTTGTATAATTCCCGTCACGAAAAAGGCCGCAGGCGATGTACCTGTCGAATCGCGCATTTATCGACGAAATTGGTGGTATGAAGGGGCGGGACAGGGGAACACTCAGAGATTGGTTGTAACCATGCACATGTGAGGGGTCCATTCTCACTCAGCGGCCTTTGTACATGAAAGGGAACTATAGAATTCTTTCATCACTCTTTCCTCAGAAACTGACTAGTTTTCCAGGGTAAAAGGTACCCTAAGTCCTTTCCCAGGGTTTAAGTTATTTCCATATAAAATTTTGCTACAGTCTGTTTATTTGTTTAGCAGTACAGATAGGGTTAACGTTTAAT